>VDFB02105785.1:16045743-16451141 GCA_007258455.2 Sequoia sempervirens
ATGGGTCCTAGGTCCCTATTCCTAGAACACACATTGTCACTTGAGGTAAAGCGTTATGTTTAGGCATTAATTATTATTGGTTTTCCCCATCGGAAAATGTAATTTATTATATTTGTAAACAAATAAAAGGGCTAATTAAGGCCTAATTAATCTCAATTTAATTAAGAGGACCCAAATAAGTGTGAAAATTTAAAGGGATACATTTTACAACACTAAATTAAGACATTATTAAGTCCAATTTAATTATGAGGGCCCAAACAAGTGTGAAAATGTAAAGGGATACATTTTTCTACTCTACACTCCCCTATGATGTTTTATATTAAGTATTGTGTCACCAAAAAATGTATAGTTGACATTTTTATGCTCACTTAAGTCTCTCTTCTGGACTTTGGCTTTATTTTGACTAGATTTAATGTTGTAATGTGGCCAACACATTCACATTAGGTCTTGGACCCTTGTGAATCATTAAGACTTCTAGGATGTCTTCTAAAGGTGTCGTGAAGTGTTGTAACCCACTTTCACACTTTTCTAGGACCCTTTCATTATAATTCACTTAAATAACCTCTTTTTATCACTTACCAAATCTTATTTCCAAGTGTTGTAAAAGTGTCGTAACTCACTTTCACGCTTTTCTAGACTTGTCAACACTAATTCAACCCTTTCTCATGTTTAAATGACTCTTTAATACACTTTTCAATCATTTTTAAGTGTGTTTTTGAGGATATTCCCATTGGACAACATTTAATGCCCCTTAATTCCCAACACCCACTTAATCTGCTTAAGTGGGACTAAGTTTCCAATAGGGGTGACTTAGTCTTTTTTGGCACAAAACTCAAAATAATTTTAAATTTCTAGTGGGATTTTGTCCTCTAACCCTTGAGGTCAGCCTATGATCTGTTATTTTCAAGAAATTTTAGTAAAATCATGTGTAAATAATGGTTTTTCCTCTCATTTTATCCCCCAATTCATTCATTCAATCTCCTAAGTATTCAAGCATTCAATCTTACAAGCATTCAAGCAATCAAGCATAATCAAGCCATCCATCGGAGCACTTCATTGTATATCTTTAGATTTCTACATCAAGGGTATGGTAAGTTTATGACATTTCATGTTGTTTTTCTATCATTCTCGTTCCATTTCATTTCATAGGGTTTGATTACCAAAGTGGGGTTTGAACAAGGCAAACCCTTATACCCTAACCCTTAACCAATTTTCCCCTTTTACATGTGTGTTTGTAGACTTTGTATGCAGATTTGTCAAGTAAATAGGTGTTGAAAAGTGGTCAAGAAGTCTTAAAATTCAATAAATTCATCACAACCCTAATTCAAGCTTGGAGAGACCTTTTACCCCATTTTATGTAGAACCAAGTGCGGACACCTGTCTGAAAAGCAAGTGCAAACCTGAGGCTACAAGATTTTGTCCTAAAATTCCTGAGATCTGTAGGAGAACTAAGTCACCACTACTGGTGGATTAGTTCTACTTCTGGGCCTGAAATTTTATTTTTACATTTTTTGATACCCATTTGGCAGATTCCTGTTATGGCAAGTTTTCCTGAAACTCGGACTAAGCCGCCCAGCCTGGTGTAAGTGTCCCAGTCAACATTTTCAGTCAATTTTATTCCAGGTGCAACTCTTCAATTTTATTTTGTTATTTCATCATTTACTTGCATTTTTAGGCATTTTTGCATATCACATTGTGTTTTCAAACAAGCTACATTTCTTAGGTTTTGCATCATTAGATCATTTCATTTTTAGATCAGTGCATTAGGACATCTTAATTAGGCATAATACATCTCATTAATATTAACTTTGAGTGTAGACAATAGCATTTTGGACCCCATTCCTTCCCCCTTCTCCCTTTAGGTGAAAAACCCTAGGAGTAAAGCAAGTGTGGGCAACCCAAAATCATTGTCCACATTTTGGTGAACCTGAATTTTGAGCATATTTACTTATAATTTCTAGTGCATCCTAGGCTTCATTTACATTGCATTAGATATTGCATTGATTAATTTGCATCCTAGGATTTTCAAAATTGCATTAGTGAAAAGATTAATTAGCTTGTGTTTTTGCTTCATTTTTGCATTGAAAATCACAAAAAAATTGCATTTGCATACTATAATTGCATCTGTGCATTTGAAAGACATAAAATTTCATTCACAATTTCTAGAAAATCTCAAAAAAATCATCAGTGGGACTAAATCGCCACATTGAGCGACTTAGTCCTCTTGCATATTTTGCATTGAATTTTCTAGTAATTTCTGGGTATTTTTTGTAATTCTATTTTTTGGTATTTCATTTATGTTTTAGTTTATAGAATTTATGTTATTTTCATTTTCTTAGTCCTATATTACATTGCATTTGCATCCCCCCTCATCTCTTGTGGTATTTGTATGAGTGTTTGGTGCCCTATTACTAATACTTTAGTGAGAAGAAGTTCCCAACTCATGGCATCCCGCGATAACACACTCGTTGTGGACCTTGGGTTGTCTCGACCTCCTACTCCTAGTATGGACAATGGTACATTAGGCATGGGTACTACCACTAGTACACCTTTACCTTCACATCCAATGCATGTTGACACATCAAATTCCCACATTCCGCAAGATAAAGTCATTAACATTCATGAGGATTTAGCACATTTGCAACAAAACTTATGTCTTGAAAAAATTTCAACCACTATGATTCCTGCTATAGACAACATCCATCGAATGTTTGAAAGTGATGAGGTCTTAGATGTTATGAAACAAATTGTTGAGATATATCAAAAACATGCCTCTAACACATCTCAACCAGCAAACACTATGGTTAGCTAAGGAGGATCTCACATTCCTCCTCCTTCAACTGTAGCATCCATACCCACCTATACCACTCCTCAATGACAACAACCATGCAACAAGTTAGTTAGGTGATTCCTTCTTTCACTATTCCAACTAGCATTCCTAGTTCCTTTGTGGCATTGAATGTTCTGTCCTCCACCACCTTCACCCCTATTAGTGTCCCCTTCACTTATCCCAACACTACATACACTCCATCACCATTATCTCTTCCACCTCATCCCACTTACACTAACCCTCTCATTATACAACTCTTCCAAAATGTTTCTTCCATGCAACAACAAATATCTACCATAAACCAAAATCAATTCGCACCACCCACCTACTATGTCTGTCTAGTATCTCATTATCATTAGAAATTTTAAGAACCCCAATGCCACAAGGAATTGAGATGCCTAGGTTTGAGAAGTACAGAGATAAAGGAGACCCTACTAATCATGTCAATGCTTATATAGCCTTATGCAGTGATTTTGTCCTTGATGATAAACCGTTAGCTAAACTGTTTCCTAGGACCTTAAAGGACACTGTCTTAGAGTGGTTTTCAAATTTACCCAATAATTTAATGAACTTGTTGATGCCTTTATAAGTCATTTCCAAGTCCATATGACTCCCAATAATACAATGGTTGATCTAATGAGATGTAAACAAAATGTGGATGAAAAAGTCATTTATTTCATTTCACGCTATCAGTCATTGTATGCTCAAGTAGATGTCAAGATTCTTGATTCCCATCTCTAAAATATGTTTATCAAAAACTTGCAAACTCAACTTTAGGATAAATTGACCATGATGAAATTCCCTTCTTTCATGCATTTGTGCACAACCCTTTGTGACTATCACAACTCGGTTACTAGTCGTGATGCAAAATCCACTTCTAACTGAGCTAAGAAGTCTAAACAAAGCAACTAACACAACACACAAAACTTTAGAAAACCAAACAAAGGGTTTTTACAATTCAACCTGAGCCTCCTCAACAACTACCTCAGCCTATCAACAACCAAGTAGCAGTTGTTAAAGTCATGACACCTTATAGTTATGGAGATCCAAAATGACAGTTTACACCATTACCAGACACCCTTCATAACACCATGACTCAACTTATCCAACAACAAATAATTTCTTTACCTCCCGCTAAACCATTAGATACAACCAAACCTTTGCCTCCAACCTTTCAACAAAACGCTTACTGCCATTATAATAGACAAAATGGACATGACATAGAACAATGTAAGTGTCTTAAACACATAGTGTAAGACCTCATCGATTTTTTTCATCTATCTGTTTCCAATGTTAACACCAAAGGCAATATGTTTGTTGCCCCACCAAACCAAAATTTGCAATTTTTTACCAATCCCATGCCTAAACATAATGTTTCATTCATCAAAGCCAATGAAACTCAAAACAATGATGTGATGATTGTTCATAAAGAGACTGAACATCCTGATACTATTCAAGATCCACCCTCTATTAATCCTATGGATGAAATGGTAGGAGTGATATACATCATCCCTCATAAGGGCTCAAGTAAAAAGAAAACTCTTGATATTACTTTCACTTCTAAAGATATTCTTCCAAATCTTCCTGATGGTCCTCTTTACATAGCCAGACGTATTTATGATAAGCCCAGTAATGGGATACTCATAAATCCTGCCTATGGCAAGAATGTGATCATGGAGGAATTTTTGGTATTACGTGAACTTTATCAAGATCATTATGACAAACCAAGAGCATGGATCAAAGCACATAATGGTTTTTTGTGTCCTACAATCAGATCAATCATTCTTCCATTACAAATATGACCTAAGACATTGGATGTTACATTCTCTATCATTCCACAATCAGATCAATTTCATCTGCGGCTAGGTCATCCATGGCTTTGCTCAATGAAAGATGTTCCTTCAATCATACATAAATGTTTAAAGTTTTTGCATGACAATGACATATTTAATATTAACCATAGTGTCTTTAACCCCTTATCTTCTAAAGGAAACTTCTCCTTAGAAGACTTTTGGTCAGAGCCCATGGAACCCATCACACCTCGCAAATATTTATTTTTCATTGCTTATCAAAAGTTTAAAGCAAAGAAAATTGTTGAATTGTCCCTCTGTAACCAATCACCTTCCTACATTCCCATCCTTGATGATACAATGCTTCAACCAAATTTTGAACCTAAGCAAACATTACCACCTTTAGAGCAACCAATAATAAACACTTCACCTTCATCGTCTAAATTCCCACGAGATAATGAAAACAACCCTGCCATGCCCCCTCACATTAAAAAAATTTATAAAGCGAAAGAGAAAGTGATTGACCCATCTCCTTCGGTTCCTTCCATTCTTCCCCCTCAGGAAGAAAAGGATCCTATGGTGGATCAATCCACCCTTACACCCACACAACTTCAAAATAGAATCAAAAGAAATAGTGGTGCTAGGGAGCGTAGGTGCCAACGTCATCTCCTCGCTCATCAAATGCAAACTGATGACAACAAAGAAAATCAACCTCCGCCTTTGATAGAAGTAATATCTGATCACCCTCCTCCTTTTGACTCACCTCCAGATAGTACATTGCAACCCTCATAACAAAATGACCAAATATAGCAACAGCCACTCTTAATACACCCTTCATTGAAGATTACCATTCATCCCCTCGTCATGATTAATCTGGATGATGAGGAGGAGGAGGAGGAGATATCTAAAATTTATGAAGAGGTACATAATGATATAAATTCTTTATTTTCCTCTTCCATGTGCTTAAAGGATAAATCTCCTACACCAAGTGAAGAACCTGGTACTTCCCCTAGTTTGGCACTTGAAATTCTTCCTTTGGGAAATCAACCGCCCTCGCAATACACTAAACATGATTGGGAGGTAGATGACTTGTTAGATGGTTGACTTGCATTCACCTTGCTATCCTTTTGCATTTTTCTGTTATTCTCTTTCTTTTGTGATTCTTGTGTGTGTATCGTGTTCCCCCATGATGTGATGTTTGGTGTTCTCTCTCTCTTTGTGCACTTCCTCTATTTGTACCTCTATTCTTCTATCTATCGTACATTTCCTTTTTGCTTTTGTTTTGTGTTTTTCCTTTTAGGGATGATACAAATCATAGTGACAACCCATGTCTCTTCCATGTTGACCCAAAAGGTCCTTGTCCTTTTTCCTTTGTTTTGTGCTTTCCTTTTGGGGATGACGCAAAGCATAGAGATGACCCATGTCTCTTCCATGTTGACCCAAAAGGTCCTTGTCCTTTTTCCTTTGTTTTGTGCTTTCCTTTTGGGGATGATGTAAATCGTAGAGATGACCCATGTCTCTTCCATGTTGACCCACAAGGTCCTTTTCTTTTTTGCTTTTGTTTTGTGTTTTTCCTTTTGGGGATGATGCAAAGAGTAGAGACGACCGATGTCTCTTTCATGTTGACCCAAAAGGTCCTTGTCCTTTTTCCTTTGTTTTGTGCTTTCCTTTTGGGATGATGCAAGGCATTAAGACCACAATGTCTCCTTCATGTTGACCAAAAATCTTTTCCTTTGCTTTTTCCATTTCATTTTCTTTTCGCTTGTGTTTTCCTTTTGGGGACGATGCAAAACGTTGAGACCAAAATGTCTCTTCCATGTTGACCCAAAATGGACTTTATTTTTCTTTTGTTTTCACTCTCTTTGTGTCATTCTTCCAGTTCTATGTATTCGGGGAATGATGATAGTTTTGAGCTCTTTACTAACATTGCAACACCAACGAACATACTGACCCCAAAACCATAGATCTTGTATGTGTTTGGTGTGTTCCTTTTAAGGGAAACCCCTCTTTCGTTTGTTCCTTTTCCTATTCCATGATGCAGCCTTACTTGGAAACATATGACTTGGCATAAGGGATTTCCAAGTGGGCTCTCATGTCTTTCTTTCTTGATTGCATTGTTCATTTTGCTACTTTAAAGTAATTTCTCACATAATGGTGTGTAGAAATTCCTTTAAAGTGGGGGCATACATTGGCATTATTCATTTGTTTTTTTCTTTTTCTTGGTTCTTAGTGCAGCCTTGTCACTTCATATGATGTGTTTGTCACTTTGTGGATGACATTGGGTATGATGTCCTTCATAAGTGTGATCTATCTTAGCATATTACACTCTTCTTGGTGGCCTAATGCAATGTACTACATCCCCTAAGTTATGAATATTCTATTCTTTGATTGGTCCTCTCTTGAATACATTATACACAATGTTCCCTAAGCTAAGACCTTGCATGAATGAAACAAGACTCATTTGAACTTTCTTTTGCATTTTTACATTTTTATATTTTTCATTTACATGGGCACCTTGCATAACACAACTTGCATGCCTATGGTACCTTTACATTTGTTCATGAGTTTTAAGCATACAAAGATTTGCTTGTCTCATGGAGCACGAACCAACATTGTCCTTGTGGTGCCTTATTAAAGTTATCATGAGGTATAAATTTGATATGGTTGAGCAGGAAAGCCCATTCCATGGCACGACTTTTCCCCATAGCCACATACTTGTGTGAGTGCATACCAACCGAGCGTATGTTTCTCACCTTTTGGGCCTTCTCACCCCGTGAACAACCAAAAGTTCCACGGCCCTAGAGTGAGTATACTTGGCCTTTCTCACCTGGTGGGCAGCCATGAGTTCCATCACCCCAAAGTGATTACACATTTTCTTTTTCAAATAAACAACCTAGATCCTATCCACAACAGGTTGGAAAAATGATTGAAGCTTTCATTCCTTTTAATCATCATCATGTGTGTTCCTTTACACTTATGTTGGTTTGTCGTGAGATCTTGATCTTGGGGGCTTGATCATCCCTCTTGATTGTTGTTGTTTCATCTTACCAATGTATGTGCATTAGGATCCCTCTCGATGTGCATGTTGAGCTACTTTAGTGAGAGTTTGAAGCAAGTTCATCATTTCACTAAAGTGGGGGCTTAATGTGTCACCAAAAAATGTATAGTTGACATTTTTATGCTCACTTAAGTCTCTCTTCTAGACTTTGGCTTTATTTTTCCTAGATTTAATGTTGTAATGTGGCCAACACATTCACATTAGGTCTTGGACCCTTGTGAATCATTAAGACTTCTAAGATGTCTTCTAAAGGTGTTGTGAAGTGTTGTAACCCATTTTCACACTTTTCTAGGACCCTTTCATTATAATTCACTTAAATAACCTCTTTTAATCAGTTACCAAGTCTTATTTCAAAGTGTTGTGAAAGTGTTGTAACTCACTTTCACGCTTTTCTAGACTTTTCAACACTAATTCAACCCTTTCTCATGTTTAAATGGCCCTTTAATACACTTTATGGCCATTTTTAAGTGTGTTTTTTAGGAGATTCCCATTGGAAAACATTTATTTCCCCTTAATTCCCAACACCCACTTAATTTTCTTAAGTGGAACTAAGTCGCCAATAGGGGTGACTTAGTCCTTTTTGGTACAAAACTCAAAATAATTTTAAATTTCTAGTACGATTGTGTCCTCTAACCCTTGAGGTCAACCTGTGATGTGTTATTTTCAGGAAATTTTAGTAAAATAATGTATTTTATAAATAAGGGTTTTTCCTCTCATTTTATCCCCCACTTCATTCATTCAATCTCCTAAACATTCAAGCATTCAATCTTACGAGCATTCAAGCATTCAAGCAATCAAGCATAATCAAGCCATCCATTGGAGCACTTCATTGCATATCTTTAGATTTCTATATCAAGGGTGTGGTAAGTTTATGAAATTGCATGTTTTTTTATCATTCTCCTTCCATTTCATTTCATAGGGTTTGATTACCAAAGTGGGGTTTGATAAAGGCAAACCCCTATACCCTAACCCTTAACCAATTTTCCCCTTTTGCATGTGTGTTTGTAGAATTTGTATGTAGATTTGTCAAGAAAATAGGTGTTGAAAAGTGGTCAAGAATTCTTCAAATGCAATCAAGTCATCACAACCCTAATTCAAGCTTGGAGACTTTTTACCCTGTTTTCTACAAAACCAAGTGCGGACACCTGTCAGAAAAGCAAGTGCAAACCTAAGGCTACAAGATTTTGTCCCGAAATTCCTGAGATCTGCAGGAGGACTAAGTCACCACTACTAGTGGATTAGTCCCACTTCTAGGCCTGAAAGTTTATTTTTACATTTTTGGATACCCATTTGGCAGATTCCTGTTATGGCAAGTTTTCCCGAAACTAGGACTAAGTCACCCAGCCTGGCGTAAGTGTCCCAGTCAACATTTTCAATCAATTTTTTTAGGATTCCAAAATCTCCCAGCATCATATTCCATATTCCAAGTGCACCTCTTCAATTATGTTTTGTTATTTCATCATTTACTTGCATTTTTAGGCATTTTTGCATATCACATTGTGTTTTCAAACAAGCTACATTTCTTAGGTTGTGCATCATTAGATCATTTAATTTTTTAGATCATTGCATTCAAAAATGTTAATTAGGCATAATACATCTCATTCACATTAAATTTGAGTGTATACAATAGCATTTTGGACCCCATTCCTCCCCCCTTCTCCTTTTAGGTGAAAAACCCTAGGAGTAAAGCAAGTGTGGGAAACCCAAAATCATTTTCCACAAGTAAATATGTGAAGAACCTCCTACAAAAAATTAGCTAAACATGAAATAAATGTTCAAAATGAAAACACAAAATATACTATTGTATTGAATTTAGTAGAACTTCATTATAGAATATTGGCCTTTTTGAGTGAGCAACCTCCTTTGAGCAACAATCAATACAATATAATTCATGGATGTGTAAATAATAACTAATGACCTATATTTATATTAATTTTATTCAAGCTAACTAATATTTCTCAAGCATATGAGAATATTCAAAATAAATCAACCTGCATGACTTACAAAACATGTGTTTAAATACTTTATTATAATAAAGAATGAGTTAGGAGTAAGGGGTCCTAACATCCCCTCCCCCTTGAAAATATTTATCCACAAATGGAAGAAATAGCTTTGTGGTGATTTATTTTTCTTTCCAAATATGTTAGGATGGAAATGAGGCAAGAGGGGGGAAAAAAAGGAAGGTTGTTATACGGTGTGTCTAGTCTATGAGCCCACATATATATAGATAGATGTTGGAAGATCTAGTATGATACAAGTAACTTCTGGGGGCTAACTATTTATAAGTGCATTGCAAGTTACAAATGATTGATATATTCCTAGTGCTAAGTTTCAAAAATCCTATAGTGTAGAAAAATATATCCCTCTACATTTTCACACTTAATCTAGGAATGATTAATATTACACATTAGGTTTAGGGCCCTTTTAAGCTAAATAGACCTAATTTTACCTTAATTTAGTGTATTTATTTACACATTCACATTAGGTTTTGGGCCTATTACCTATTTTTGCTACTAGCCCAAACAGGTAGTGTTGTTTATATTTTACAAGTGAAAAGAGGGTACATTTTAAATCTACTATGTCACATTCATGTGCATAAACAAAATCAAAAGACTACAATACTACATTGCATTATGTAGATGCATATAACATAGGAGAAGTGCACAATATTTTCAAAATAAATGTAGTCTTTATCAATAATAAAAATGGATGGTGTCCCACACAAGCCGTGGGACTGACTATCAAAATGCATATTTAATGGAAAAAATTATACATTTATAGATACAATATAAAATAAATGCACATAAAGAGAAAGGGGACCCGTCATTGCCTGAATGACGAATCTCGGTTGCTTTGTTCTACACCATCTTCATTCCCTCTCGCTTGTCCTGCTTGCTCTCCTTGATGCTCCTAGGTTCCCTACATCTATAGTGAAAGTGTTGTTAGAGCAATGAAGGATCACCAGTCAAAATATGTGCATACATCTATAAGCATATAATCTAATCCTCATGTGCATTCAAATATCCAAGCATACGATAAATTTCCAGTAAAACATGAGAGCGTAATCAAACACATCTATCATATGCTTGTTTTTATCTAAAATATTTGCTCCTTGTGCGAGTATAAGTGAAATCCTAGTCACTATTTTGTTTTATCTGATTATAGCATGTGGGGTAAAATGTGGCTCCCACAAGGGTTGAGCCCAGCATGTTGCCTTATTGTTCTTTAAAGAGGCATAGTAAGGTAATTCATCTTCTTATGTTTCACTCAAGAAAGCACACATTATCTATGATAGTGAGATTTTAGTCACTATCATAGGTGAAATATACTTGCTCAAGGAAATCATAAAGGATGTATACAAAATCATGTATCAAAAAATATTATAGAAAATGCATGGATGTGCTAATCCATGAAAGAATAGTATAAAACATGTATATGTGATATTCATCATTTCAGGAGTTGTCATGAGCTATATGGAGCAATTATTGGTAATGAGTAAAAGGAAATGAAACCCCTAAAAGGCAACAATATATTTGTTGTCCTAAAGATCAAAGTATGAAAATAGGTAAATTCATAGTGCAAAGGGTAGAGTTAAGGTTACACAGAGGTTCAAAGAGTGACAGTGATGTTATAAGGGACTAATGCATCATGAAGATATAAGTGCTATGGATTCCATCAAAAGACAATGATTTTAACAAATATAAAATTTAATTGTACTAGATTTCTTATGCCAAGTGCACCTTCAAATGCAAGAACAGTGAGCAAGAAACTATACTATGCATCATGAGGTTATTTTTGCAATGCTTAATATTTCATATGGAAATCATGTAATGGTCCTAAAGGGAAGCTTCAATGCAACAACTATGAGAACAAAAAAAATTGATGATTGTACAAGCAGAAGATTATATTGTGGGCCCTGGGTCAATTTCAAGTCAAATATCATTGTGTAGTCTAAGAGTACATAACAGTGGGAAAATATGCTAGAACAATATGTATAACATAAAGAAAAAAACTTGTTCTTGACCATGTCACATGGAGGTTTTAGGATATTGTTGCCAGAAATTTTTGAAAAGGATTAGCATTATGGATCTTGTAACACCAAGTGCAGAGATTCAATGTGAAGGAGATAATCATGTCACATGGAGGTGATCAAATCAAATGGTAAATAATATCATCAATCTATTCAAAAGAGAATCTTTATCACAATGAAATTCAGGATGGCAATCCATGAACAAGTTAAGGGTCAATGTTAGTGTGATGGATAGTTGACAGTATGTAAATGGTAAGGGGGCAACATTAATGTAAAGACTTGTTAATAATGGTAGTAATATGCATGCCACAATTATAGTGAACATGTGAAATGACAGAGATTCAAAATAGAGTTAAGGGCCAGTCCTTTCCCAATGTTTAGAAAAGTAATATTTTTTGCAAGAACATATCCATGAGTAAACAGTCTAATAGGACAATCACACATGCTACATAATACACCAAAATAATGCACAATATAGTGGGAAGGTATGTTGAATATGATAAGGTCTATATTTTATATGATTTTCATAATAATGGGATAGTCACTCAGTCTACAATGAAGTGATCAAAGGATGGCAAATAATTCAAGGTTCCTAATGCTCAGAATGATAGAGCATGGCTCCCATGATGTGCATATCATATGAGATAGCTTTCAAATAGAGAAAATATCCTTTAAGGAGACTTTTAAAAAGGTAGTTTTGGTGGAAGTATGAAGACCTTAAGAGATCTGAGTAACAGTGGTCTATTTAGATCATGTGAAGACTATCATTGCAATTTGCAGACCTAGTGATTAGTGTCTCCTGACAATAGCAGTGGCATGGAAACCATAGGGTAGTCTATGGTGGGGAAAATTTTGAACAAGAATGAATACAAAAATAGGAAATGGAGCAAGCTACAATGCTTTATTTTTGCATCCTCGGTATTTAAGGAAAGCATGAAACTAAAACTCTAAGGGTCGAGCCATGAAAGTACACAGGTGAAATAAATAAAGGAAATGTAAGAGAGCGTTCAAGAAATGGATGGAAGAGCTTTTTTTTTATAACTCTATAAAGAAATCTTGATATCTACAGGATGTATGGTCATGGCCAAAATCATCAAAACATGCATGAAATCTTAGGAAAAAATATAGATAATCTCTCATATATGCATGGAAAATGACAGAGGGAAGCAAGAAAATGAAGATATATCCATCTTTCTATAATAAGCTCAATTTTGAGCATTTGTTTCTTCATAAAAGTACAATGAAACAACAGTTAAATGCTTACCCAGCACATGGAAGCCATTGTTTGCCAGGAAATGCAACGTAATGGTCTCTGAAACTATAGAAATCTGCCATGAAATATCTTCATCAAAAACCCTAGACGTGGCCATGGAGATCTCCAAAAAGTTCAATGAACAAATGAAATGCCTTTTCCTTGCTTTAGTCAATTTTGTGTTTAGGGTTTTTACCCAATTTTTGGCCAATTAAGCCCTAGGCATTTTTGTCTTTATTTTAACTTTTATGTATTGAACTAACACCCCTTGTGTTAGGTATTACGCCTTGCATCTCTTATATATTTTTCCAAAATTCCAAACCAAGGGGTTCTTTTACATTATTTCTTAAAGCATAGTCAACCCAAGTGTTTATATTTTTGCACCTAAGATTAAATGTAAATAACATTTTTTAAGTGATGGTGTTATGAATCACTTAGATAATGTTATATTTATGCAAAAATATAATTATTAATGCAAGATAGGGGGTACGCATGTGATTAAAGGATATGGTCAAAGGGGGGTGTAATTGAACTTTACGTGCTTGTGCCAAGCATATAGGAGAGGTTTGGGAGGTTAACCAACATGTGCCATGAATCAAGGATGTTGTTTTGACCATTATGCAAACATTTGGAAAGAATGGAGGAGGTTGCTTTCATCATTTTGAAGGCTTTTGGAGAAACTTGGAGCATTCTTGGGGTGCTTTTATAGTTGGACATGGTCAAAGTTGACCTTTTCAGCACATTGGAGCTCTTTTGAAGAAAAAATAGTTACTAATTTTTAGGATTTTTGGAGGCATCCGACCAAGGAAGCTTCTAGTTTCTTCTTTGTGCAACTACTTGGGAGATATATTTAGTTTGTTTACTCATTTGGAGTTAGTTCTTATTATGCATTTTGTACTTAGTGACTTTTTCAGTCCTTTGGCAAATTGGAGCATACTTTGTAACTCAGTTTTGGATATGAAATTCAGTGAAGACCTTGAACATCAGTGATTTGAATTTTTTCCCTCTTATTATTTGCTTTATTGTGTGCATCTATTGATTGATCAAATTACTTGTGAAGTATTATTTCATTTCCTTGTAATTTTGTCTCATGCTAAGCACCTTTTTGCATAAAAGTGTGTTGTTGCAGGTTATAATCTATGTCAAAAATGCAAGTTGCTTTTAGTTGTGAAGTCTCCTTCCTCTTAAGAGTCTAGCATTAGGACCTCTTTATAAAATACTTATGCAATACATACAGAAGTAAGTTGTCCAAGTCTATTTCAGCCATTGTGAACAAGTGTATGTAATCTTGGTTTAAAGTCCAAGTAATGTTTAGGTGCATCCCCATAGGAGTAGTTTTTCAATTTATGCTATCTCCTTCTACCGCTTTTCCTTTGCAAGTTCAGTAGATTAGTTTTAGGTGAGTACCGAAAGGAATCCGACAATCTTCAGAGGTTGACCTCTGTTTTTCAAAGCCCACACTTTGAGAGGTCTTCCAATGTTTCACTGAGTGGCTGAACAAGGTTCAACAAAGGGTGCACATTCAGGGGATAGCAGGGCCCTTGTAAACTAAATAAACTTAATGGTGCCTTATTTAAGGTGTTGTAAAGTGCATCCTAACACTTTCACTCTAATCTAGGGTTTTATTAATTAATTGGGCTTCTTTATGCCTTAATTGGCCTTATTTTGCATCCACAAGCCTTAATTAATGCATCTTTTTGAGATTAATCCTGATATTTACCAATATCCAATCATAATTCATGTGTTTTTGGATTGTATGGCCCATATTTAGTGATTTAAGACTCATACACCACCTTGGGCATATGGGTCCCACCTCTAGGTTTTGGGGCCCTAATTTGGATTTCATATTAAACTAAGCCTTTCTTGAAAAATGTGTCCCAAGTTTAGCCTAATGGGATTCATAGGTGACAACTAGTGACCTAAATTAACTTAAATTCTTGGTGGAATTTTATTCTCCTAGATCTGATGTCAACTTGTAGTGTTGTAATTTTGGGAAATTTGGCATAAACAAGTATAAATACAAGGTTATTTTACTCATTTTCTCCTAAGACTTTCAAGAGAGCATTCCTAATAGCAAGTTTGTGATTAAAAGAGTATTAAAGGACATTCAAGAGAATTTATAAAGCATTCAAGGGAGGATTTCTTCATCATTTGTTGCAGCAATTCAAGATCCATCATCATGTCAAAGTCACCAAGCATCAAGCATGTTGTTGAGCTAGTGTTGTGATGTAGCATTCAAGATCCAAGTTAAGCATTGTTCCATATCTAATTCAAGATCAAGATATACATTCTTCATGGCCACTTCATGTTAGATTGCAGACCTGCATTTCAAGGCATCATTCAAGGTATCATTATTCATTTTTAATATTTCATGTTTCATGTTCATGTTTTATTGTTTCATCACAAGGTTTAATTACCTAAACAAGGTTTGACCAAGGCAAACCCCTATTTCCTAACACAACACTTTTTCTCTCTCTGTGTGATTATAGGTTTATAGGTTGAAGAAAATTTGGATTTGAAGCCCTCAAAAGTACCAAAATGACAAAGTTGCAAAATTTGTCAAAGTTGTCATGAAAATTTCTCAATGCTCACAAAAACTTAGATCTAGAGCAAGACATACAACCTATTTGCATGAAATCAATGGGAAAGTCCTTATTTGATCCATCTTCAGAGGCTCACAAAGTTTCACTTCAAAATTCTGCTCTTGGGACACTTTGCAACAAAATGAGACTGATATGCCACTTGTGGTGTATGAGTCCCAATATACCTATTTTTAGACTTTTTCCTATAGATCCTGATTCAACAGTTCCAGATTCTAGTTTTGGCACAAAAACCCTAGTCTAGGACTAAATCGTGTAGACTAGCGTATGAGTCCCAGTGGGCATCAAACAGCAAGTTTTCAAGGTTTTGGAGCTTGTTTTTCCCTCATCACTCTCCTAGGTGCACCTCTGTACTTTCTCAATCTTTTATTTTGCATTTCAATTTCATTTCCTAATTCATTTATTTAGGTTTTTCATGGTACCTTGTATGTTGCATTCACTTCTTGTCTTTCCAAGCCCTAGCTTGGTGGTGAACCCCTTCTCTAGTCTCTAATCACACCCTAGGATACCTTATTATAGATCTCTCTCCTTCATTCCCATCCTTGGATCATTAAATTTCACTAAAATTCTGCAATTACAGACAGTCAACACACCATACAAGTTAGAAACCTTAGAATCAACTCGGAAATTGTTGAATTTAGTACAAAAACCCTAATCTATGACTCATACGCCCCTTTGGGAAATTTACTCCTAGTACAAGTTGTTTTGCCTATTTTTTGGGTTTTCTGTGTTGTGCATTTTATAGTATTTGACCCTTCCAAAAACCCTGATTGGGACTCTTATGCCGCTTTGGGTGAATTAGTCCTAGATCATACTTGAAACAACCTTTCACAACATTAAAATCATCATTTTTGTACTTTTTTTTGCTATCATTTGATAGTTGTTTCAGTTGGTTGAGTTTCTATTACATGCATTTCATTAGATCTAGCTTAATTCGGTTCATTTCATGCATTGATTAATTCCAAATTTGTGTTTACAACATTTCATTTCTAGATTGTTTCATAGTATAATCAACAAATTACCTTGTTTAGAATCTGAAAATTGCATTTACACATTTCATTCTAGGTCTTTATGTTGCATTTTAAGTCTTTCCATTTTGAGTTTGTATAGATTACTTTTCACAAATTTTGCAAAGAAAAATTTAGTCAATAAGCATGTTAGTCATTCATTCTATACATTTCCTAGTTATGAGAGTCTCTTAGTACAAGAGAATGAAAATGTTGACACTTACCTTAAATCTACACCCCCTCCTATCTCTCCTATTTGTGGGAATGATGTGATAGAAGAATATGAAAGCATATACAATCATGACAATCATAGTTGTTATTCTCATGTTAGCTCTCCTATTAGTGACAAAGGTATCTTGGTGAAAGAAGATGTAATCATTGAGAATCATGAAAGTCTTACTTGTCCTTCTCCTCCTCCCCCTTGGGAAGATATAATAACAACAGAAGATGAAATCATTGCCACCACTTTACTTAGTTTACATTCCTCTCCCAATACCCCCCTACTTGTGAGAATGCTTTAGTGAACAATCAAGAAAATTACATTTGTGAGGAGGACATGTTGGTGTTAAGAGATCTAATGCTCTTCTATTAGTGACAAAGGTATCTTGGTGAAAGAAGATGTAATCATTGAGAATCATGAAAGTCTTACTTGTCCTTCTCCTCCTCCCCCTTGGGAAGATATAATAACAACAGAAGATGAAATCATTGTCACCACTTTACTTAGTTTACATTCCTCTCCCAATACCCCCCTACTTGTGAGAATGTTTTAGTGAACGATCATGAAAATTACATTTGTGAGGAGGACATGTTGGTGTTAAGAGATCTAATGATTAAGATCTATGACAATCCTACCTCTCCCACTTGGGAAGGAATTATATGACATAGGGATGTAATTGTAGATAACTATGATAATCACATTAGTTCTTCTCCTAATATCCTTCCTAGTAATGAAGAAGATAGTTTAGTGTTAGAAGATACACTTGAAAGTCATGAAAATCTTGTTTCTCCCTTTCCTAATGCTCCTACCATTTGGAGAGATCTATTTGAACAAAAAGATCCAATCATTGACAAGCATGATTCTCCTTTTCTCAATGCCTCCCCTATTTGTGATGAAGCTACTTTACAAAATATAACCATGGAATGTGATGAACATCTTGTTTGTTACTCCCCTAAAAGATCTCCTACTAGGGTAGATATTAGGGCACAAGAAAATGTGACCTTAGAAATTAAGGATGAAATCATAGACAATCATAACAATCAAATTGGACCTTCTCCTAATATCTCTACTATTGGAAAAGAAGAAACTTTTATGTTAAAAAATCAAAGCAATAAGAGTCATGATAATTTATTAGTTGTCTCTCTTCCCCTACTAAAAACATTACTGATAAGCAAGACAATCCAACCATTGATAACTCCCTTACTTGCAATGAAATCATTTTAGAAGAACCAAACATTGAATGTCATAAAAATCTAGTTTGTAGTTCTCCTAAATACTCTCCTCATAGGGAGGATATCATGGTGCAAGAAAATGACAATAGTAGTTATGTGACTTCCTTAGATGATGGTGAAGAGATGATACTAGACCCCCCTTCATTAGAAAGACATCAAACCGAAATTGTTGAGGCTATGAATGCACAGGTGTCCATTAGATCCCCCTTGATTAATGGATCTCCTACATACCCTGTGGGACATCCTAATAATCCTCTCATTCTTTACCCACCCTCACAACAACCACAAACTCAAAACAAACCTGAACTTATCCTGTACCCACCTCAGAATAATGTTTCATAGCATCCAAGTTATAATACCGTTGCTCATACGTATAACACTAGAAACAATCCACAACCAAGACAAACAACTTCAACATCCCTCCCATTTCCTAACCTTATTACACTTAATCGTATCTTTCCTAGTGCCCCTTATTTTCCTTTACATAATGGAAAGGAACTTATGATCTTGTTGAACAACTAAAGAATAATCCTACTAAGATATCATTATGGGACCTTATTCAAGCCTCCCCTCATTATCATAACATGATTCAAAGTGCTTTACAACAAGTTCCTACTCCTAATGTGCAATCAAATGATGTGGCAGCCCAAATTCAAACTATAACACTAAATAACTTAGACATTACTTTTCGTCAAGATGAATTACCTCCATTGGACGTGCAATGAAGCATTCATAATAATAGCTCAAGTTAATTGAATTTTGATAAAGAGAACTCTTGTTGACAGCAGCTCATCCCTTAACATTTGTAGCATAAACCTTCTTGATAAGATTAAAGTAGATAAAATCCAAACTCAACCTGATTCTTTATCTATTCATGGGTTTGACAACGTAGGAAAACAACCTCTTGGAGTGATTACATTACCTATTAGATTTGGAAAGGTTACCTTGCAAACTCTAGTCCATGTTATGCCTCACGATCTTTCATATAATCTTCTTTTAGGCAGACCATAGATTCATGAGATGAATGGGGTGCCTTCTACGCTTCATCATAAAATGAAGTACATTTATGACAAAAAAATTTACACACTCAAGGCCAATCTTGAACCTAAAAATTGTTTAATTGTCAAGAAAGAAGGACGAGATCCTTTGGAAGTCATGAGGGAAGACGAACACAAGAACATTGATGAAGCCACAAAATTATTGGAAGATGCTTAGAGTTCATTTGATTTCATACCTACATTGTTTGGGTGAATACAAAATCATAAACAAAGAGTCTGAAAAGGGAAAATAAAAAGCAGTAATGTCAACACAAATTTGAAAGAACCTTCGAAAGCATCCACCTCAAACACTTTAGAAGAAGAAACAAATTACACCACAAACTTTGATGAAGTTGATTATGAGCAACCATCGAATCCAAAAGAAATGAAAAAGCTTTATGGAAATGGTTATGAACTGGTGAAACAACTTGGATATAGTGGAAAAGGATGTGGTGCTAGAGAACAAGGTATTTGTGTCCCTATAGAGCCTCACACACAAGAAAATACTAGTGGTATTGGTTATTGTCCCTCGAAGAAACAAAAAAGACTTCACTTAATATCAACACTATTACAACAAATTCCTCTAAGCCAAATTTAACATTAGTGCATCTTGAATTTATAGACACTAGTGGTCTTGATTATTATCCTTTGAAACAAATGAAAGAGACAGAGAAATATTTTCTTAATATCAATGTCATCACACAAAACACTAATGATTAGCATTTGATAAATTTTACACCATCCTATAAAAGAGGGTACAAAATCTCATAATCTAAAGAGTCTTGTGTAAGTATGACACCTTGTACTAAGCAAGAGATATCTTTGTTGCAAAATAAAGGAACACCTACTATTGATCAAGAGAGTATCTTGTCGAGACTCCTTCAAGATTGTTTGATATCCCTCCCTCCAAGAACACGAAAGAAGTTTTACTACAAGAATTCATTTTGTGCATATCATAGAGTTTGTGGTCATTCTACTAATGAATGTAAGGCTGAGTAACAAAATTCAACATCTTAAGGCTTGTGGTGCTCTCCCTTGTGTTGAAGCAACTAGCTCCTCTAATTGATATTGACTTTCAAACCTCTCATCAATCATCTCGGTTCATCCTTGTCTTGCACTAAGTGGGGGCAAGGGGTTAGGTTAGCCTTGTCCTCATATGTCACTTGTCATTTCTTTTGGATAGTTGACCAGATTCCATGTATATATAAGAGCAATCTTGGGATGTGGACAACATGCCTTAAGTTGGCTTGCATGTGACGTACTAAGTTTTGGGGACAACCCATTTTCATGACATAGCTTCATTTGAAAACATATGAATTGGCATAGGGATTTTCGAGTAAGCTCTCATGTCTTGTTCTACTTTAAAGCAATTGCTCATAGCAATGGTGTTAGCAACCTCTTTAAATTGGGGGCATACATCGAAACTCATGTTTCACTGTGCAATTTTCTTTATTCTTGCAATGTATCCTTTCCTTGGTGGTGTCATTGGGTTTGATTTCCTCCAAGAGCGTGAGACATTAAATATGATGTTCCCTAAGAAGAGACCTTACATGAACTAAAAAAAATTCCTTTGAACGTACCTTACACTCTTTTTCATTTATAATTTTGGTTATATGGCCACCTTACATAACACACTTTGCTTACCTGTGGTGCCATCTTGTTTGTTCATGGGTGTCAAGCATACGAAGCTTTGCTTGCCTCATGAAGCTCGAAGTTCATTGTTGGGTGGTGCCTTATCAAAGTTATCAGGAGGTATAGCTTTGGTATGGTTGTACGTATAGAAGTCGAACTTAGGTGTGACTTTCCCATAGCCACTTGCTTGTGTGTGTGAGCACATACCGGCTACATACGTATGTGTCACCTTTTTGGATACTCACCCAGTGGACAACCTAAAGTTTCATTTCCTCAGAGTGAGCGTGCATTTTTTAATAAACATCTTAGATCTGATTCACAACATGTGGTACAAATGGTCAAAGCTTGATCCACCTTTTTTTTTCCATTCACATTACATGTTTGTGTATCTTGTTTTGTTGCATATCGTACACCTTGTGTACATGTCCCTTTGTGCTTATGTTGGTTTGACGTAGGATCTCAGATCCTAGGGGCTTGACCACCCCCTTGATCTTTTCCATCCTAGACCATCCACATCGGTACACGTGGACCCCTCTTGAATGTCTACTTTAGTGTGAATTTGAAGCAAGTTCCTCCTCTCACTAAAGTGGGAGCTAAATGTAGTGTAGAAAATGTATCCCTCCACATTTTCACACTTAATCTGGGAATGATTAACATTAAAATGGACCTAATGTTGCTTTGATCTATTTTTGTAATGTGTTTTACACATTCACATTAGGTTTAGGGCCCTTATAAGCTAAATAGACCTAATTTTACCTTAATTTAGTGTATTTATTTACACCTTCACATTAGGTTTTGGGCCCTTGTAAACTAAATAAACTTAATGGTGCTTTATTTAAGGTATTGTAAAGTGTATCCTAACACTTTCACACTAATCTAGGGTTTTATTAATTAATTGGGCTTCTTTATGCCTTAATTGGCTTTATTTTACATCCACAAGCCTTAATTAATGCATCTTTATGAGATTAATCCCAACATTTACCAATATCCAATCATAATTCATGTGTTTTTGGATTGTATGGCCCAGATTTAGTGATTTGGGACTCATACGCCACCTTGGGCGTATAGATCCCACCTAGGTTTTAGGCCCTAAATTAAATTCAAATTCTTGGCAAGATTTTAATCTCCTAGATCTGATGTCGGCTTGTAGTGCTTTAATTTTGGGAAATTTGGCATAAACAAGTATAAATACAAGGTTATTTTACTCATTTTCACCTAAGACTTTCAAGAAAGCATTCCTAATAGCAATTTTGTGATTAAAAAAGTATTCAAGGACATTCAAGAGCATTTCTAAAGCATTCGACGCAGATTTATTCACCATTTGTTGCAGCAATTCAAGATCCATCATCATGTCAAAGTCACCAAGCATCAAGCATGTTGTTGAGCTAGTGTTGTGATGTAGCATTCAAGATCCAAGTTAAGCATTGTTCCATATCTAATTCAAGATCAAGATTTACATTCTTCATGGCCACTTCATGTTAGATTGCAGACCTACATTTCAAGGCATCATTCAAGGTATCATTATTCATGTTTCATATTTCATGTTTCATGATCGTGTTTCATTGTTTCATCACAAGGTTAATTACCTAAACGGGGTTTGACCAAGGAAAACCCCTATTTCCTAACACAACAACACTTTTTCTCTCTTTGTGTGATTGCAATTTTATAGGTTGAAGAAAAAGTGGATTTGAAGCCCTCAAAAGTACCAAAATGACAAAGTTGCAAAAGTTGTCAAAGTTGTCATAAAAATCTGTCAAGGCTCCTGAAAACTCAGATCTAGAGCAAGATATCCAACCTATTTGCATGAAATCAGTGGGAAAGTGCTTATTTGATCCATCTTTAGAGGCTCACAAAGTTTCGCTTTAGAATTATGCTCCTGGGACACTTTGCAACAAAATGGGATTGATACGCCACTTGTGGCGTATGAGTCCCAGTATACCTATTTTTAGACTTTTTCCTGTAGATCTTGATTCAGCAGTTCCAGATTCCAGTTTTGACATAGAAACCCTAGTCTGGGATTAAATCGCTTAAACTAGCGTATGAGTCCTAGTAGGCGTCAAACAGTAGGTTTTCAGGGTTTTGGAGCTTGTTTTGACCTCAACACTCTCCCAGGTGCACCTTTGTACTTTCTCAGTCTTTTATTCTACATTTCAATTTCATTTCCTAATTCATTTAGTTAGGTTTTGCATGGTACTTTGTATGTTGCATTCACTTCTTGTCTTTCCAAACCCTAGCTTGGTAGTGAACCCTCTTATTATCTTTAATCACACCCTAAGACACCCTTCTAGCAAATCTCTTTCCCTCATGCCATCCTTGGATTGAGATCTCTAGGGTTTCCTTGAATGAAACTTGAAGGAAATAAGTCTAGGTGCCTAAACACCTTAGTTTGTGTTCCACCTCTGAAAAGGTGGAATACCTATTTTCTCCATTTCAAATCCTAAAGGATATTCTAATATATCTAAGGATATGTAGAAGCACAAGACTACATAAAGAGTTTGTCTAATGGTGTGGCTTAGGAATGCAACCCTTCCCTCCACTAGAAACCTATATGGGGAATCTAGCTATGTTTAGAATGATAGATCGTATGTGTTTATTTTAAAAATATTGATCTAATAGATTAAAAAATTACTATAAAAATGAGGAAAAACTCAATGTTATTGGTGTAACACTTTTTGATCACCAAGATCCCCAAAAAATGAGGTGAAAGCATACAATGAACAATTGTAGAAGTGTTGTGAGGACAAATAATTGAAAAAATAATTTAAGTCGCAATAGACTTGACCCTAGAAAGAGCTCAAGTACTAGTTATGAAGAACCTCCCGTAATAGATTAGCTAAACATGAAATATAGGAAATAAATGCTTGAAATGAAAGCATAGAATATGTTATTGTGTTGTTCTAGCAGAACTTCATTATAGAATATTGATGGCCTCTTCAATTGAACAACTTTTTTTGAATAGCACTTAACACAATATAGTTCACAAATACATAAACAATAAATAACCTATAACCTATATTTATATTAAATATATTTAAACTAATTAATATTTATTGAACATATAAAATAGTTAACATAATTTAAATGATGACTTATAAAACATACACATCCAAAACCTTTTTTACGACAAAGAATTAAACTAAAAAGAAAATAAATGTATAATTATTATTATAGAATGAACATAATATGATAATAATTAATGAATTAGTTTGTGACCAAAAGACAGTGTGACAATCCTTTGGCCAATCAAAATACAACTGAACATTCAACTGAAGCCTGCAGAAAAAGTTTAAGCTCATCAATTACTTCGACTTGTTTATTTATGTTTAACCTTCCAATGCTTAAATTGAAACTGAAATTCATCTGTTCCATTAAATTAATTTTGAAACTTAATGTCATCCTCATCACTATTATCCTTAACAAACTCTTTATAATAAAATCTTCTCATTAGTACTGGATTTCTTTCAATGTCTCAAAAAGCCTATTTTTACATTCAAAGCATTAATCATAACATATACATATAGAAATGTTCCTGCAATTTATAAGAATGGTTTCACTTTACTGGCCAATTTTTCAAAGGAGTTTTTTCTAACAGAGGCCAAAATGGTCCTGTCTGCAACAGTGAAATATGCTGCTCCAGTAGCTGTACCCGATCCAACAATATATTAATCTTGTGAACTCAAATTTCATACCCAACAATGAAGGAAAAGAAAGAGAATAAGATATAAGCCTGCATATAACTTACCCAAGGAAAGGAAAGAGAATAAGACACAAGCCTATATATAACTTACCTAGGGAAATTATATGTGCCTGAGCAGTGTAGTTGAGATTAGCCCTTGTCCAAGGAATAACCCGCAATCCTATCAACTGCAATTGTAAATTCATATCAATCATTTTCTTTATGCCATCATTTCACCCAATTGTTATATAGTACTTCCTTAGTCTGATTATGATATCGTTTAGTCTTTTTGATGTTGTTATTTGTCCCTTCAACTATGCCTTTGTCCCATCCTTTTCTTACTTCATAACAGAGTTGAACCCTTACAAAAAAACGCCCTTCTATCTAATCAAAAACTGTAATATAATGAAAAATAACAGAAAAGACTATAGAAACTACTGACCACAGGAATTGCAGATGCAATACAAGCAATTGCAATTGCCTTAGCGCCTGCTTTCATTCCATCTGCAAACAAAAACATACGCAGTGACCTTCATTACTCAATTTCCAGACTCCCCAGATGAACAAAAAAGCCCGCCCTGCTTTCCTAACAGCTATTTTATCTTGCCCTTGACACACCACTCACATAACAATACTAATCTGAGCACCGGATAAGTGGAAGATAATCATTCAACTGTTATTACCTTGTGAGCATTGCTTTGTTGTGAAGTGGGCAGTGTAATTGGGTGCGTTGAGTGGAGAAGGCATTGAAGCCATGGGCATGCCCTGCCTCCTTACTACCCACCAATTCCGTGCATCCATTGCAATACCGATAAAGGTAATTGTGCTTTTGGTTCCAATTCTAGTCGGCTCCCCTGTATCCTCAATTCAAACTTACTGCTCTGTAGAAATAACAAAGTAATAAGGTATATAAAAAGGCAGTGTGACACAAAATAGTATTGGGGACAAAACCCGGGGTGCGCCGTGGAAAGCCCGGATGCCTAGATATAGTTAAAAGTATTGTGGGTGCCATCTGATTTGCTGTCGAGTAAAACCTGTTGCCCAGTCACCCCTGCAAAGAAAACCCTGAAACCCACTTACTTTTTATGAACCCCACTCACTTCTACTTAATCTATAAAAAGCTATTTTTCCTCTTTCGTTTGTATCGTATTTAGTATATATTACGGCTATGAATACGTGAACGGTGTCGATTCAATCAACGGTCCTTTTTTTTCAAAATCTTCACTGTTTCGTACTCCAAGTATTTAAGCCGCTAAGGGCTTTGAAACACAGAATATTCCCCGGTATGCCAGAAAAGTTTTGGTTACCTAGGCTGGTTCTCGGTAGCCTATAGATAGAAGGGGGCCTCTTAACTATAGTGAGTGATTTGAGTCAGCGGAAGTGGGTAGGTGGGGGGAAGAAGGGCTGTGGCTCCTTGCTCTGCTTGGCCTTCGGTTCTTTGCTAACCAAGGGCATAAAGGAAAGGCAATTAAACCGTCCCATTCTTCTTAGGCGGTTTTAGGAGAGGACCAAGTAATTGAGCATATTTTCAATAGTTGTGATAATAGTTGTTTATATAATGCTCAATAGTTGTGATAGTAGTTGTTTATATAATGTTCAATAGTTGTGATTTGACTACCCATAATTAAACAAAATGTATTCTTTTGATCTAAAAAGCAACCAATCATGTGATGCCATATCAGCTCTCAACTACCCATGATGTGAATGCAAAGTATTGGTCTCACTTTTTTTTTGGGGGCCTTTTTGGACACCTTGACAAAAAGCATGTTGATGTGGCCCTGAAACGAAAGTTATAAGCAAGGGACTTGCCAAGTAAGTTGCTGTAAAAAATTGGGAGTAATTTGAAATTTCCACGTAGGATAATTAGAAGCGTGAAGTTAGGGTGCACAACTATTGGATCCTCTCCTATATTGTATTTTTTTAGAGAACATTCAATCACTCGTTCAACTAATTGAACTACAACATTTTGGTATTTTCTAATATGTTTAAATATTAATTTATTTGATTAAATCCAGTTGACAATTTGATGAAATTAAAAGTTTCTTAGAATGTTAATTTTTGAAATTTAAATATTAAGACTAAAGTCTTATGCAATAATTAACAAATTATTCAATCTTGTATTCAATAATATTTGCAATAACAATTAAATATTATGTGAATACTTAACATTTCAATAGATATATTTTATATATAAATTAGATTTATAAAATGAAGAGAGGGACTACTTAGCTTTGTAACCAAAGAATGAGTACTAATTGAAGACAATTGAATCTATAGACCTCAAAATTTTGAAACATTATAGACAATTGTTTTCTCATACTGGAATCAAAATATTCTTCTATGCTTTGTGTTGGGTCATGTCCACTAATTTGGATCTATGTCACAACTAAAACATCATTTTATACCCACAAATTCAATCTACTTGGTTTCTATCTTGTCAATTCTCAAAAAAGTAGACTTCTAGATAGTAATCTCTCTTTCACACTCGAGATTTTGTGGTTAAGCTGGCACTATTTAAAAATACCTTGTTAGACAACACACTTTAGACATACACATGAAATTTAGAATGATTGTTAAGTGATTCGCATGTGCTAGAATATTTGCTTGATTTCAAAATGTAAGATCTTAATGATTGTTCTTGAATTCCCTTGTATTGAGAGATGTGTGTATGTTTTAGTGCTTTTTGAATGTCTCTTCTTGTGTGTATACTATTGAATACAAATGAATGTTGATTTATACATGAACACAACATCAAATAATATATATTGCATAATCAAGTTAGGACCAAAGTGTAAAAGGAGCTCAATCAACTAAATATTTTGTTTTAATTTTTTATTCAATAGGATCAAGATTGTAGTTGTGAGGATGACCTCACAAATGCAAACACAACCTAGGTTAAAAAAACCAAGTTGGATTGATGCCCAAGAAGATGGGATTATGGATTAGGATAAGATTGATAATTAGAATCACATAGATAAATTTGATTAGATTGAGATTACATGTGCATAAGCATGGGGATAAGCAATGAACATAGGGGTGGGTGCAAATAAGGATAGTTGTGTGGGCCTATGTTGCACAAAAATATGTCATTTATAGCTATGTAAATGCATCAAGACTTATCCTAAATTAAACATTAAAATAAATGTGAAAATGCATCAAGGATGCATTTTTTACAATTACAAATATATAATTAATGAAGAATGTTAACAACATTTATAAAACTTTATATCATTTTTTAAATAAAAAAATAACTAATAATAAATATTTTAATACGTCTCATGCCTAGATATGTGTGTGTTTGATATAAATTATATCCATTTAAAAATAAAAAGATCATTGTTTGTGTGGCTTCACACATTCATGACTAACTATTATAAAGGTCAATGTCTAAAGATAAAATAATTGATAAATAGTATGTCCATTAAAAGCTCAGGTCATATCATATTGTTATTCAACATAGGGTAAAGTGAAGTTAGTAATATGAACTCAAACCATCCAACCAATAGCAAAATCTACATTAATCATTTTCTAAAAAAATAGTTAATAAATTTATAGGTTTATATTGGTAAAGTAAATATTGGTATTTGTAAGAAAAATAATTAATCTTCATTGGTTAGAAGGTCTTCTTGATGCTCAAATTTATAGGCTCCCAAATTCCTAAAGCACTTGTACTTTTCTAAGTTCTCAAAGAAAAATATCTATGACTTATGGTCAAGCAACAAGCAGACTAACACCATAGTGAAAGAAGTTTTGAAGTTGGGGATTGGGTCTTCTTGAGATTGCAGCCTTACAAGCAAATGCCACTAAATCAACAAAAAAAGAATAAGTTGTCTCTAAAATATTATGACACATACCAAATCATGCAAAAGATAGGGAGTGTCACCTACAAGTTGGAATTGCCACCAACAATAAAGATACATCCAATTTTTGATGTTTCTTGTTTGAAGAAGGTAATTGGGAATAATATTCCTACTCAAAAAATATTAACAGATCGCGATGAAGAAGGAAGAATCATATTGGAACCAAAGTTCATTCATCAAACATGCACAAAGAAGCTAAGGATTGGAACACTCATTGAGTATCTAATCCAATGGAAGAATTTACTGTTGAAAATGTCATATGGGAGTACGAGTTCATTCAAAAGCATCCACACTTGATTAGCATTAAGGATAAGGTTTCTCTCAAGAGGGGGAGCATGTTACGCCCTTAATATTAATGTACCTAAGGTTATGAATAGTTAGCTTGTGGTTATCTCAACTCTTAATTAAGTCATATTATCATTATTATATTATTATTCAGTTAATTAGGTCATCCTAAGTCTTATATAGGGCTATCTAAGTTGGCCTAGGTGATATCCTAAGCATAAATAAGGTATATATAGGAGGTAGTGAGTCTTATTTCATCATTTGATTATGAATGTGTTCTCATTGGAGATATTTGGAGGTTTGCCCCCTCAAAGTGGCTTGTTATTCTCAGCTATTATCAAGTATTTTCAACATGTTTCATATTATATTTTCCATTGTACAAGTTATTTCATTACATCCCAATATTGTTGTCACAATATACCTATGTGCTAGTATGGATATGCAAGGCTAAGCATCTTATTAAATAGATCGTTTTTCATATGGATATCTGAGAATTTGTCTTATGATAACCCCTTAGATGTTATAAACATTCAAACATGATAGAACACACAAACTAAGGAAACTGAAATATTTTTAAGTTGATGTATTTAGAGTGTGTTAAGGAAGATGGGGAGAGACAACCATTAACTAATTGATGCCTTTATCCATTTGGGCAACAAAGCCTCTAAATTCGAACAAAAGATGTAATAAACAAAATCAAGATGATGCATTAATCAACACATCACAAAAGACTGGATTATCCAAAATGCACAAGCAAGCTAGGCTCTACACATGCATCCAAGAAAACCACAAATATTTGCAAAATATTAAATGAGTATACTTAGTAATTCATGCACATACTCATATGCTTTCTTTATTGGTCTGAAAAGATGTCTTGCAAAAATTTTACAATCATCTAGTTGGCTAACTAATCAGAAACACATTAAGAAATAAACACCTTGCACATGAATATACTCAATCAAGATTGAATCTTCCTTTAATCACTCAATCTACAATAGTTACAAGTGTTATTACAATTTTTGAGACGAACCCAGATCATTGTATTACAAAAATAGCTATACCCAAAACTAGAACTGTGAACCCTCTAATTTTGTTGTGTGTTTTGTTCTCTTTGTTATCTCCTCTCTCCCAAAATGTTATCCTCCAATCCCTCACATTCACACTAGTGACCAAAAAGATATACCCACTGCAAGAAGGTTTACAAAATGTCAAAAAGTCGTGCCACACAGGAAACCCTAGTTGCAATCTCCACCAACATACAATGGCCAAGTGTCCATTGTAAATCCAATTTGATTGAAAAAAAAATGTGGAAGAACATTCCTCTAACTTGCATCATACATTTTTATTGATGATTTGTGAGTTTGAGTGTAAGAAACAAAAGAAATTGCCCACGAAATTCGTTGAAATTGCATCTTGAAGGTGTTGCGTGAAAGGAAAAGGATTTGTAGATAATAAATGAGGTATGGGCACTACAATTTTCTTGAGAACCATGCCAAAACACAATAAAGGCCTTTAAGGAGTGTTCTTGGATCAAGGCGTGGGAAATTAGAATGGTGGTTGAGCATTAATGGCAGTATGTGAAAATTTGACCCCCTATGGGATGTGGCATTTTGACTTGGATCAAGATGCAACATGAGAATCGAGCCCAGATATCCCATCAATATGAGGGAAAATTAGCCTAATATGGCTTTGGCAGAAGTTTGGGCACTTGGTAGATATATCTATCTATACTATCGCTATCCCCACAAGGTCTTATAGACCTTTGGGTCTTACAAAACACCATATGTGGGATATCAACTTCCATTGGGTCATGTTAATATCATGCCCTTGTTTATTTCATTTGAGTCTTCATTATCATTTATCTTTACTTTTGTTGGGTTTCAAAAGTGCATTGAGAACAAGCTAAACATCCATGATCATCTAGCCTAGGACCAATTCAACAACTCATTCCCCTAAAGTCTTCTTTTTCTTTTTGGTCTCTGCAAGACTTTAACCTACTACTAGACAAAATGGAAGGTTGGTCACCAAGTGAACATTGAAGGAAGTTGGTTGGCAAAGAAAGATGATGTCATCATGGTCAAGACACGAGAAGATGGATTGCATCCGCCAACAAAGACATAAGCCGATTTTTTAAGTTTACTACACTTGTGAGGAAACCATTGACAAGTGGATACACAAAAAGTTCATTGGCAACCCAAAAAAGATAGTTCACATGGAAATGCCTGAAACACCAAATGGGCACATTTTTCCCACAATGTGAAAAATCCAAATGAACCAAATAAATATTGAAAAGTACAATTCACTTGGACATTAAGATCCCACAAGACTTATACTTAACCAATTCTCTAATTTTTTAACCTTTGAGGAGAAAACCTAACTAAACTACACTTGCACGAAAGTGGGTTCCATCTACACTTGGGTCAAATGGAAGGAGAAAACTTGCAAAAACATAATTTTCACTCCTTAGTGAATTTCACAAAACTGCAAAAGGCACCTAAACCTAATTTTTCATGCTCTTTCTAAATATATCTAAAAATTTGGCAAAGGACCATTGAGAAAAAAAAATTGATATCAATTATTACCATAGGATGAACAAAGTAAAAGACCAAATGAAACACGAAATGTTGGGGTGCCAACACATCTTTTGATTCATCATTGTTTAATAATTTGGATGCACCAAAGAAAAAATTTGTTTTTGTATTCTTTCACCATGTTTTCAACACCTTGTGCTTGACTCTTGAAAAATGAGATGAAGACAATATCAAGTTGTCATGCTCCAATTTATTGGCATAGCTAAAGTGGTTGTATGATGGGTAATTAAAGAACACTATCACTCTTGTATAAATCCTTGTCAACCATAAAGTCCACAAGAAATATCAAATACACTTGGGAGATCTTGAGGATACTTTTTTGTTGGAGAAAGGAGGTTACACATTAAGGACCCCCAAAGCATAGTATACTTGATTAGGGTATTGCACACAACTTAATAACGTCCAATATTATAGTGAGTGTACCAATATTCAAGAGTACAATACAATAGCCATTAGTTCTCCAATTAGGGCATTCAAAAAGGGGCAAGTATGAGGCAAAGCAACCAAGGGGTGGTGCCACTAAGTCATAGTAGTTAGATTGATGCCTCATGGAGATGCTAACTTTAATGTCTCTACAAAGCAAACTTGTTAGCCATGCCTTGCATCATCTTTTCTTCATCAAAACCTTAAAGAACCCTATTTTATAAGCTTGAGGTAAAAGATGCCTTACATGAGAATAAGGAAACAATAATAAAATCTTGCCCTCTAGAATTAAATTATTTTCAACCTACAAGACAAACTTAAAGGTTGCATTTGCTCATCGAGCTTTAACCATTAAAGATAAGTCAATGGTTAAAAGCTCTAAAATAAAAAGTAAAATTAAATCTTTCAATTATTTAAACCCCATCAAAACTTTTTCTTAGGTCTTTTGAAAATGTAGATTAAAATCAAAGAGAACTTCTATCAAAATGCAGATGTTTGACATCCATAATATTACCCTTCTTTGATGCATTAATAGGGGAGAGGACCCAATAGTTGAGCACCCTAACTTCACGCTTCTAATTATCCTACATGGAAATTTCAAATCACTCCCAATTTTTTACAACAGCTTACTTGGCAAGTCCCCTGCTTATAACTTTCATTTCAAGGCCAAATCATTAAATATGATGCCACATCAGCATGCTTTTTGTCAAGATGTAGTTGACCAATACTTGTGCATTCACATCATGGATAGTTGAACACTAATGCGACATCACATGATTGGTTGCTTTTTAGATCAAAAGAATATATTTTGTTTAATTATGGGTAGTCATGTCACAACTATTGATCATTATATAAAAAACTACTATCACAACTATTGAACATTATATAAACAACTACTATCACAACTATTGAAACATGCTCAAGTTCTGAATCCTCTTCCCTGGTAGAGTTTCCCCAAAGCTTCCAAAACAAAGTAACACAAACTTCTCCATTTAAAAGCGGATTGGCCTTCACAATATCAATAGATAGATTCTCAATTTACAATCTTGAGAAGGCTACCATTGTCCCAAGTGCTGATTGGAACAGCACTGCCGGCAATTGAGCAATCAGAGGACGTGCAATTACAACTTGACAAATAATTCTCCTCTGGGAAGGAAATTGTTCATGTGAGAAGCTGCCAGAAAATGTCTAAAACGAACACAATTTTATGAAAGAACATTGTCTATATGCGTAAAATTCTCAAATTGTATTAATTTATTGAGAATTTGTGAAACAATTGTGTTTAGCCACTCTTATGAAAAACAACTGGAAAGTTCTGAAAAACTAATACATAGTTCAGTAATCAAACCCTAAACAGATGAATCCACATTCTACTTGGAAAACTTATAACTGTCAAAATGTAACTCGCAATGTATAACATTATGTAGCTTCATCGCTGGAGCATCTCCATTCTTCTGTAGTAAGTATATAGAATCGTAGAAACAGAAGCACATAATATTGATCTGCTATTTGAAAATATCCTGAAATTTTCGGCGGAAAGACACAATGTAACAGGTCAATAATCAAAATACATCAAATGAAATTGTTAAACTTCTCCCGGCAGACTTCATGAAGATGAAGACGAAGATTGTGATATTTTAGTGACGCAAAATCATTATAAAAGCACAACCGCAACCAAACCCAAAAAAATAGTAGCTAAGATTATAATTATCCTTGCAACGCATGCATCACACCAGAATGCAATCGGAAACCAATTATTGAAATTTAACAAGGCAAATTTAAAACATGTTGCAAGAAGATAACGGCATGTACAAGACTCGGAAAGCCATTCTTGCAAAAATATGCATCCTCCATCAAAATTTTCTAAAGACCACTTGTAATAACCCAGCATAACCGTTCAATTGACCACACCGTGCCGGTTGCTAACCAACACCCTTAAAACTAAAAACTAAAATAAATTCAAAATTTAGCCTTGACCGGTTATATTAAAACAAGCATAATACGTCACAAATCAGAAAACCTTCCAAAATACCCAACCAGATCATGGAGGCTTAATAAGTAAGAAATCTTCTAACCATTGAAAAAAGATTCAATCCCTAAACCACTAAAATTAAATGAATTCAGAAATCAGACTTCAAAGCTAAGAACATGTACATTTTTAAATCAAACTCACCTCTCAAACATCAAAATACAATGAATGTTATAACAGCTGTCTCACAAGACGGAAATCAACCTGTGGATACCAAATCATTTTGCTATAATTTATTGGACTAAAATACTTCACCATTAAAAACACACTTCAATGTCAATAAGAAAAAGGATTACCAGAACCACGGTACTAACATTGGAAACCTCTACAAATCTTAAAGAGGCTCAGAATATAAACTACAAGAAGCAGAGCTACTGTCTTTAGCAGAGTATTAAAAACTTCCAACATATGGTGGTGTCAAAAGACACCATAGAGTTAGAACAAGAGAATTCAGAAGCTCAACCGCCAAAGCCATAGAGGGTCCTGCCCTGCCTTTTCAAGGCATAGACGACGTCCATAGCGGTAACAGTCTTCCTACGGGCATGCTCAGTGTAGGTGACGGCATCTCTAATAACATTCTCAAGAAATATCTTGAGAACACCCCTGGTCTCTTCATAAATGAGGCCACTGATGCGCTTAACGCCTCCTCTCCTTGCCAGACGGCGAATGGCAGGCTTGGTGATACCCTGAATGTTATCTCGCAGCACCTTCCTATGCCTCTTGGCACCTCCTTTGCCCAGCCCCTTTCCGCCCTTTCCGCGCCCCGACATATTTTTCCTCTATTCAATAACAGAAAAATCCTCTTCAATGGTATGCTCTGCTAAACCAGAACAGATCTGATGATTTTATTGGTTGCCCTCCGCGCCTTTATACCCGCCGCGTCTCACAAATTTGAATTTTTTTCCCGCTCGACCATTTTAAATCTGGGACCGTAAAATCCTTTGTTGATCCGTGGCTGTGTCTTCTGCCAAGGCTCCACCGTGCGATTGCGTCACAAGGATCGATGGACATCACTTTAAAATGTTTTTAATTTAAACCAAACAAAGTATAACAAATACGCGAAGGATCGAGTGAAGAGGTTTAACTCTCCGTGTGTAAATGTTCTGTTGGGCTTTGTAACTCTATGGAGCCAAATTGTTATGGTAAGTTAATGATATCAGATTTTTAGTGATTATTGTTATTGTTTTTCAATTAGATTATTCAATTAGATTGTGTGAGATTTATCAATGTTTCGGATCACACACTATGATCCATCATAAGTATAATAGTAGAGAGTTCAAGTAGACAAAATTTGATTATAAAATTGTTATGATAAGTTTTAGGGAGCCTTGAGTAAATGTATTGATTATAACATACCTAGTTCTTTCTTTTAATAGTTTTCAAAAGAGTTTAAAGAGTTGGTATATTATAGTTAATATGTTGGTTATTTAAATTAAGGGTTATCTCGTACATTGACCAAAACATGACAACATTATAATTGAATGGTCTTGAATGGTTGGTGAAGAGAAAATTTTATATGGTCTCATATTTTTAACTATATTTTCTCAAGAGAACCCCGTGTACCACCTTTCAATATAGAACCATCTTAAATACTCAAGCATCATAAATAATTGACATGTTAACCATCGAAAAGTGTAATAGAAATACAAAATTTTAGGGAGATTGCTCTTTATGGTCATCTATTGTAGGTGCATTTGGGAGATTTATGGAGAAAATATAAGCTCAATATTAAATTTAGATCATCTAATAAATTTTATTTTATCTTTGTTGCATCTCAATTGAATATTTAAGGCCAAATATACAAGGGTTTACTTTTAGGAGGTAGTTGTCAGGGTAGCCATCATTTTAGAGAATTTTGGGTCACATTTGACCCTTCCATTATATCCAAAATGCCCAAACATCTATAGATCAACTCTCAATTCATCAAACTTGGAGTTCTTTGCCCTAGGCCCTCAAAAATATCAAGAATATTCCTTTAGCATCATTCTTATCTATTTTTTTCTACTTTTTTAATTATTTTTTTATTATGCTAACAAAGAATATATCATATACTGAAGAAGGAAATAACGAATTGCTTACCAGAGGATGTTGTACAAGGAGGCCCCCATATGTCTAACTTATAATTTTTTATTAAAAATATATAAAAAATTCATTTTAAGTCCATAGCCTATTAAACAAGCCATAACCTTTTCTTAAAAGGTATGCGGCCTATTCTTAAGCCACATCTCTTTTCATAGGGCTTGGCCTCTAAGGGTCAAAACATTCCTCCACATTGCTCTCATGGCATGTAAAATTTATAACCCATTAAGGGTTCCTCAAATTTTAGTGGCCTATGTGGCCTTAGCTAACTAGTGACCCCCTACATATTTTTGACGGGTTTTCTAATTTGGTGTAAAAGTTGGTGACTTTCTCAAATTTAGCAGCTTCTCCAAATTTGGAATTCCTCTAAATTTAATTGGAAAAATTCTAACTTTGGTAACCTCTATCTATAGTTAATGATATCTTGACATTTGTAGGCCTCCAATTATGGTGGTAGTTTTGCTAAGTTTGGTTGTTATATCAACGAGTTTTCTCCCTAACTTGACCCCATTCATCGTTGGTCCTTTGGAATTCACCACTCAACTTCAATTGCTCCATTCAAGGACACACAAGCTCCTTGTTCTAAGTTTTTTTTAACTTTAGCTACTATTTTTTGCACCCTCTGTGATGATGCAAACCATTTTTATTTGGATGCATGGATTTTCTATAATTTATAATTTTTCACAAGTGTTGTTTTGTAGTTCCCATATTGGGACCTTCTGAAGTTCTAATTAGGACCATACAAACTCTCTTTTTAGGTGTTATTTTTTTGAAAGAGCATTTTTTTTCATGTACTTCATCATGTTACTATTTCTTATATGCATTTTATCAACATATGCATTATGATTGAAAGATGTCCAATTTGTAACTTTTAAACATTATAAAGCAAGATTTTAGTTCTATACTTGAGTAGTATCATTGATGTGAAATTTTCTCTAAGTATTTGTGCCTTGAAAATGGAAGTCAACCATTCATAAATGCATGAAGGGCTTTTTGCTATTTAAGGATTTAACAAAAGTCAACTTTTAAAAACTAAATATTATAAATGCATTTGTTTTTTTGACATTTTCAATATTTAACACTGACATGAACAAAGTAAAAAATACAAAAACAAAAGGTTGCGAAACAGGATTATTAACTATGATCTGCAACTCAAAGGATGGTGATAATGTGCTAGGAAAGAAATGCTAAATTTATTTCTAGTTTTCAAACTTATTAGTTGATTATAGAATAGGCATACACGATGCCACCATTTGAATCATTTTAGAAAATGTTAATGCATGAACAAACAAAGCTAATCATAATGGTTCTTCTCAATCCATTCAAGTCACAAGATTGTTGGTTGGTTAATCACAAAGTCAAAAAAGGTTTAATATTCATAACAAAACATAGAAACAACAAGCCATAGAAAGAGCACAATCATCATCTACTTCATAAGAAAAATTTCAATCCTCTTCCAAGAAAGGGAACTTTTAAAAGGAGAGCAACGTATTCCTATTACAAGAAACTTGGTCATGATGGGTATCATTGTCATGCTAAGTGAATTTACAAGTCAGTACATCTTCAAAAAAAAATTACATTAATTTGCCATATTCCTACACACAGGGATCATCTCTTTCTATTTCTTCCAATTTAGGGAAAGGGAATGGACATGTACTTGTTGAATTGACAAATTCTTCTTAATAATGTATAATTGAATTTGGTACAATGCACCATATGGGTTCCAATTTAAAGAATGGTTTTCTTCATTAAAGCCTTGCTTTATGCCACATATTCTCATAGGTGATGATACAATAGTGAATGTTGTTAGGAAAGGTTCGATTAATATGGATGTTGATATCCTTTGTGTACCTTTTTTTTTGCTAACCTTTTTCATTGTCTACCAAATCACTCATCTCAAGAATGGCGAGAAGGTTGATTTTACTCTAAATTTAGTATTAATTTGAGACCTTAAGGATAATTCCTTTTTTATGGTGGGGAAGGTGAACTTCCAATCTCAACTATATGCCTTCTCTCACTTTGTGCCTAATTCTCCTATAACTTTGTTCAATCATTTAGACACAAAGATTAAACTATGACATAAGCAATTTGGCCATTTGAACTTGTTAGAATATTGTCATTGATGTCAAAGGAATATGGACAATTGACAAGATTATTGTCAATGGTATATTCATCTAAAGGCCAAAGGCCACTAATTGTCATACCAAGTAACTCAGGGAAAAAATGAAATCAAGAGGCCGAGAAGACAATTTTATGGATGTTAGCTGACCACCTTTTATATTGGCATATATGCAAGACATATTTTATCTTAACAAAGGATAAATTTTAAAGTTAAATTTATTTGCATTTATGTTGAACGACTCATTTTACCCTTAGTGCCTAAGTCTTATGGTAAATAAATTTAAATTGCTATCTTATTCATGGTCGACCTTCTTTATTACAATATAGAGAACATTTTTAAGTTATTTCTTTGGCCAACTTCTTGTATGAAAGAAAAAGGCACATATAAACATGATTTAAATCATCCAAGTTTATATACAATGGAGTCATTATAAAGAGCAATGAATAATATAAGTAGAGTAGCAATTTAACATTAACAAAAGGGTATGCTTTTTGGGAAACCTTCTTTTGGAAAGTAAACATTCATTATGAAGTGTTATCTCTTTTTAGAAGATCGCCTCTTCCCAAGTAATATAAAGATATAAAAGGAGGGTAATATAATTGAATGAAGGATTCATGTGTGGAATAAAAGGATAAATTAGACATACTTTATCAAAAGTCTAAAGTATGGCAACATATTATATATATATATATAATATATGGGAAAACTTAGAGCAAAATTATTTTGAAGGAAGATATTAATGAAAAATGCTATAAGTTGAATTGTGAAAGGAAGTATATATGGTGCATCATCTAAGAGAAAATTGGTGTATGAAAATAAATGAAGATTTGAGAAGAAGAATATAATGCAGATTTGGTGAAAGAGATAAATGATATCATCATAGAGTGGATCAAGTGGAGCATATATTAGTAAGTGGGAGATTTATGAAGGATATGAATGTGGAATAGACAAGGAGAGTATAAGAAGAGAATATGCAAGCATACTAAAGTTTTTGATAATATTCAAGATTATGTAACTAAGGTCAATGATCTAAGAGTGCAACTCAAAGGCTATGGTATTAATAAGAATAATGTATTATTGGTTTTTCATGTGCTAGGAAACTTCCTTGTGAAATGCTAAATTTATTTCTAGTTTTCAAACTCATTAGTTGATTATGGAATAGGCATACACCATGCCACCATTTGAGACATTTTAAAAAATGTTAATGCATGGACAAACAAAGCTTATCATAATGGGTCTTCTCAAGCCATCCAAGTCACAAGATTTGTTGGTTGGTTAATCACAAGGTCAAAAAAGGTTTAATATTCATAACAAAAAATAGAAACAATCTAAGCACAAGCCATAGAAAGAGCACAATCATTATCTGCTTCATAAGAAGAATTTCAATCCTCTTCCAAGAAAGGGAACGTGAATTTTTAAAAGGAGCATTGCAACTTATTCCTATTACTAAGAAATTTGGTCATGATGAGTATCATTGTCACTGTTGACAATTTACAAGTCGAGACAACTTACTTTGGTTACATCACTTTGTCAATCTTGCACCACTGGGATAAAGTCAAGTCTATGTAAATGCTGGGCAATGGAATGGATTGCAACTTGTTTTTACCTTCATGGTTCAAAACGTCTCCTTGTGATTAGCATAGAAAAAACTCTTCATAGGAACCACAAACTAGAAAAACAAATTCTATCAAATCCTTTGCATTTCATCAACACTAAGGACATACAAGCTCCAAACTAAACACCATATAATTTATCAATGGAATTCCCAATTGGGATGCAATTTGCAATTAAATGGTAGTCTTAGATCCTTCTTGTGAACATGATATAAAAATTTATTAATATGATGGCAATTGATCCTTCACAATCTGTGATGAGTTCCTTGCTTCATCTTGTTTAATAAATTTAAGAATAGCATATAACTTCAAGATTAAATAACCATGAAAATTTTTAACCAAAACATAAAAATTTTCATTTCTTATTCTTACAAATTTGACATTATTTTCATATATTGGTATATCTAAAAGAAAAGTGTTATTTCAGATTTTCCATGGATGAGTTAAGACTAATTGCAGTGCCACCACTTTAAAAGATATTCACAGACTTAAATGGGAAGCTTTTAAAAGAGGGATTCAAATTTAACGAGAAGGTTCTCTATAACCTTAAATCACAACAGAAAGTCAAATTTTGGACAAGAAATAAAAGTTGGTAAGATGTGCAGCTAACAACTCGTAAAAAGTCTATTTATCAAGTTTACGCCAAAAAATTCAAAAAACAGGAAAAAAGAACAAAAGAAAATTTACACCTCCAATCACAAATCAACTTAAAATAAAATGAGGATCCTCTGGCCTTTTTGAACCAAGGTCAGATAGGTAAGACAATTAATGTGATTTTCTAAAACAAGGTCATAAAACAAATGATGTATGCAATAAAAATTGTAAGAAGTAAACAGTTCAATTCAACCCAAACAAATATTGATCATGGGTTTACCCTTCAACTTTGTCAGGATTCCTTTGAAAACAAAAAAATGTGAAAACTATGTAATCACTTCCCGTAAAATCAAATCAATGACATCAACATCAAGGATAAACAAGACATTGTTGCAACTGATAATCAAATCAATGGCATCAAAATCGAGGATAAACAAGGCATTGCTGCAATTGATAATTAAATCAATGTCATCAAAATCAACGATAAACAAGACAACCTGCTAGTAAATGTGACCACAAGAGGGCAGTCCAAATTGGTATTGAAAGGAAGTACATCTAAAACACCTATTGCTCCTTCGAATTGATATAATATAGTAGACCAATTGCAAAAGATTCCAACGTAGATATCCATATTGGAACTTCTTAAAATTTCACCATCCCATAAGTAAATTCTGGAAAAAGATTTGGTGGACACCACAGTACCAACTAATTTGGAAGTTTGTCAATTCAGAGCCATGGTGGGACATTTGACTACACCCCATTGTTTATCATTCTCAGAAAATGATGATGCATCCCTCACTCATCCACACAACACTCCACTCCATATCGAGGTTTTAATCCATAAACATCGGGTCAACCTTTTTTAATATATGGAGGAGTTGGTCTAAATATTTGCACCTTAAAGATTATTCATGCATTGGGATTTTCAAAAATCTAATAGATTCCAGAAGAAAGATCACCATAAAAGCTTATGATGATAAGAAAGATCCTCTCAAGGACTGATTGTCTTGCCAATTCAAGTGGGACCAGTTCAAAAGGATACAATCTACCATGTTTTAGACAAGGATTTGACATATAACGTACTCTATTATTTGAACATATTCCAAAACCTAAGGATCTTAAAGAAAAGATGGCATGACTCATTATTATACTAAAGCACTTAGATATTTACTTACATTTGTTTCTTTTGATCATATTTTTCACATGGAAAAGTGTAGTACACCTAAGGAGACATGGAACAAACGTGTACAAATATACAATCATACAAATGAGGTTAGGGACTATCAAATAGATAATGATTTCATGAAACTAGATCCTAAAGTTTTTGATAATATTCAAGATTATGTAACTAAGGTCAATGATCTAAGAGTGCAACTCAAAGGCTATGGTATTAATAAGAATAATGTATTATTGGTTTTTCATGTGCTAGGAAACTTCCTTGTGAAATGCTAAATTTATTTCTAGTTTTCAAACTCATTAGTTGATTATGGAATAGGCATACACCATGCCACCATTTGAGACATTTTAAAAAATGTTAATGCATGGACAAACAAAGCTTATCATAATGGGTCTTCTCAAGCCATCCAAGTCACAAGATTTGTTGGTTGGTTAATCACAAGGTCAAAAAAGGTTTAATATTCATAACAAAAAATAGAAACAATCTAAGCACAAGCCATAGAAAGAGCACAATCATTATCTGCTTCATAAGAAGAATTTCAATCCTCTTCCAAGAAAGGGAACTTTTAAAAGGAGAGCAACTTATTCCTATTACAAGAAATTTGGTCATGATGAGTATCATTGTCATGTTGAGTGAATTTACATCCAATATGTCTTAAAGACATCAAGGCCAAGTAATAGGATCAGTTCTAAGCACCAGTGCAAGGAATCCATGCACTTGTTTTTGATGCGGATGTCCTCACAATGACAACACAACATTGGATATTATACTTTGATGGGTCTTACACTCAACATGGATCGGGTGTTGGAATCCTATTTGTTACTCCTCAAGGACACACTATCCCAAAATCTTACAAGTTGATGTTCCCTTGCACAAACATGGTTGAATATGAAGCACTAATCATTGGTATCAAGGTAGCAGAGGAATGGAAAATCACAAAACTACAAGTTTATGGAGACTCTCAATTATTCATCAATCAGGTTAATGATGACTATCAAACAAAAGATGACAAGTTGATGCCATACAAGAGAATGGTAGATGACTTCAAGAAATACTTTGTCGAGATCAAATTTGAACAAATTCCAAGAGTAGACAACAAAGCTACAGATACCATGGCAACCATCGCTTCTCTTCTACAAATACTAGAAAAACAAAGTCATTATGAATTCATGGTGGAACAATTGTTTAATCCCGCCTATGAAAATCCTAAATCCCAAGTCGTGTGCCATCTAGTTGATGTTGATTCTTCAATCTATGGGAAGATTTATACCTATCTAAGAGACAATACCCTTCCACCTGATCTATCAAGAAACCAAAAATGCAACTTTATCCATCAAGTATCCCAACACACCCTAATAGTTGATACACTTTATCGACGAGGCCTCAATGGTACTCTCCTCTGATGTCTTGAACGTGATGAATCTAAAATGGCCTTACGAGAAGTTCATGAAGGTATTTTTGGTACTCATTCAAGTGGTCTTACTCTAGCTAAGAAACTCCTATGCTTGGGATATTTTTGGTTGAACATGGAGAAAGAATATTTTCAATTTGTTAAGAAGTGCAAGAAGTGTCAAGCCCATGGAAATCTCATACATGCACCGGCACAAGAGCTACAACCATTCACATCAACCTGGCCTTCTATCAATGGGGAATTGATCTTGTGGGTAAGATTCATCCATCTTTCTCTAATGGACATAAATTCATAATCATAGCCACTGAATATTTCACAAAGTGGATTGAAGTTGTTCCATTAACCACCATCACTGGTAAAAAAATTGCCTCTTTCATCCTGAACTGCATTGTATGTCAGTATGGCATCCCTAGCTCCATTTTCACTAACAATGGTAGACCCTTCAAAAACCAATATGTACAAGAACTTTGTGAAAAAATTCATATCCAACACCAATTTTCCACATCCTATTACCCTTAAGGGAATGGCCAAGCAGAAGCTTCAAATAAGACCATTTTGAAAATCCTGAAGAAAACTGTCAATGATGTTAGATGTGACTAGCATGTTCAACTAAACCCTACCTTGTGGGAATATTGTACTAGCATCTGCACCCCTATAGGAGCCACACCACATGCCCTTGTGTATGGATCAAAAGCTATCTTACCCATTAAGGTTGATTACCTTCACTCTGGGTGTCATTGAAAGGAATCATTTCAGAGGAAGACTATCGAGTATACAGACTATAGGAGTTGGAATTGTTAGATGAACATCGTCAGCATACTATTGATCATCTAAAAGCTTATCAACAAATAATTTCAAGGAGCTATAATCACATGGTAAGACCAAGAACATTTCAGGTTGGTAACTTGGTACTAAAAGAGAATCCTCGCAATCAACAAGGTTGGGAAAAGAAGGAAAAATTTGAACCTAATTGGCTAGGTCCTTTTGTCATTGTATCAGTATATGGATTTGGAGCATATAATTTATCTACACCGAAAGGGGACCTATTTGAAGAACCTATCAACATCATTCATCTCAAGAATTTTTATACATAACTCATCCAGTGCATGGTTTAAAAAGCTAAAAAATCCAAAAAAAAAAGTAAAAAAGAGAAAAATCCAAAAAAAAAAGAAAGAAGGCAAAAAAATCATAAAATAAAATAAGTGCAATAAAAACAAGTAGTGAAAACCTGGCAATAGGCGCTATTTGTGATAGATTTGGCTTTTCCATCTATTGGAACATGTGTTGGTCATCCGCTTTTCACCATAATTATGCTTGTCCATCATAAAAACCTCATGTACATATCTAGGCGTTGCGGTCATGTCTCACCTTGGCTTGGTGATCATTGGGAAATAATGGTTTGTTTCTCACTAGGGGAAAAATCCTAAACTCACTAGGGGCAATCTACTTTGAGCTTAAAACAACAGACAAGCAACAGTCAGACAACATGGAAAACATAATGATCACAACAAAATTCATCATTGAACATCAATCACAAAACCAACCATCCAAATCAACGACAAGATCAATCAAAACCAAATCTCATTGGATGATGTTCTTCTGAATCATGGTTTAATCACTTTAACATAGATGTTCAACTGTTGTATCTTGATTTTTGTTATCATTTCTCTGGAGCAACTCAAGGATGTCATGGACTAGAGAGGCTACGATGGAGTATGATATTTTTCTTTGTCTGTTGTCTATGAGTTGATCATTACTACTATGTAAATTTGTCGCGAGACGTGATCTACAAAGTATCATTGATGACATTCTGGATTTGCATAGGAAAAGGATTAACTCTTGTGTATTTTACGCAAGCAATACTTAGGTCATCTTGGTTCAATTATGCCTAGATGCTTGTATTACTTTGCAATATAAAAAATCCATGGAAGTTGTACTCGGGTCATCATGGTTTAATTATACCATCAGTGTTTGTTGTACTCAGGTCATCATAGTTTAATTATACCATCAATGTTTGTACTAACTTTCAACATATCAAAATCTCAATAATGATAACAAGCACAACAAATTGGATGACAACATGACAACATTGCATATTTAGATTTGCATGGTTAAGATAGATTGCATCCATATTAGTTTTGCATGTGCATTTTAGGTTTTCCAAGGTTGGAAAATTTCAAAATGATTTTCTCTCATTAAAGAATTGAGTACATTTGAAATTAACAAAAAAATATCATTCACATGTAGTTGCATAATCATTATCATAGCATACATACATTAGAAGTTATTAACATCAGTCATCCATCCATGCATTAGATCATATATTTGCATTAGAAAAATACAAAAAAAATAAAGCGCATCACATCTTATCTGCATGACCATCACATATATCATAAAGTATCATCCATAAAGCCATATAGAATCATAATCCATGCATCATCATTTCATTATTGCATCCATACACAACCATGGCATAATCACATAAACATCACATAGCATATAGAGCGGAAATTAAATGCATTCATCATAAAAGCATGTAGACAACATATTGATCAATAGTCTCTGATGCATCTCATATAATCTCAAAATAATCAATGTCAAGTGTACAATGATATCACAAAATATGGAGAGATACATCAACAAAATGGCAGGAAATCATAAAGTCTCTGACTAAATATGTTAATACATCAAGTCTCGGTACATCAAATATGAGCACAAAAACGTGTTGCTCCCCCCAGATGTTGTAGGCATCGATGTGCCTGCTGTTGCACCACTAGATGGACCTGTATTTGGATCTCAGCCTGATGGATCTCTGGGAGTGGCCCAGTCACACCCCTGCTCATCGTTTGTGACTAACTCTGACCTGACCTAACACTGACAGACTGTGCATAACTAGGGGCACGCCACTCTACAGGAACCACCTGATAATACTGTAATTTGTAGTACTCTACCTCTCAGGCTGAATGTTGAACCTCTTTGAGCATATCCCCTACAGTAGTCCCCTCAGACACTCTCTGTAATCTCTCAACTAGGGCCTCTACATGCTCACATCTTTGTCTTGTGACATCTCTCTCTATTATTAGAGAGGTAATTTGTGTTTGTGCCTATGCTAGTTGTCCATGTAAGCCCTCCACTTGTAACTATAGGGCATCTATCTATGCCTACTGTTGATGGGAAGGCATGTGAATTTGAACCTAGGATGGTCCTGCCTGCTACTATCCCGAGGGAACCATAGATCTCCTCCTCCAAAGTACCCTGAAATCCAGTATTTGCCTCCCACCCACATCTCCATCATCCCCTCCATCTCCTCCATCACCCTCCTCATCATCACCATCTCCCCCATCCCTCCTTTGTCTTGGTGCATGTTGCGGTGCTCTCTCATCTTCATCAAACGTTGGTACTGGCTCATTAGGACTAGATATCCTCGGTATGACATGTGTGAAGAAATACTCAGCATACTCATCTTTCATCACACTAGCCATGATCTCTGGACATTATTCCCATACTTGTGGTTGTAATCCAAAACACTCCTCGCAAGTTGTATCATAAGATATGGTGGGTCCCCACTCTGGAATAACTTGTTGTCTTTGAGCATATAATGCAACTCCCTGGGGCATCCCCTGAACTCGGCCATACTAACGAAGCACCTTCATAAGCATGAATCTCTCAATAACAAATCGGGTCCGTCCAATCAAATACCTCGAAGTGCAAACATATGACATCTCCAGATCATCCTCGAGCCACTACTCACAATCTAAGAATGGTCGCCATGTGACAGTCTCCAAATCATCAAGCACTCACCGCCAATACTCAAATTTTCCCAGCTTGTGCTAGAAAATACCAACTACATACCCGAAGACATATGGCCTGCCAACTAGATGATCTTTGTCTACCACAAGACAAGTAACAGCTATATGCTCCCAAGCCCAAATCTGAAGTAGTGTCACCCTAATTGATAAACTCGTGGCTCCAAGATACACCACCTGATGCAAATCATGATATAAGTGAGCTAACATACAAGAATCCCATGCATATTGGATCCCCTGAGTGATCATCCTCTCCAGTATCCTGCCCCAGCCAACAGATAGTCCCTTCAACCTATGGTTGGTACATAAGAAACCTCCAACAAATCTAGCTAGCACATATGGTAATAGCTCATATGAATCAACCATATCCTACCACGAGATCTCGTAACGACTAATCCTGTCATTAGCAAAGATCCTCCTCAATGCCTCGGTACCTCCCTACTCCGTATGATCATATATAACTGACTCTCCAACCACGGGAATCCTCAATATTTGATACACATCCTCCAGAGTAACTATCATCTCACTGGTAGCCAGATGGAACATGTTGTGGTCGTTATGCCATCTCTCAACAAATGCAGTCAATATTCCCCTGTTTATCCTATACTGAGGCATATCAAGCAAGGAAGGTAACCCACATCGCTCAATAACATCCAAATCCGCTGCACCAGACACAGAATCGTATCCCAAGTCTTCGAGTAGCACTCCCGAGACTGAAGAACTCGTAAGTCCTATAATCATGACATATCACAAATCAACATTTTATCAATCAACCTATCAATCAATCTAATCAACTCAAATGAGATTTCAATCAAATCTCGTGGAGCATCTATCATTGAATCTCATCCATCATGAGGTCAATCATCATCTATCCTTTCATTGACCCTCACCTATCATGAGGTCAATCATCATCTATCCTATCAAACATCATCAAGCATCAAAAGCAAGGAGAAAAATTAACATTTTATTAATTCTAGTGCCAATGCGCCAAAACAACACATCTATGTGTTGAAACAATGGATGTGCTACAAAATTCCATAAATACGCTAAAATAGAGCATGAATGCGCTAAAACAGTCATCAAATGCACTACTTCGTGACATCTATGCACTAAAACCCTAAATGTGCTCAAAACAGTCATCAGATACAACACTTGGCAACCTATATGCGCTAATTCTATCTATGCACTAAAACATTCATTCTATGTGCTATATTGGGTCCTATATGCACTATAACGCTATCACAAATTTGAAAATATGAAAAACACGTGAAAAAAAACAAATTCAAATTTCAAAAGGTGGTTTCTCGGGGTACGTACTGAAGGTCCATACGCGGCAGGGCGGTTGTGTCGTCGAACTCGCTCAAATCGATGGGTGTGGTATGGGATCACCATTTTGCTCAAATTGCTCAATCACTCAAATGGCAAATGAATTCAAATGAGCTCCTTTTTCATCTTTTTACCATTTAAAAGGGGCAAATGGAGGGGGTATTTAAGTGGGATTATTTTTATTTTCAAAAAAGGGCATCAATTAATCAATTTGCAAGGTCAATATTCTTTATTAAGAGATAAATCGTCTCAAAATCCTAAAATTTTGAAAATCCGCATAAAATCACAACAATTTCAAAAATTCAAAAATTTCTTGATTTATCTCCCAAGGGAGTGTACATGTGTCATCACTCGAAAATTAGCGTTTAGGGCATATCAATTTTTTTTATCAACACTATCAACAATTTTTTCTTTGAAGCAACGTGTCGCAAACACATCACTTCAAAGAGGAGGGAGCAAAATGTATACACTCAAATTTGGTCTAGAGGATTAATTAAATAAATTATTTAATTAATAATCTTTAATTCTTCTACTTATAAATAAATGAACCTAACTAAATAAATTAAAGATTAGATAACTTAATTCATTCTAAAAAGTTTCCTTCTATACTTTTATAAGAAGCACATTTCATCTTGCATCAAGCTTTGTACCACCTTATTGCCATCATAAATCCTTCTTCCCCATGTAAGCATCACTCATGATCATTCAAAATAGTCACTAAAAAAGAATTAGATGTGGATTAGATTGTTTAGTGGAAGAACAAAAGTTTTGCATTGCAATATCATTGAAAAATTCTATAGTTTGAAGATATTGGTATCCATGTCATTAAAGGCCAAGGTCTCATATTGTAAGCCCATTGAATATACTATAAATATTTCAAGGTTGTGAATCAATAAAAAATCATTTCTATTTTTGTTTCATACATGTTTGATGCCGTTTGTTTGTATGGTTGGATGGCATAATTGGAACAAAAGTATTAACATTGACGAGAGAGAAGATGATTGTTAGTTAATTTGCTCTTTATTGAGAGACTAGACAAAAAACCCTTAAAAATATAATAAAACAGCAAAATAGATAGGCCTATACCTAATTAAGACATTCTGAATATCTGATTAGCAATTATGTTGAAAACCTCGAAGCCTATGAGAAGAGAGAGCAATAAGAACTACCGAAAATCAGAGCAACTGTGCTTAGCAGAGTCTGAAAACCTCCAACAGATGGTGATGGCAAAAGACACCATAGAATTATAACAAGAAGACTAAGAGTTCAGCCGCCAAAGCCGTAGAGGGTCCTGCCCTGTCTTTTCAAGGCATAGACGACGTCCATAGCAGTAACGGTCTTCCTACGGGCATGCTCGGTGTATGTGACTGCATCTCTAATGACATTCTCAAGGAATATCTTGAGCACGCCTCTGGTTTCTTCATAAATGAGGCCGCTGATGCGCTTACGCCTCCTCTCCTTGCCAGGCGGCGAATGGCAGGCTTGGTGATACCACAATGTTATCACGCAGCACTTTCCTGTGCCTCTTTGCCCCTCCTTTGCCCAGCCCCTTTCCACCCTTTCCGCGCCCCGACATTTCTTTCTATTCTATAACAAGGAAAAAACCCCTACAATGGTGATCTCAACTAATCAAAATCAGACCTGGTTATATCGTCACTTCCCGCCGCGCTATTTGTAAGCGTCGCATCTCACAAATTTGAATCGCTTTCCCGCTCGATCGTTTTAAATCCGTGACCGTTGAATAGGCCTACTTGGGTGATCCGTGGCTCTCTATCCAAGTCTCCACCGTGCGATTGACGTCCCACGGATCGATTCATTGTTACTTTATTTAAATGTTTTACAAAAGGGATGTAGATGTGACAAAATACACTTACACTTATTACCTAGAAAGAGACATTTTAAGGGGTAACTTACAATTTTTCTTAATGTAATACAAATATTTTTAAGTGGTTTCCTAAAAATAGCCTTTCGATGTTACATAATTTTAGTAAATCTAGGAAATTATTTTAAAAGTTATTTTAAAGGAATTTAATTTTGATTTTAACAAATAATTTGAAAAAAAAGAGACATGTATAAATTAAATTTATAAAAGGGTTGATTTTTTATAATAATATCTAAACCAATGTTTATGGAGTCACAATCTAAAAATATATTTTGATTCTTAATTTGATTGTTATGATAAACATTTTGATTTATGCAATATTGACACTTTCGAAAGTTATTTTAATTAATTGGTTGTTAGGGTAAACATTTTGAGTTATGCAACCTAACATTCTAGAAAGTTATTTTAAAAGCATCAATCAATGATTGAGCTTAACAAAATAAATAATTAGTGAACAAACAAAAAATCCATCGTATTCCCTATATTTGCATACTTAAGACATTGTTTGATTCACTAAATGGAACTAAGTCACACAAGTATTTATTCCCTTCCATGTAATGTAAACCATCAAATCAATTTGTTTGTCTAAGCTTAAATGTTTCGAATTCTATATAATTAGGAATTATATACATTCATTCTTCTTATAGCCTGTCTACAAACTTATCACAACAATGTTTGATCCAATGCTTGTCCTATACTAAGTTATCCTTCATCAATAAAAGATTTGTTACTATGTAAAAGAGTTCACTATTTGACCATTGTACATCAATTTTGTATATTATTCCAACAAAGTGGACAATTAGATATAGAACTAAGATCTCGCATTGGACATAATATTTTTTATAACTAGCAAAATCTTAGTAAAACTCATGTATATCTATACCAAACTTCCCTAAATTCAATGGTGTTGACCTTGTAAGTTGGTTAGATAAAGTAAAGTAGTATTTTGTAGTCAATAAAATTCTCACAACCAAAACACTCTCCATTGACTCATTCCACTTAGAACATTAAGCTATACAATGATATTAATGGTTGGAAAAAATATGTGGTTCCTTGCATGGAAAAAAAAGTATGGATGCCTCCTCACCTTCTTTAGCTCAAGCGAGTACAAAGATTTCACATTGGCTTGAACCAAATTATGAAAAACTCATTTGGTTTGTATCTATTAGATATAGTTTGTAAAGGTGGCAAATCAAACAAGCAAGCTCAATTATAATTTCTTCAAAAGCTATTTTGTAAGTGGCCTAAAGGAAGACATGCATGTAGAAGTCAAAATGTTCAAGGCATCACATTGATGGTAACTCTCAAGTTGGCTAAATTAGTCAAGGATAAATTTGTTGCCCAATATTGTCCATATAAGTCAACATGATGCAACACTCAATAAATATTTCAGCCCATGTTGCATTAAAGGACAACTGATCCACACCACCCATCAAGTGCCTAACACATGAGAAAATGGTCACTTGCCAAGTAAAGCAATTGTGCTATAATTGTGATGAGAAATATACTATAGGACATAATTACATTAAATATAAACCTTATCTCCTAAACATGGATGCACCTTCTTTGTCTAGCATATTTGATTATTCAAAAGACAAATTAGTTGAGGAACAACTTACAAATATAGGTTTAAGTGATGATGCGATCCTTGAAATTTATGTGTGTCCCTTACCTAGGACCGACACACCCCAAATAATGAAGGTATCATACTACTTCAAAGGGTATTACTTAACCATCTTCATTGATTATATTAATAATCATAGATTCGTTAACCCTCAAATGACCAAGTAGGTAGCATGTTAGATACATCCTTGCAATAATTTTGAAGTGATACCCATTGAGGAGGGTACATTTCTTGTAAAGCCAATAATCAAAATGTTAGTTTTTTAATGGGGGATTACACTCCACAATCTAATATGTTTGCACTTTTAGTAGATGGTTGTGATGTAGTTTTGACCTGATGATTTCATACATTAGGACCCATCTTGTGCAACTTCAATAAACTATGGATGCAACTACCTATTGACAATAAATAATATGCCCTAAGGGGTGTGACAATGGGACCTACCCAAATTATTTTCACATCACATGAAGAAGTTACTCAAAAATAGGTCTTAAAGAGTCATGTCTCATTTTTTTGTTATGTAAATGACAATCGATGATTTAATTGATTCTCTATACTTATAGTCGCTCCTAAACAAGCATTCATGGGTATTTGCAACACCTTGAGTATCATTGATTCAACACTCAAAAGAACATGCAATCAAATTAATTCTAAGTAGTTGGGCATTAAACATTCACCCATATCACTATCCCTTGTATGCAAATACCTAAATTTGAGAAGATGGCCCAAAAGTTACTTGTTGCCAAGGTCATTTGGTCGTGTTAGCCCTTATTCCTCCCTAGTACACCTTGTCACAAAAAATATGGCTCATGGTAATTGTGCTTGGACTTTTGTGAGTTCAATATATTAAACTCATTAGATCAAGGATAAGTTTTGTCATTGATGTAATGTTAAATGAGTTGAATGAGGCTTATTTCTTCTCCAATATTGATTTACATTCCAACTACCATCAAATTCACTCAAGGGGTGAAGATATCCCTAAGACGACTCTTTGTACTCGTGAGGGCCATTATGAACTTTTGGTGATTTTGTTTGGTCTCATAAATGCACTTCCCACATTCCAAAGTTTGATGAACCACGTATTATTGTCATTCCTTGAAAAAATCATTTTGATCTTTTTTATGACATTCTTGTCTATAGAAAAACATGGGAAGAACATCTCACACATTTGTACTAGGTTGTACAACTATAATTATTAAGGAATTAGTTATTTGTAAAGTGCTTCTAGTGTTCCTTTGGTACAATAAAGTTATAGTATATTTACCATGTTATCTCCATTGAAGGAATGAGGACATGTTGAAAACTAGTCCAAACCATAAACTCTTAAAATTATTAAGCTTTTTATATCTCACAAGATATTACTATAAGTTTTCTTTAAACTAGTGAAAGTGTAGCACCTCTAGCATGAGTGTTAATAAAAATGTCTTCGTACGATCTAAAGAAACTAAGCACGTCTTTGTTATTCTCAAATGTGTTATGTGTACCGCACCAACACTTGTCATGCCATGTTTTTCAAATCATTTATTAGTGAAAGGGATACTCATGTTAGGATTATTTTAGCGTTGATTCAATATGAAAGACCTTTGGCATTCACAAGCAAGGCACTTTCTAGTATAAATTTGGTCAAATATATCTTTAAGAAGGAAATGTTAGTCATTCTTCATGTTGTGAGTTATTCGTGGCCATATTTGTTGACATGACATTTCTACATCAAGAAATATTTCCATAGCCTAAAGTATTCCCTAGAATAATGGACCTTTGCCATAACAACAAAAATAGGTCACCAAATTATTAAGTTGTGATTATGAAATTATTTACGAAAGGGAAAGGAGAATGTGGTGGTAGATTCCTTGTCTCAAAATTTTAAAGAGGATGATACATCACATGCTTTTTCCTCACCAACATTAGATTGGCTACAATATTTCCAACATGAATGATAACAAGATGCATAGATTTAGCATCTTATTCATCAACTACCCACAACTAAGGCTAGATAAATTTTGGATGGTCAATGCTTATGTTACAAAGGTAAATTGTTATTTCTACAAATCCTATCATTGGGCCCAACTATTATAGGAGTTGCATGCATATCCTTTCACAAGACATTTGGGATTCTTAAAGATGTATAAAATTAAAACACATTTTTTCTAGGCTAGCAAACAAAATGATATAAAAATATATTTTTAAATGTGATACATGTTAATGCTAGAAAGGAGAAATTGACAAGACTCTACGTACTTTACAATTGTTATTGATTTTGATTGTTTTATGGATAACCATTTCTATGAATTTTCTTGAAGGGTTATCCAAGTCAAGTGAAAAAATAGTTATTTTGGATATGGTTTTTCATCTTTGATTGGATGTTTATCACATTTAATGCTACAATCATTGTGACTTTTGACGTGAATAACATTGTTATCAACAAGATTTGGTATATTATGACATAGGGCTATACACTTCTTCGTATCATGGATATTCACACAAGGGTATCCAAAAAAATAAGTGACCATTTCCATGTGCAAGTGTCATAGATACATCAAGAGGACATATATGATAGAGGGAAAGGAGGTTTCTTTAAAAAATCTAGTTAAATATAACCAAATTTAGTTTAACAAGGGATGCGAACTTTTATGCCTTGCATAACCACCCCATTTTCTTTTTGGTCAAAATGGGTCTCCCTTTTTGTGTTTTTGGTGTTTTGTCTCTTTGCCTTTCCCTTTTGTCAGGTTTTGCTTTCCTTCCTTGGTTTTTACCCTGAGGGTTGTTTCCTTTTTTGGGCTTTGTTTTCTTATTTTCTGCCTTTGTTTAGAATCCAACTTTTGAATTGAACTTGCACATTTTCTCAAAAAGTTCAAGTTCTATTTGTTCTCTAATTCCACATTGTTTTTCTATTTGGAATCAAAATTTTGATTTGAACTTGCACCTTTTCTTAAAAGGTTCAAATTTGTTGTCTTTCTTTGATTCTACATCTTTGTTCGGAATCAAATTTTCAAATCGCACTTGCACCTTTTCTCAAAATGTTCAAGTTCGGTTTATTTCTCTGATTTTGCGTGTTGTCTTGTCTTGCCTCTTGTCCATTTGAGAATGTGATTTTTTATTGGACATTTCCGATAAGGGTCAAGTTCTGAATGTTTTTTCTAACTCCGAAGTCCACTCACCCACTGCATTTATGGCAAGTTATTCCACATGCGTGAACCCAATATTTAATGGGATTTATTTCATGATTATGATCATAAGTGCATTTAATTCTCACCAAGAGAAAAGTGAAGAGGCGAAGGAGCATTTGTTCTTGGATGTTAGGAGGATTGTTGATTTGAGTCGTCGTTCATTTTTTTGAGGTAGGATCTTTCTTGTTGTTCGTTTTCTTTTCGTTTTGTTTCACGTTCTTGCTCCTTTCTTTTCATTTTGCGTGTTTCTTTTGGCACTCTTTCATGTTTTGTTTTGCTCATTTTTTTCTTGTGTTTTTGTTCTTTTTGGTTTTATTGTTTTGGCATTTTGGTATTTGGGTTTTCATTTTTTTCTATTTTTGTTTCGTTTTGTTTAGGTTTTGCATTGTGTTGGTTTGCATGCCTCACTTTTTGCGAGTTTGTATTTTCTCGCATTGCTCTAGTTAGGGTTTTTGTACAGTTTTAGGTCCGATCGTTAAGTGTCAAATTTTAGGCCTTGCAAAAAATTTATTTTCTACACCAACATTTTACAAAATGGTCCAAATCCTAAATGAAACTCTAATTCCAAAATCTGCATTCAAACTTAGTGTATTTTGTCTTAGAGACTAGTTGGAAATCCAAGTTCTGAATGGATTTTACACCAATGGGGTCAAGTGCAATGTGCTTCTCCGATTTTGAACTCCGACGTCATGGTGTTACATATTTTCCTGATAAGAAATTCATAATTTCAAATTCTGAACGAAATTTTTGATTAGGGGTTAGGGTCCATGTGCTTTTCTGCTTCCAATTTCTGAAGCCTTTAAAACAGATAGGTCCATCGAGTTTTCATAACTTCGAAGAATACTTTAATGCATTAGTCCAATCATAATTTTGAATTTTGAACCCTAAATAACCAGAGGGACATGTTCCAAATACTTCTTTGATTCTAACTTTCATTAAGGACCAAACCAAAATGCTTTATTTTAGTTAAGTTCGATCGAAATTCTGAATTCCAATTGAACTAGGGAGCTAAGAGCCAAGTTCCAAGTGTAATTTTGATTCTGATTTCCACTAACAATGAATATGGTTCCATCAAAATTCTAAATTTTGAACGAGCCTTTTTACCCAAGGTTCAAGTTCAAAGTTCTTTTCTGGTTCCAATTTCCAGTATTAACAGACAAGTTTAACTACTTTTTGAAGGGGTTTTGTTAGACTTTCTAATTCTGATCGAACATGGTTATAAGAGAGTTTTTAGAGGGTAAAATCTATGATGCATTTATGATGTTCTCTTTTTCTTTGATTCTTAGGTATCATAAATGTTTGATTCAGAGGAGCAACCTAATATTGAGGAGGTGGAGAGAGATCAAAAGGTGAAGTTAACAAAACTGGATCAAACTCACTACACAATGAAGTATAAATACCAAGGGGCTCATGTAGTGTCTAAGTTCACCTCCAGGGTGATGAAGATTACAGATAAAAGGAAAAGTTAACAAAACTAGATCAAAAGGTGAAGTTAACAAAATTGGAGAGAGATCAAAAGGCGAAGTGTCTGATTCAGAGGAGCAACCTGGTGTTAAAGAGGTGGAGAGAGATCAAAAGGTGAAGTTAACAAAACTGGATCAAAATCACTACACAATGAAGTATAAATACCAAGGGGCTCCTGTAGTGTCTAAGTTCACCTCCAAGGTGATGAAGATTACAAATAAAATATTGGTACACATTGATTTGGAAGCATTCAAGAAGGATACCTTTGATGACAATGCTAGTCCAAGATCTAAGAAGATAGCAAATTTAGGGCTTGCTCATGTGGCATCCTTCCCCATTGTTGCTCAATGTCCTGAATTTATTCTAGCAATAGCAGAGGCTTATAACCCTACCCAACGTAAGTGCATTGACCAATGGGGAAACGAGACAATTGACTTGACTTGTCTCCTAACATGATTAGGACGATATTTGATTTGCCACCTTACCCTCAACTAAAGATTGTAATAGAAGCCGAGGCATTGTAGCAATATGAGAATGATATAAGCACAAACTAGAGGCATATAAATAAGAAAAATTTGGTAAGAAGTCTATCACCAAGTTGCCTAAGAAGTCTATCACCAAGTTGCCTACAAAGTTCAGAAGATCATAGTTCTAAAAAATAAGGGATATTATCACATTGCTGAGTAGAGTAATGGGTAAGGAAAGCTCCCATATGTATGAAAATTGGATGTTCCATTTTATTGAGGTGATCCTAAAGGGGGAAGTGTACTTGGATTGGGGGAAGATTGTTTCTAATAATATACATAACCAGCTCGCCAAGGTAAAAGATTCAAAGAAGTTCTAGATGTCATCATATGTAATATATTGTGCAGCTAGGATGGGAAACTTCTCAACTTTGAACATCGTGGGAGTTAGAGGTGAAGGGCCAGGATAAAGCAAAATTTGGGAATACTATGACCAGTTGGAACTTAAAGCATCAGAGAAACATTTCAAGAGAGTCAACGATGCTTTTATCTATGTAATAATTACTTAGTTGTTAGGTGATGTTGGGTTCAAATTGACTATAGAAGCCACAAAATTGGTAAAGCAATAGGGGAACTGGTTCATCCAATATCCTAAGTCAACCTACATCCACTTATGGGGGATGATGGAGCTCCATTTCTACTACCTAGGTGTTGTAGTAATAAATTGATTTTGATTGAATTCTCCCAACATTTATGAGGGAGATTAACCTTAACTTCTATAGCAAGCATAAAGCTGGAGAGGTCAAGTATCCTATTGACCTTGGCTTTTATCAATGCCCATCAGTTGGAGTTACTAAATCTACAACTGAGGAGCTATAGGTAATTAACCTCAAATTATATCGAGGGAGGAAAGACTTTGACCCAAGTATGAGAGGTTAACCATCCCTCAAATGAGAGAATTTAAGATAAAATAATACATACCTAAAGGTATGCCAGATAATGGCTTAACCCTTGATCCTTAATATGATAGGGAACAAGTGGATACTCAAACTTTGGCACCCATCAATTGGATGGAAAAAGAAGACTACAACATTGATAAAATATCTGCAACAGCTGTGGAAAGAAGTTTGAGATGGATTGTTGAATGTTTGGAGGACAGGTAGAGGAAGGATAAGAGGAAAGGGGCACAAGGGCAAACATATTCCTCTCCTCCACCAAAGAAATACAAGAGGCTCAAGAAATAGACCCCACAAATAGGAGAGGGACAGATCATAATGGAGAAATTCACAAAATCCTTGCCAAAGGCTACAACCACTTAAGTTGCTACTGCAGGAGTAGTCTCAGGGTTGGGTGTCCAACCTATTTCAACAATATACCCAGAAACGAAGACTGCTTAAGAGGGTCCTTCTATCGTTCCTCCATAAGCTGAGGAAACAATGACTGAGGAAGCTCTTCCTACTACTCCTTCAACCACAAAGACAACAACCAAAGAAGGAGAAGAGACTCCTGTAATAACAGTCACAGAGTCTCCTCTCTCCTCAGATTCTAAAGGGACTCCTCTCCAGGAAGAGGAAAAGGAAGAAGATGAAGAAGAATCTGAGGAAGAAGACACTGAATTAGTGGAAGGAAGCCTTTGGAGAGAAGCAAAAAATGAACATATCTTGACTAAAGATGAGTAGCGAGAGATTATAGAAAGTGTTGAGAAACAAGTTGCTAAGGACAAGACTGCAGAAGATGAAGCTCAAAGAAAAGAAGTGGAACAAAAGAAGATAGATGAAAAAAAATCTTAAAGAAAAGAGATGGAGCTAAATAAAATAATAGAAATAAAAGCTGAGAATGAGAGCATCGAGCAATAAAAGGCTAAAAAAGAGAAACTTGAGCATGAAAACGTTGAAAAGGAAGGATTAGAATGAGAAAAGGGTCAATAGTTGCAAGAAGAACTAAATAAAGGAGAAGAGCCTCCTCAGCAGGAATAATAAGTAGCAACAACCACTGTAGCTCATACATGGCTAAAATTGAATCTAGAGAACATGCAACAAGTGGTGGCTCAACCCTTGAGTTGGGACAAGATAATAGAAAAGATCAAAGTGGTAAAACCTAAGAAGAAATCTAGGGTCATACATTCGACCAAGTTGACTAATGATGGGGATTTGGTTGCAAATATTTCCACTCCAATGACTGATAAAGATGACCAAGAGTTGAAAGTTTCAGATTATCAAGTAAGCACAGTTAATTTGGGCAAGCAAACTTAGAACCAATAGATGACACTTCTTGAAATTGCAGCAAGTTCAACAAAGTCAAGAATGGTAAAGGATAAGCAGGCCAAAGATGAGCTAAAAGCTCAAGTAGAACAAATGAGGAAATTTTTGAAGGAGCTTACCTTACCAGTCACAGAAAAACCATCATCATCAAAGGTACTTGTTTTAATAAGCCACAAGGAGATGAATGAGTTAAATGATATGAAGAGAAAGTCTAACATGTTTGAAAAAATGGTTTGATGTTCTTAAGAAGGAGGCAGATGAAATTATTACTAAAGGGTACAAGTATTACGAAGAAGCACACACACTTTGGAAGCAAATAGAATAACATTTGAAAAAGATGTGGGACGAGGAAGAAAAATATAGAAGATACTTGGGAAATTTAAGGGTCATAGACAAATTGCCAAGAGAAAAAATGATTGAATCAAGGATCTTGGGGGATGAAGATCTTGATTATATTAAAAAATCTATTAATATAATTGTTTTTAGATCAAAATTTATTATCGAGCATAGAGTAAGTTGGCTATGACATAGAAGGATGGGTCACATCAACATTGATAGCCTAGTGAAGATCAATTCTACTGATGTTGTGAGAGATCTACCAAAGATTATAAAGTCTATCAATGCAATGTACAAGGAATGTCGGTTTGGAAGCAAAAAAGAAGAGATTCAAGGCTAAGGAATATTCTACTGTAGGTCCTTTAGAGTTTGTGCATACAAACTTGTGTGGACCTACTAGAATAAGAAGTTCATATGGTGAAAAATATTTCATGCTATTGATTGGTGATTATTTTAGAATGACTTGGGTGACATTTCTTAAAGAAAAAACAAAATCTCTAGATAAGTTTAAAACATTAAAGTCTATGGTTGAGAATGAAATGGATGTAAAAATCAAGTACTTAAGATATAAAAGAGGTGGTTAGTTCACCTTCAATGAGTTTAATAGATTTTGTGAAGATCATGGAATAAGTCAGCTCCTAGAACTCCTCAATAGAATGGAGTTCTAGAGAGAAAGAATAGAACAATTCAAGAAGTAGCTAGAATAGTGATGAATGAAGCAAGTCTATCATATGTCTATTGGAGAGAGATTGTGTGAAGGATGTTAGTGTTGTCATAGTTAGGGAGATTGTTGTTAAGTACTTGTGCTAGTATGTGTTGTGATTTAATAATCTAAGGTGTTGAGGTGTTGTCATCAGTATTTTCATTGATGTCTTAATGGATAAGAGTTGTAGTTGTAGTAAGTTCACTTGGTTTCCAAGTGCTTTTGAGAAAATTTGAATGAGAGTGTACAGTGTGACAAAGGTGTGTTCAGTGTTGTACTCCACATTTCTTCATGGTTGAAGATATGCTTGTGCAGTTTGGATATGATGATCAGAGGTGTTTAGAGGTTCTATATCCAGAGTTTTAGGTTCTGGATTGTTTTACAGTGAAAGTCGTGTTTGCTAGTTTATCTGTCTATGTAAAAGGTTGTTTAGGAGAAATGAAATTACTCCACATTTCTCTGCAATAAATTTTCTTGTCTTGTAGATTTTGGAATGAGATTATATTATCTATATCTTCATTCCTTTGAGGTTTTAGGTGTTGAGGTGTTCCGCAAGGTTGGTTAGTAAGTTGTGTTCTATGGCAGTGTGTCTGGTTGCATAGAATAATGGTGTTCTCAGTTTCAGGTGGTTATGGCAGAGTTGCAAAACATTTTGATGATGCTAGAATATTTTGAGATGTTGAGTGAATGCTATGAAGTGTTGTTGTGTGGTATGCGTGACCTAAAAAAGTGTGTATGTGGTCACTTGTAGTGTTAGTTCAGGTTTGGATAACTTGGTGTGCTAGCGCAATTTGCAGAGGTATCTTGTGGATTGTGAATGCATTGTGTAGCTTGATGATGTGGATTTGGGTCCTAGTTAACCCTTGGTTTGGTTGTCCTTCACTTATTTTCACTGCAGAGGTGTTTGGTGCCAACCTATTTTGGTGTTGCATGTTTTAGGTGCATACATTTCATTAAGGCCGACCTAATTAAGATTGTTTAGGTCGTGGATGGTATACAAGTAAGGTAAAATTTAGGATATATGTGTGGATCTATAGAAGGTATGTAAAAGATGCAAATTTGATTAAGTGTGGTGATCTGAGTGAGAGATTAATGCCTATGACTCCAAAGCAGTGAGCAAAAGGGTCTATATTTTCAATGTGCTTGAAGTTACTGGAAGTAGTGAGCTGAAGGTTGCAGATGGAATAAGGTTTTAGTGGTGAATTTCTCATGTTTCCTTGAGATAGTGAATCTCTTCATAACAATCTTCTTCTATCTTCATTCTTCTTGGCAGTGAGCCACTCGATAATGAGCCTTTCTTCCTTTTTTGGGTAGTGAGCCTAATTGTATTTGGTGTTGCAATTCATATATATGTGAGCTAATCCTACCGTGGTTTTTCCCTTCTTGGGTTTTCCACATAAATCTGGTGTTCTTATGTGTTTGGTTGTGTTTGCATTATTGTTTCATATGTTTACATTCTGCTAATACATGATAAGGGTTTAAGAGATATCAAAGGGTTTGAATGATATTGAGGGATTGAATGTTTTTAAATATACAATTGATTCACCCCCATCTCAATTGTCATGTGCATCTAACAATCCCAATCATTTAATTTTTGGTACTAAATTTTTCCTTTTTGCTACTAAAGTTTTTAATATTAAATTTTTTTCAATGTACAATCCACATTAAATATTTATCCCAACTATTACATATGACATACTAAGTGGACCCATATAATGCACACATCCCTAAATTTCCTAGGTGCACTACAAATAAATATTAATTTTATATTATAAAAATGGTGTAAGGTGAACAACATACATTGTCTCAACACAAGTTTCAAGTAAACCTAAATTTTGTTTGAGGGTAATGTCAATACAAATTCTATAGATAACTTGTTAGATTATTTATATTCTTAATTTTACATGAATTATTTCGCCGATAAAATAAAATCAAGATCATCCCCCTAAAATTTTCCCCACCTATCAAGAAGTAGTGGAAATGTAAGGAAGCTAAGGTAGTGGAACAACTTCCTACATTAATCTTGAGAGGAGGGTAATGCAAAACTTTACAAGTATTTACAATAGTTACATGAACTTGAATAAAAATAAACATAAATATCATGAATACCACAACACCATGATTAATGTGGGGAAAAACCTTTCGAGAGAAAAACACCACACTCTAAAATTCGCCCAATATATTATTTAAAAATCATGAAGATTACAATATACTTGTAGAGCAAGCTTCTCACATGAGTATCACCAACCAGAGATTCAGGGGAAACATGAAGACTATCAGGCTCTCAGAATACACCATAATACACAACCATAATATAATACCCTCATAAAATAGGGTTTCCTTCTAGGGAAAAACAAGCTAAAAAAATCTACTGTTAGATATGAGACCTAATGATAAACGATCCAAATTTACAATAATAAAATATACATAAATTGTGGCTTTTGGGGGTGTTACCCTCAAAACCTCATCAGGGCACATAGTCCCTGAACCCCACAAGAGAGTACCCCCCCTTGCAAACCTCCAAGCTCAATATATTAACCTCTTATAATTGCAAGGTTGAGACACCATTCTTCATAATAGGCAATCTCATGCATTTTGGGAGGAATACTAACAAAGAGAGATTTGAACCAACCTGGGATCAATTTCAAGAATTATTCAAGGATGAGAATCATTATAAATATTTTTATGTTGAATGATTCATGTAGTGGTCACAATTGTAGTAGGGAAGTTACCAATCAATTCAAGCATAAAATGGCGCCTTCAACGAGATCTATGCAAGCTTAATTAAGCTCATTTGAGACAAAGCAACATTGAGTCCTCAAATATTGCAATACCATGCACCTAACCATCTATTCTAAGTTGAAGTTGATCAAGGTCAAAACAATGGGTGTAACCTATTGCTACACAACAACCATTTAGGATGAATTCAAAAATAAGGGCAAATGGTAAGCAACCAACAATCTAAAGAAGATTTGTTCCATATAACTATGCCTACTAAGCATTTTGCACCCCACTTTAAACTAAATATTAGCTTGTTGCAATAAATAAATATTAGATTCTAGAAATAATGTTTATATAACTATTTTATGTTTGTATATAGAGTTGTAAAAAAGGGTTAGCTCCCACAACATGCCAAATGGTTCACTAATAAAAAAATAGAAGTCAAGGATTTGCACTAGATTCTTATACAACATGATTGAGAATATTGTTTTACAAGGAGTGATAAGTAATCTAGGAGGACTCATAAATAATTCTACCTATGATAACACTAAGATATTTCTCATGAATTGTAATAATTGTGGGATGCTCCATTGGTCTAAAATAAACCAAAGCATCTCCAAAATTATCTAGGTAACACAAAGATCACCCACCCATCTCTAGCAAGTGTTGCACATGCCCCAACAATGGCACAAAGTAATTTGCATAGTATTTAAACATTCATGTTTAATAAACACATTTAATCCAAACAATACATTTTTTATCATAGATTTAGTAGGATCTAGTATACCTTTAGGCCAAATTGAAAGGTCCAATCTACAAAAAAGTATACATCATTCTAAGAGTCACTATGTAGAATTTAGACAGTGTAGTCAAAGTGACAATTCAAGTGTTACACTTGAAACTTATGATATGCTAAGTCACATGAGCTAGCTCATAGTATATCTACCAAAAAATAATTGCACTCCACAACCATCAAAGGATAAGAAGTTATACAAGGAAACAATTGCACTTCCATAGAAGATGATTCAACCTATGAGTGACTCTTGGTCTCCATGGCATGAATCTATGTAACTTATATATACACATATATGTATTGTAGCTTATAAAATTTAATTTAATAAGCAATTTGATGGTAAATTTTAACAATCATACACCTTTCTCAAGGGTATGTCATGTTCAAAATGGATAGTTGAATAAAATTACAATCACTTTTAGTTCTTTATCTCTCTATATTACACTATTATATCTCATTATCTTTTGCCACTTCATCTAGATCCCAATCTAGATAATTATCCATTGAGAATCAAATTGGGCTCCAAATAAAGAGTATCACTCATTAGTTTATCTAGAATTGTTGAAAACCTAGATTCTTGCACATAAAATCCAAATATTGAAAAAAAAGCAAAATTCTAACATATCAAGGAATCAATGGTGAAGCTTCAAATACAAATCCATGAACTAGATACATTGAGAAGAGTGATAAATTAGGAATGGATTAACAAGGCTTATTTCCATCCCATTCTTCAAACATATAACATGCAAGAAATGAAAGGGAGTGCTATGATATGGCAACAATATAAATAATTTTGTTGGTTTGTTCTCTCTTTTAAGAAGTTCTTAAAGGTTGTTGATTAAAATTTCAAGGGGTAACATTGGAAATATTTTAGTCATTACATTTATAATTATCTAAGAATCACACTCAACCTAGAGGAGGGAAAATCCTAAGGAAAGCCAAGTCAGATTAATTTATTGTGCCCTTTAGAATAAATAAAATATTTTCCCCTTTAAATGCATTATTATAATTTCTAACGTGACATCCTACTTAGCTATTCTTGCATTACCTTTTGATGTCCCATTAGAGTTATTTTTGTGTAGCCGTGTGGTTGGGTGTACCAATTGGTTAGATTTTGCATTACCATTTTATCTCTTACCCCAAAAATAGGAATTACCCAAAAACATATTAAAAACACAAGTTAACTCATATGAGTTCATGAAAAGGAAAGTATTAGGGTATTTAAAGGTAAGTTTGAATTCATGAGACATGGATGTGCATGGTCTTGTTCAAGATATACCTGAGCATTTCACACTAGTGTCTTAAGTGACGAAAATATGAAGAGAAAGGATGGAACATGGGTTTGTCTACATGATAGGTCATATCCATATGAAATAGGGTGCTTTCAATATAATTCTCTCCAAGGGATCAAAGTAATTCATATTATGCTTATTATAAGTGGCTAAAATGAGAGAAAAATTAAAGGGGAAAAGTAATAACTATGCACTTTTCAATCTTACAAATTCTAATCCTACAATTTAATTAAAAATACTTATAGAAGTAATTAAAATACCCTTAAAAACAACTCTAATCAAAGAAAATAATCAAAATATAAAATTTTAAATAGATTTTAAAGAGAAATAATATCAATAAGTCTATGCAAGAGACAAAATGTTAATAGAATCTTAAATGAAATAGAAAGAATATAGTGACATGTAATATTTTTTACCCTAAGAATGTTTTATGAAAAAAATCACAAAATTAACTCTTATTCTGACAAGATATTTCTTGTTTATGCTTAACCTTAATCAATGTGCAAGTATTTATAGCACATCACTATGAAAAATTCTAGGGTATTAAAATACAATTGCTATAAAAATATATGCCAAAAAACCATCATATGGAAGGCCCTAAACTCCCACATTGGAGGGACATTGCCCCATAGACCCATTAACAAAGCAACCAAACCAACAAATTACATGCATATGTGATTCTACATGAGATATGAAACATACAAATATAGAACACATGTCCAAAAAATATCAAACATAATTATTTAATTTTAAATAAAATTTTATGACCTAAATGTATTGCTAGAAATAACCAATGAAAAGATAATAGGATGATTGTACTCTAAGAAAATCAAGATGAATTTAAGAGCAATCTTGGAAAAATTATGGAATTCAACAAAAACACAATTGAGATTTTGCAACTATCCTATTTTTCCTTCAAATTAAACTATAAAAGAGGAAATGAAGGTAATTGGATACGGTTCCATCAATAGGTCCAGGGTTAAATTATTAAAACATAAGCTTGGTATCATTGAACAAGACAATGACATTCTAGAAAGTTCATTTAAAGACTATGTCAATTTTGTAACCAAAGAGTAACACACAACTTCAAGTCTTAAGAAGCTGGTTGATCCTAAATAAGCCTATGTTTTGTTTGAGTTTCTCTATCTTTTGTTGTTGTTTTTGTTGTTTATATATTGTGTCTTCTTTTGGTTGTTGTTGTTGTTGGCCTTAGCTTGTGGGACCCATCTCTTCTACATGTTGGAATTGCTTTTGTAAAAGGGTTTGGGCCCTTTCAAAAACCCACTTTTTACCTTAATAAAAAATAACCAATACAAAGAGCATATAAATTCTTTAAAATCTATAATTTCTATATATTATTATGAATTAATAAATGGTTTAGTGGGTCCGTCTCCTATAATAAAATAGAAAATATAACAAGTCATATTATCAATAAAAGATAATGAGTATGTGCTATAAATTAAGATCTTAGGATAACCACTATAAATAAAACATAAAATAAATAAAATGAGAATCATACAAGCATAATTTTACACATTGTAAGAGAGGTGGACCGACCACATTCAAGGCCCTAGGTCACAGAGGGCCAGAAGCGAAAGGCTGCCCTAACTTACCTTAGCTTAATGGGGAGTTAGGTAATGCAAGACGAGAATGATGAGGACTATAAGGTCCTACAATCACTCTACAGACCCAAAATACAGGATGGGGCTACATGAGCTGGTTTTCGGGTTCAACACTTCACCTCAGGAAGCTCTCTACCTGAGGATGGAAGCACGGTCCTGGGACGATAGTGTGACACGCTAGCATCTCTCAAGTGCATTGGCGTCCGTACGACCAAACAACTAACGAGACAAGGTCAAACCTAGGAAAATGAGCTAACGGCCCAACTAACTACTACTAAAGGGCCAAAATAACACTATTAAGTAAACAAAATACTCTCTAATATGACAAAGAAAAAATGCATGAGTTAGGGTGGCAAGAATGATCTCACAAAGAAATTTGTTCGCCAACTAGCTCCCAAAAGCACGTTCACCTACACACAAAGAGGAGGAAAAATGTTGGGTGGATGTATAGGGGCCTGCCTCAGTCAAACCCCCGCTTAGATGTTTCCACCTCTACAGACAACCAAGAAAGCGAGTATGATAAAGGAAGTAATGTAATGAAGAACTCTAAAACACTACAAAACAGTAAATGTGCTTACTCAACCAAGTAATAGAGGAGAGGAGAGGGAAGCTTACCACCTCCACCAAAAGAACTCAAGGCTAATGGAGGAGAGAATGAGAGTACTTGAGCCTCTGCTGCAATGGTGTTGTCCCAAACTTGCTCTACTAAAGTGGTGGAGTGAAGTTGTTGTTGCAATGGAGTGCAAAAGTGCTGCTAGAAGTGCTTGGAATGCAAGAAGAGTGTGAAGAAGTTGATCTCAAAGCTTGGAAGAGGTTCAACTGAATGCTTAGAAGATGAAATGAAAGAGTGAATAATGGATTTGAAGGAGAGAGTGAAGAAAATAACCATATTCAGGTCAGTCAATTGAAGGGGACGTTACAAGTCGACTGCCAATAAGAAGTGTAACACCTTTGCAGGTTCAACTGCAGGAATTTGCTAGGGACGTAAGCATGCCACACGAATATCTACACGTCGCATAGGTGTCCCCGACAAAAATTCCCCCACCGACACTCAAAATAGGTGCCAAGTGGAATGAAAGCAGCGGGATTAGGTGTAATTAAGCCCTCAAACTTGGTTTTCTAAAGTGGAGAAAGGCAAAAGGGGAATTTTCCTAAGGGGTGCAAATTCACTCTCATACATTTTCCCCCACTTTAGCAAGCACAAATATTGATGAGTGCTTCGGTAAAGTAGATCGAAGAATGAATAAGGTTAGGAACTGTATACCTGAATCGTCGAGGAAGAAAACCACAATCTGATGAACCCAAAGGTGCAAGGCAAGCGAAGGACTTCATAGCTTCTCAAAACTATGAAGTTGAAGAAAGAAAGCATCTTACAAGCCCACAGACCTGCAAGGAGGCAACCCCCAAGATCTCTCACATGAAGGAAGCCCCGTGAAGTAAGCGCCTTATAGGCCTGCAGACTTGCAAGGAAGGTGTCCCTCAAGAAATCTCACATGGAGGATACCCAAGAAGCGTCGCCCAAGATCTCTCACATGGAAGAGGCCAGGAAAGTGCCCTACAAACCTGCAAACTTGTAGGGAAGGTATTCTCTAAGATCTCTTGCATGAATAATACCCAAGGAAGTGCCCCACAAACCCGCAAACCTGAAGGGAAGGTAACCCCCAAGATCTCTCGCATGGAGGAAACCCAAGAAAGCGCCCTACAAGCTTGCAAACCTGTAGGGGAGCCACCCCCAAGATTTCTTGCATGGAGGAAGCTCAAAGGAAGTGCCTTATAGTCTCTCAGACTTGCAGGGTTGAGGTATCCCCCGAGATCTCTCACATGGAGGAAACCTAGGAAAGCGGACTCTACAAAGTCAGGATGCGGCCATGTAGGCAAGTAGGCGAACAGTCGCGCAGACCGTCAAAAATCTGGAAGACTTTCAAAGGGGTCCCTTGGGAACCCGTTGTGAAGAGGGGGTCCACTCAAGGGACACATAGTTTGAAAGCAAATGTTTTCTTTCTCGAAGCAATCCATCATCAAGGGATCCTTTTGAAAGATGTTCACTTCATCAAGGAATTCGAAAGGAAGAATATGCACCCACGCGAGGGGAAGATCAAAGCTATTACCACTTCGGAGGAAGGGTTTCAAGTCCTTTCTTTACGAACCCATGATGAAGGAAACAAGTTTCATTAGGGTTCCAAGTTGAGAATACGATTTTGAAGAAATATTTGTGAATATTTTTGAGAAAAGATTCGTTGGCAACAAATGCATTTTCTAAAAATCAAAATGTTAAAGAAAAGGCATTGTCACACATGGGAGGGACAACTCAAGCAAAGAAGCGAGAAAGATAAAGAGAGAGCAAAAGAGAAAAACACAAACAAAGGGCACAAGGGGATTTGGTTTAGCGGGGTCAGATCTGTCCATGCTCATATAAATAATAGGTAACTGTGGTGCAAGGAAAAATATCATCAATCCCCAACCAGATCAGGAAGAATGCATGGAAAACAATGTAAAAATAAAAAAATTGGGTCAACATGGAAGGGAAGCCTAAATGCCCCCAACGCTTTGCATCATCCCCAATTTATCAAAAATCAAGCACAAACACAAAAGAATGATGATACAAATAGAGGAAGGTTTACGACACAAAAACCACGCTTGTATCCAAGCACCAACAGGGGTGACAAGGGTCATCCAAGCACACGTAGCACGATCACGGGGGAACACATCATAAAACACACACACACACACACAAAAGATCAAGAAGAGGCCTTCTTCGAACATTGATCAACCAAGAGGTTGTTTGCTTCCCACTCCAGATCATCATAGGGGGAAGGAGGATAAGCCTACAGTGGTGGGATGTTAAGAGGAGGAGCATCTGACCCTCCCGCAACAAGGACTAAGTTAGAAGGCCCCACAAGGTCTTCTTCACTGAGCTCTTATGGAGCTAAGGTCAACAATTTTGCGAAGATCGCTAACAAGGCCAAAAATTCATCCATGGAGTTAAACATGCACCCTATAGGAGTGCCATGTCTAACTTTAGTGGACGGGGCAGGCTATGCCTAGGATTCACCGCTAGGTTTGACTCGGGAGCGGTGATGAACCCGGGAGAAGTCGGGACTGGTTTTGTCACTAGGAGAGAACTAGTTAGCACGAGACCACCTTGTGAAGAAGGTGGGATCCTCTTATGTCCTTCATTGCTAGAAGGATCACACTCCACCTTTTTCTTCATCGGAGGAGATGAACTCCCCACAGATGAGGCTAGAGGAGTAGAGGAAGAGGAAGAAAGAACCACAGTGAATACAACCGAGGTATTAATCATATCCACAGACTTTGGGAAAGGTTGGATATCCGAAACAAACATTAGCAAAGGTGGCTCCACCGAAGGAGCAATGAACACTTGTACCCCCTTGGGGGTAGGTGTGTTCATACTCACAGCGGAAGCCGAAAGCAATGAGGAAATAGATTGGAGAGAAACAAAAGGAAGGGGAGAGGAAAACACTGCAGGAGGCCCCGAAGCAGGGTTAGTCATCTCTTCCTTCTTCCTTTGTGAGGTGGCTTGCTCAGCTAAGAGAGCCTTTCACTGACACTTACACTTGTGTGTAAGGCGATTTCTATGACTCTTTGAGTTGGAGGCCGGAGGCTATGAAGGAATAGAAAGCTCCTGCTCAACCATGGGAATGTCCACTACAACCATCTCTGGAAAAGGAACATATTCCTGAATGGGAGCAAGAGGAACAGGTTGAGGAGCAGCAGGGGGAGTCATCTCAAGAGCCTCGATAGGGGGCCTCTTCCCATTTACTGCTTTAGAAGTAAGAGCAATAGGAGGCCACGGATCGAATTCCCTTTGGGAACCTTTCTTTCTATCATATAAGTAATACCTCGGTCTGAGGTATTCATTAAGGAGGTTTGAGATCCTAAGCTTGGGCCTACACCAAGGAAGTATCATCAGACTTAGCAGATAGCCACTGGGCCGACTCATCCAATACTCTTCCCAAGAAAGGGGAGAGGACGAGGCAGTATGGGGAAAGGAAACCTTCTCTTTACCTTTACGAGAAGGAGAGGGAGCTAGTGTGGACTTCTCTCCATTCTGGGAAGGGGGAGCAGTCGGTGCAGGCTTCACCTTCTCCCCTCGAGAAGAGGAGGCAAACAACTGTTGTATCATAGGGAGGGTCAGTTTCGGCTATCCCTTGCCCCTAGTTTTATACTTTACATGATTCTTATAAAATAGGTCCATTCTCAAAGGAAGCAGACTGACTGGGGTGGGCCAAAAGTGATCCAACGAATATCCACTGCGGGACACTAGGGGTTGGTATCTAGTGTCATGCACTACATGCACGACACCTTCATGGGAAAATTTTAAACATTTGTGAACAATGAAGGCGATTCCATTCATGGAAGCTAGCTAGGGTATGCCTAGCTTCGGCCTGAATAAATACGACTCCAGAATAACATCGAAAACCATGTCAACAACCCTAGGTCCAACCAGGATGGACAAAGTTATCGAACCGTATGGTTTGAGACACATACCATCGTGCGTACGGATGGTAGATTTCATTTCTTCATATTCTTCCTTCTATAATGAATTTAATACCAATTTTTCTTCTGTGATAACATTCACACGGCTCATGGGGTCTACCAAGACTCCTATTACAATGTTACTGTTGAGGTGAGTGAGAATGTAAAGAGGCGAGGGCTTGTTTTTTAAGGGAAAATCTTGTGATGTGAATGTTATATCTGGAAAACCAGGTGCAGGTAGAGCAGTAGATGTCACCATGACCATATTAACATAGTCCCCGGGTTGAGTAACAAAATTAGTGGGATCGATAATCATGTTAGCAGAATGCGACAGAAATAGATCCGTGTATATTTGCAGTTCACTATTAGCTTTTGCCATTGATTTGTTAGCATTTTGTTTGCTCCCATTGAGATGAATGGTACTGCCTTCGATGCGATCATGTATCTCATGATACAGCCACATACAACATTCGGTATCATGTCCATTAACTCAATGGTACTAACAATAAGTTCTCCCATCGTGCCAATTAGGGTAAGGCTCCTTAAGAGGCTTAGGACTAGGAGAGGTTACGATCTTATCCTTCAACAACTTCTGTAAGATAGAAGAATAAGATTTTGATAACTTTGTGAACTTTTAGTTATGTCTAAGGCCATTGTCATTAGCAGCGGCTACTACATTTGTAACGACCTTACCTTTCCTAGAGATTGATACGATGGATTTTCCCTCAAAACAGGAGTGCGAGGAGGATCCCTCAAACTGATCAATCGTTTGTTGGTACTCTCGTAAGGTTGCACACAAATGCGCAAAAGAAGGGTACTTCATAAGGAAAAACTTCTCTTGCCAAAGCTTTTGTAAGTTCCCTATGAATACCTTCTATACGTCAGAATCAGGCAGCTGATACGAGATTTGTGAAAGGAGTGCTTGATAGCGTGCTATGAAATCAGTGATTTTTTCGTTGTCTTCTTGTTTACATCGGACGAGATCTGAGAAGGTCATCTTCGACCCAATATTAGCTTGAAATTTTCTAAGGAATTCATTTACAAGTTGGTGAAATGAGAAAATAGAATTGTTAGGCAAGGAACAATACCATTCTAGTGCTATGTCCTTGAGCGATCGAGGAAACAGTTTCACCATTAATGCATCGTGGTGGAAAAAATTAGTGCACAAGGTGTTAAAAGCAGACACGTGTCTACAAATCCCCTTTACCACCATATTTTTTAAATTTATGGATCTCCATTCCTTGCAGGAAGGGAGTGTTCAGGAGTGCAACAGACAACGGGCTATGCCGAAAGAAGGGTTGAAAGATAGGTTGGGTAGAGGCTTGGGAAAGGCTCACCAACTGGCTCTACATCTTACCCATATTCTGAAGAAGGGTGTTCAAAATAGGGTCATTATAAGATAGAGGGCTAGAGGAACCTCCTCCAGAACCATCGCCAAAGCCACCTCCAAAACCGCCATCGGTGTGAGCTCTGCTAAACCCACCACCAAAGCCACCGCCACTAGTAGGGCCTCCACTAGAACCACCACCGCTTCTGGAGCCACCACCATGACCTCCACCGAAACTAGTTCCCCCGACACCACCTCTGGTGCCAAATCCACCATTGTTGCTAAAGCCTCCACCACTAGAGGTGATAGGAGGGGCAAAGCTAAAGTCCAAGGGGACCTTGTTTACTTTGATAGTTTCGGGTTTTTTAGATACAAAAGGGATGCTGATAGAAGGGACCGCATCGGCCATGTAGATTGACATGGGAGGCATCGATACTCCTAACTATCCTTCATAATATTCAAAAGTGGCTCCTCACATAACATAGAGTGTTTGAAGGAGCACACGCTTCTTCCAGACTAGTAAGACTAGCCAGGAGTTTCAAGCCTGTTTGATCCTTTCCAATCATGTACTTTAATTCACTAATGACCTGAGCATCCCTAACCATCTTCGGGTTTCTTTCCAAATGATTTTCCAAGGCACCCAACGCCTTGCTAAGGGTGGAGACATATTTTGAAGGGATTTGAATAGCCTCATGCTCATCTATCGATGATGGTGTGGGGACGTGATCAGTCTCGTTAGAGAATCCTAATTCACCCCTTGACAACTGCTCCTACGTGGCCACACTAAAGACAAAACCGGAGAAAAGGCCTGTAGAGAAACCAATATTGACCTTCGTCCTTTCCATCAAAAGGTGTCATACACTTCTCCTAACAATATACCCGAAAGTTGTGGATTGGGTTGTGATACTCATAAACCTCCACAACACTTAGGAATACAACAGTCGCAAAGTACATGGGAGAGGTCTCAACACCAATGGATGAATAGATGTTGGTTCATGTCGGGTTCACCAAAAATGTAAGAGAGGGGGACTGACCACGTTCAAGGCCCTAGGTGATGGAGGGCTAGGAGCGAAAGGCTGCCCTAACTTATCTCCTCTTAATGGGGAGTTAGAAAATGCGAGATGAGAATGATGAGGACTATAAGGTCCTTCAATCACTCTACAAACCTGAGATATAGGATGGGGCTAGGAAAGCCAGTTTTTGGGTTCAACACTTTGCCTCAGGAAGCTCTCTGCCCGAGGGTAGAAGCGCAGTCTTAGGACGATAATGCAAAGCACTGGTGTCTCTCAAGTGCGTAGGCGTTTGTACGACCAGACAACTAAAGAGACAAGGTCGAACCCAATAAAATGAGCTAAGACCCAAATAACTACTACTAAAGGGACAAAATAACACTATTAAGTAAACAAAATACTCTCTAATATGATAAAGAAAAAATGCAAGAGTTAGGGTGGAAAGAATGATCTCACAAAGAAAATCGTCCGCTAGCTAGCTCCCAAAAGCACGTTCACCTACACACAAAGAGGAGGAAAAATGTTGGGTGGTTGTATAGGGGCCTGCCTTAGTCATACCTCTACTTAGGTGTTTCCACCTCCACGGACAACCAAGAAAGCGAGTATGATAAAGGAAGTAATGTAATGAAGAACACTAAAACACTACAAAACAATAAATGTGCTTACTCAACCAAGTAATAGAGGAGAGGAGAGGGAAGCTTACCACCTCCACCAAAAGCACTCAAGGCTAATGGAGGAGAGAATGAGAGTACTCGAGCCTCTGCTGCAATGGTGTTGTCTCAAACTTGCTCTACTGAAGTGGTGGAGTGAAGTTGTTGCTGTAATGGAGTGCAAAAGTGCTGCTAGAAGTGCTTGGAATGCAAGAAGAGTGTGAAGAAGTTGATCTCAAAGCTTGGAAGAGGTTCAACTAAATGATTAGAAGATGAAATGAAAGAGTGAATAGTGAATTTAAAGGAGAGAGTGAAGAAAACGGCCATATTCAGGTCGGTCGTCCAAAGGGTGCGTTACAAGTCGAGTACCAATAAGAAGTGTAACGCCTCTGCAGGTTCAGCCGCAGGAATCTACTAGGGACGTAAGCGCACTGCACAGACATCTACGCATTACGCGGGTGTCCCTGACATAAATTCCCCCACCAACGCTCAAAACAAGCACCAAGTGGAATGAAAGCAGGGGCTTAGGTGTAATTAAGCCTCTAAACTTGGTTTTCTAAAGTGGAGAAAGGAAAAATGGGATTTTTCCTAAGGGGTGAAAATTCACTCTTATACACACATTACACAAGGTATACACGGGGAAAACCCTTAAATTAGGTAAAAAACCCCATAAAAGCATCATTTTATTAAAAACACTTACAAAAATAGTCCATTAAAAATAGATTGGACCTGGGGACACTCCTCTACATACTTCCACATGGTGATATGATTCATTATAAACATCCAAATTTACACCCTCTCAATGAGAGGGTGCCTCCTTAAATATAGGAGAAGGGGTGGAAAAATACCTGAAGGGGTATTATTCATACCTATTCAAAACCGCCAATCATAAATAATCAATAATCTAATAGTTATTAGTCTATAATTATTTAAAATGGGATACACTTAATAAAGCATATAATATATAAGGTTCTATAACCTTATATTAGAATAAAATACAAATATTATAAGGGTATGACCTCTAATAGCATTATGTTCTAACTCTCCCCCTTAATGTTAATAGGGGGCATCACATATCAATTTTCATAGAAGAAAAAATGAAGAACCCCAATAACGTAGGCTTGAACTTTGAAAATGATAAACAAGAACATAAATATGTGCCAAAATGAAGAGCATATATTTTGGACTATATGAAAGTCATCTTGTCATAATTTATAATCCCAAAGTTTTGAAAATGATGCTTTATATGAGGTCTTATAAAGTTTTTATTGGAGCCCATGACTCCTCAAACTAACTTTCCCCAGGTTCATTACATAGTTCCCATAGGTCTTATATAATACAATGCTTTTACAAGTGGGAGATTTGTAGAGATAAATTTACAATATGTCCGAAGGACCTATAAAATTAATTCGTAGAGGTCTTATGTTATGCCTCAACTAGGTCTTATATTTGGGCTTTAGCCATTAGGGTGAGTCATTAACATGCACAATCCCTCTCAATGACATCATATAAGGCCAAGAATTGATGAATTTGGAGCATATAATGCCTAATGGTAGATTATATTTTTCTTGTTAGGTCTTACATCTAGGATTTAGTTGCTAGGTGATGTCATTGACATGCACACTCCTTTTGAATGAAATCACCTTAAGCCCAATCACTACATAGAGGTTATATATGTGATGGATGAGATTCCAATCTATTTCTTCTTGATCATAGTACACCGCCTGATAATTAGATGAACAAAATTGGAGAAAAGATTTATGGTGGAATACTTTCCCTTGAGTGAAGTTCCCATGATCAATGTGATTTCCTATCTCTTTTTGTTGGAAATATGAGTCTTTGGTAAGAGTAAAATAAATCTAGTTATCATTTAGTAAGGTGGGTATTTTACTAGTACCCAAATGAAACCCTTCCATAAATTTTCAAAGCCATATTGATTCTTTTTGGAGCTATTGTTGCATTTAGCCTTTTGAATAAAAAACAAAGAAGACTTTTTAAGTTTCGCTTCATCTATGAAATAACACTTACACCATTTATTTTTGAATACATAGTTTGGAAGGTAGATTTACTATAAATAGAATAACCAACATAGTCAATAACACAATAATTTAAATAAAGTCAATTCTTGATGCATATTTAAAATAATAATATTTTTAATATGCATATGTTATTTGCTAGTAAGCATATAATATTTCTCATAAATCTAGAATATAGTCTCATGTTCATTAGCAAGGGGATCATAATATATTTTCATGAACATAAGTATGAATAATTATCATATGTTTATTTCAAGAAAAAAATAGTCATGCTACTAAACATATAGTAATGATCCATAAAAAAATTAAAAAGCGAGTGAGCCATCCTTTCCAAACTTTCTACCTGAAATATTTACTAGGGCAATAGCCACCCATTATAAATTGGTATATTAAACTCCCAAAATAGAAGCAAATAAAGGTAAATTGAATTAATTATTACCGTAATCCATTATTTCTCCCTAGGCCATCGATGAGGCTAAACATCAATTGTTTGATGCAGGTAAATAAGTTTTGTTACAATTAAATGAGCTATGTGATTAATTATGTGACATAGAACAAATCCACTTATTAATCAAGTTGTATCATTATTTTATAATCCTTGTACAATTGGCTATATTTACTTTTAAAAGTTGTAGGAATAAGAATTTAATATTAGATTCCTTACTTGTGTGGAGAAGATGATGCTACACAACAAAACAAGGTCCAATACATATTAAATTTAGGTGTATAGGAAACTAGACAATTATTTTAATTTGGATACAACATTGCCAAGTAATTTTAATTTAAATGAGATGCATTGCTTATATTTTAAATATAAATAAAATGGCTTGAATGTTTTATTGTATATAAGAGTTAATTAATCCTTCTTGTTATAAATTATGAATAATTACAAAGTCCATAGAATATCTTAAGAATTCACAACAAATATGTTTGATAAGATATCAATTGGAGAGCTTGACATTGTGTCCTTAACAAAGCTCCATATAAGTTAATAAACATTAAGAAGGCTCCCAAATAACATTTCTTAGCTCAAAAATTTGAGAATATAGGGGATGAGAAACCATCCAATGTGTTTTTAGAAAAAGACATTCCAAACTTACTTACGTGATTTATAGGTGGACTCTTTTTTCCTTAAAAAAAAATTAATTAATATTCAAAATTTGAATATGATGGGATTTTTTTTAATAAAATCGATCTTTTTGACATGATGATATTAGTGTTAGATAAATAATGTTCTTAATAGCTGCTACAACAATTAATGGGATTTCATGTTATATTTTAATTACACACTTTACTTTGAGATACATGAAAATAATCCTAGAATTTGATCAATCCAAAGAATAAGGAATAATTAGATGATAAATCATCACTAAGGCATCTTTAGATCATAGACAAAGATGATATACTTGTATTCATATTTATTAAAAAACAACAACGTGCAAAGATTGAGATATAAGTATAAAGTTATCATTCATCCTTTATACCATCTAATTTTAATTGGGAATTTAATTAGAAGGCTATAAGATAAATTTAATTGATGATAAAAGATAGAAAAATATTTTCTTTTGACAAGGTCATTGTTTGTCAACATACTAATATTTTTTATTTGTAATCTTTTTATGTAAGTGAAAAATATCTTTTTGCGACTTAGTCATTCACAAGGAAACAAATATCCATTATAATTTGATTAAGACATCAAAACTTAAGGAGATTTATTATTAAAAAAAACTCAAGATATAGGATGTTGTCTTGGGATATGAGCACTTTTCCTCTTTAATTAATAAAGTTTAAATCTAGGATTATTTATGAGAAATATCTCCTTGGGAGAAAATATAATAGATGAATGATATATGAAACCTAAAATAAAGGGAAAAGTGGAACCAAATTGATATCTAGGAGGCCAACTTTAAATTGAAATAAATTGTTTAATGAGAGAACCACTTAAATCTTATCAAAGTAACGAGTCTTTGTACAAACTCACTTAATGTAATTTTTAGCTCATAGCTAATATATGCATTATTCAATTATGAAAATAATCCAAATAAAAGTGAGGACCAAACATCCTATCTTTAATAATCGACTCAATTTATAATAAGCAAGTCATCTATCAAAACAAGCTACCGTTTTTGTAAGAATGAACGTTATATTTGACTCAAGTTTTCAAGAAAGGGGGATATGGTACTACTAAACATAATGCGAATTGAATGTAATGAAACCAACAATTGAGATATATACTAAGCAAAAAAAAATCCAATTCCAAAATTTGATCCAATAGAAATACCTCAATTGTACATCACTCTAAGTTAGCCAATATTGAATTTTTTAAGATGCAAACAAAAACTTTCCATGATTTTAAGTGATGTTTAAAGATTAATTTTACATTTGAACAACAAATTTGAATATACCAAACATGATAATTTGTCCCCACAAGTAGGTTAATTTCTCCAATTTCTCCAAAAAGAGTAAAGAATGAAATAATTGAAGATAGCAAGGCACAATAATTAAAGGTTGATGTGAACATGCATATAAAATTCCCTTGATCCTCTATCACTCACTCTCCACCTATGTGGCCAAATTATTTTGAAGCATTCCAAATAGATTGTTTTATTAATATAGGTGGCGATATTCCATTTCTATGCTCATCACACAGTGTAAAAATCATATCACCTAGAAGATCAAAATATGTTTGAAGTTATTCTTGTGAAAGAAACCACATTGAGAGTTACAAAATACCTCAACATACCTTTGAGTAATTCCAAATTAGTTCAAGACTTCATAAATGATTCACAAATTATGAATGCCTCTGACTAACATCTAGTTATCAATATGTTTGAGGTATGACTTGCATTCTTTCCATTTCTCAATCCCTACCTATAAAATAAGGAAGTAATATAGTTTGTCCTTGCTCACTTCAAGAAATGGAAAATGTTTATGTTGGATTGGTCCCAAGCATCTCAACAACCCATTTCTTGAGCCTAGTCAAGCACGATTAGTCGATCTCTTTCTATAGAGAGAGATTCGAGTAGTATCAATACAAATTGAGTTGATTTAATGTCCATTACATACATAATAATAACTCTATTCCTCACAAAGATAAGCAAGCAACCTGTTGAGAATCACCATGATTGGATTTGGGAAACGTATAGAAGGAGAATGTGTTATCTAGTATCTAGTCATCTTTGGGGCTATGGTTTAGATTTCAATGGAGACTTGAATTCTAAGGTGTAATTGCAGTCAATGCTCCCACCGACTCTTTCCTTATCTCTGTCAATTTTTAGCCAATGCAAGTCTTGACACAACTGAAAATTTCCTTCTCCTCATCATTTGTTCTTGAACAAGGAATAAAAGTACGCCCATATTTTATAGACTCATAGTGTTGGACTCCATAGTTTAGTGTTCATATTCATGCATCATAGCTATAACATGCTAGGAGGAGAAAGGACCATCATGATTTTTCATCACACCCTTATGACGAGGATATAGCTTTTAAAAGTAATAATAGATATATAGTTAATAAGATTGATTAATAGAATTTATTATAGTTTAAAATAATTTGATTATATATATATATATATAATAGTTATATTCTAATCAAATTTGATAATATAAATTTTGAATTGTTGAAAGGAGATTGACAATATATCAATAGATATTTAAGAATAAGTAGAAAAATGAACGTACACTTCATCTTGCAACTTAACATCAAACAAGGGGAACCTATTTATTACTCTATATTATGAACTTACATCTATCTTTTTTGTGAGTTTTGTGGTAGTTAAATACAAAAAGCTTGACAAAATATTTTAGCAAGAGAAGAAGTCATTTGAGGGAATTTCATGAGTATGTTAGGAAAGAGGATTAGTATGAAAATTCTCTCAAATATCATCTACAAAAAATGATAAAAATTTCCTAATTTTTTTTGATGAATTGATTTTAAAACAATAGAAAAAGCACACCAAATGTATTTTGCATAATTAGCCTTGCACATGTGTTGATTAAGCATAATTCTTTTTTTCAACAAATTCTATATGTCTTCTAGTAGAACTTATAAAAATGATTAGTATAACCTAACAAAATTTAATACCATGTTAGAAATTAGGATCTTAGGATACTAATCATAATAAACAAAATATGGGCGGGGGCCATAGCTCGGTTGGCTAAGTAATTCTGTTGCGGCTTTGCTGGTCACGAGTTCTAGTCTCCCCCTGTCCCGTGGTACCGGAGGGCGTGTCGCGCCAGTGCTGCCGGTCACATTAAAAAGTTTACCAAGCGCACTGCAGTTTATAGGGGGTCGTGCTACCCGATTCCTGCAGTCTAAAAAAATAAAAATAATAATAAACAAAATATAAAATAAATAAAAAGAGAATAATACAAGCATAGATTTACACATTACATAAGATATACATGGGGAAAACCCCTTTAGGTAAAAAATTCCATAAAAAATTATTTTATTAAAACACTTACAAAATTAGTCTATTAAAAATAGATTGAATATGGGGACACTACTCTACATACTTTCAGATGACCAATAAACCTTATGTGCATGGTGATATAATTCACTATAAATCTCCAAATTTGCACCTTCTCAATGAGAGGGAGCCTCCTTAAATATATGAGAAGGGATGGAAAAATATCTGAAGGGGTATTAGTCATACCTACTCAAAACCATCATCATAAACAATCAATAATCTGATAGTTATTAGACTATAATTATTTTAAATGGGATATGTTTGATAAATTATATAATATATAAGATATATATATATATATATATATATATACTATATATATATATATATATATATATATATATATATATATATACTACATATATATATATATACATACATATATATATATACATACATATACATATATATACATACATATATATATATAAACTCTTGTATGACTTATTGATCTTCAAGTGACAACCCTAACCACAAGTTAGAAAAGGAACATGACAAAAATAAGGGGCCTACTTACATCTTGGACAAGATGTCAAAAGGCTAGAGCTTTAAAGTGGTTTCCTTTAGGAAAAGTAAAATAAATCGGGGTTGCTACAATTAAAGATCCAACACACCCTAACAATGATTTTTTATTCATTTATGTGTCTTCATTAGCTTATTGGATTTTACCTAACACAACTCCCATTTATAAAAGAACACTAGAATTTTATAGCTTGAAGGTTCCTTAGTTCCTCCTAGGATAGAACTAGTATTATGTAAATTGGAATAATGTTTATCCTCATTTCTCTTTGGAACTTCCTTCAATTCTCTAGTTCTTCCTCCCTATCATCATATGATTCCCTCAACTTCTACTTAGACATTTTTATTGGCATATGTTTGGGCACAAAAATTTCTTTAGAGTGTCAGAAGGGAATAACCTCTCTTGACCATGACAATTTTTTCTCTCTAATTTTGTTACACCTTAACACATAATCCTAATTAACTAAGCAACTTTAAATTATGATATCAAGCATTTATATAATGTAATAATTTATTCCAGTTTAGAAGTGATAGCTTTCTACCCTTATCAAATCATGAAAATGACAACAACTACTTACCAAAAACTTACATTCTTAAATTAAACAAGATTATCTCTCTATATCATGACATATCCATAGATCGAGACTTATTCCTTAGCAAACCAAATCTTTGACCTTACCCACATAACTCATTGATGGAATTAGAAGCTTTGTATTTCACACACATCTAGGTTTACACCACATACCACCAAATTACCATTAATCCACATTTTTTGTTTAGATTACAGGAATCGGTCGGGTATCCATCCCCCTATAAATTGCAGTGTGGCTAGTAAACATTTTTCACGTGATTAGTGGCGCTGGCACAACACGCCCTCTGGTACCACGGGGATAGGGGGAAGATTAAACCTCATGATCTCTTGCCTGCAACATGACCATTAATCCACACTATCAAAATGTTAACTAGTTTATTTAATCATTGAAGAATACAAACACAAACTCTATGTTTTATATAAGTTATTATTTACCATGGCTTCATACAATGCTAGTTATAGTGAAAACTCATTTCCAAACTCATAGCATGATAGTTTACAAATGTTAAGGATGTTAGTTAATGGAAATCAATCCACATCGATCCATCGTTCCTTCAAAATATAACTTCATACTTAAAGGTATCTGATTTGAATATGCTTATAACATCTCAATATGCTTTATCTCTTAGTTTTATATTTAACCCCTATAAAAAATCCATATCTATGGTTAGCCCATTCCAACCATATGGCTACACAAATAAGTATTAAAGTAGCTACAAATTTTCTATATATGAGCATGAGATCTATCACATAAAATAATAGCAACAAGCAATCACTCAAAAATCTTGATCATATAAATTTTTACTTTCACGTTCTTCAATTTTACTACCCATCCCTTGTTCACCCCCACTCAATTTTCATACCATATTTATTATTTATGTATATTGTATCACCTCTTTAATTATTTTCTCACTTTACTTACTACTTTACTATTTACTTTTCCTTGTATCTAAATAACCATTATTCATTTTTAAATTACTTATTTATTTTCTTAAATATTACCTCATTATATTAATCTTTATAATCCATTTCTTTCTCATTACTTATAAATTTAATTTAACTTATACTACAAATTTTTATTTCACACTCTAAGTTAACTATTCATTTCCTTTAAACTATGTCGTGTATATACTTTATTTTTGTTTACATATCAACACCAATTTACACTTTATATTATAATTCATATCATATCTAGTTCATAAGATACTATCCTTACAATTTAATTTCCCCAGTTTGTCCTTCACCACCATGTTCATGTAAGAATAATAAGGTTTACACCCTTACACCTTTCATAAAAAAACAATTTCAGCCTACGGATATTTAAATTTACCTCTATACAATCATGACAATTTGATAGTTTGTTTAATCCTTGAAATTTACCAAAATATTGCACTAATATGAATAGATCATATATGTTCTAGACATAGATAAGAAGGAAGTAATAAAAAAGAGCATTTTTATCGTACTAAAGGATAATTTGACAAAAAAATTCTACACAAAAGCTATGAGTATATAAATTATATAGTGTTAAATAATTTGATTCTACAATTTCAATCAACACCTCAAAGATAGTAACACACTCAATATCAATTTTCTAAGATCGGTCTCAAAGGATCATAAAGGACCTAGAAATGCTAACAATGACTTGTTGTAAGGCCCCTCCTTATGTGCAACTATTCCAACTCCATTTTATTTAAGCTTGTTCTATTATTGCTATTTAGCTAGATTAAAATTGATGAATTATGGTCACATTGGTGAATTTGGTGGGTTGCTCTCTCTCTTTCTTACTCTCTCTATTTTTGTTACATCCCATCCCTGAATTGCTATTTACTTGTCACTTTAATTTGAAATGCAATGTGAATTTATGTGACTATGATGATTGACAAGTTGAATGTTTAGATGAAATATATGTAAATGCAATGGTTTCATGTATTGAATAGAAATAAAGATGTATATGCAATGGAATGGATGCAATAATAATGAAATGGCTAACTACTTGTTTTGGTTGCCCAAGTGGATAACGAGTTTGGAATTCGTGCCTCCAGTGGATGAGAGGGAGTATCACCTAAGAGAAGGAAATGATTAAGAGTTCAATAGTAAATCCATTTGAGCTTGTTGAAATGTGCTTAGGTTGGGTTTGGAAGTTATTGTAACCGAGTAAGTTGTTCTTGAGATGTCTTTCGGTTATTTGAACCTAAGTCAAGTCAAGGTAGTTTCCTTGTAGAAGGATTTAGGGTTTTGGTGTTTTCTTTTAACATAGTATATATATATATATATATACATATATATATATTTATATATAATATTTATATATAGTTGATATAAATGTCAGAGTGAATTTAGTATTGATAATATTCAACTATGGAATGATAGTGTGTATAACTTTGTATGCATGTATGCTCCATGGTTATTTGTTTTGATCATTTAAATTGTATATATATACACGTACGAGTGAATGAGCATGTATATAGTGAATGAACATGTATACATACATATATGGTATACATAGATATATATTTATATGTACGAGTGAATGAGCATGTATATACATGACTCGATTGTAGTTAATAGTTAGTGCACATATATACTCATTTCGTATATATATATGAAATTGTAATGTAAGTAAATATCAATTATTTTATTATTCAATGAGACAATTAAAATTATTTAAGTTGACAAGTTATAAGACTTAAAAATCCAAGTTAATAGACCATTAAAAGGGGCCACATAATATTGATGATTTAAAGCATAATTAAAATGCAAATATTTGGCAATATGGTTAACCACGAATTGGCTACAATTAAAGCTTATTTGATGCTTGAAACAACCCTGCCAATTCTGCATGTAAATAGAGTTTTCTAATGACCATAAAGGGGCATAAGACTTGGTAATTTGTTACATTTGATAACCATTTAAATCTGCTGTTAAATAGTAGCATGTACAGGAATAAAACAAGCCTCACGTGCCTTTAAAATGCAGGAAAATATGCTATTAATAAGGGAGCTTAAACAACCATAAAGTGGTGCCATATATTCAACTTATTAAGCATAAGAAATAGCTTTGAAAAAATCAAAAAATAAAGTGGATTTTGGTAACAAACTAAAGTCATTTATGAAGAAGGTTTCAACGCCTATTTTGGGGGTACTTTGGTCGATCCATTTATGCTATATTCAGCCACTTAGTGGCCAAGAAATGCTATTTAATAGACTCTAAATGAGTCGATTGGAGGTAGTTTTCCAGCGTGGGTTCTGGAGTAGGTTTTAGAAGTTTAATATTTACTTCTTTTTACAATTATTTCAACGTAGTGAAAGTGTCATTAAGTCACCTCAATTTGCTTATTAAGTGTTCTCAAACTGCTTGCATTATGGTTAGTTAATGGAGTTTGTTGAATCTCCTCTTATAAATATAAGAGTTTGCATATTGTAGATGAGTTGGTTGTCAAGAAAGAAGAAGCATAGAGATTTTGTTATTCTCAAGTTTGCTAAGTCCGTATTCTGTTTTAGTTTAAGTTTGTGGACAGTGATAATAGAGGTTTGCAGATTGTTCTTGAAGCAAGAAACAAGCTGAGCAGATAAGGGAGTTTAGAGTTTGGAAGCTAGAGTATTCAAGGGACAGTTGGTAGCATTTCCAATAGAGAAAACAAGCATGTTCACACATTTCTGAATCATTTCTATTCTTTTTTTCTTGAAGGTGAAAAGAAAAAGTAACAATGAATGACTTGTGAGTGAGTTTGTTATGTTCAAAAATAAAGGATGAATGTTAATAATTTGTTAATGATTAGGATTGAAACTATGTACAGTATGGTATTGTTATGTATTATGAATGCCATATAAAAGTGTATGAGATGAAAATCAGAAATATGGATTATAGTTTGTAATAAAAGTACTTTATAATGTCTATCTCCAAGAATGCATGGTTGAAGGTTTTAGTGTGTTATATTACTTGTAAGCAGCCATGTGGAGTTTGGAGCACGAGATATCTGATGCTCATTAATTGGTTATTCATATACCAATAAAACCCACTAACTTAGTGATGGTTTTGATTCCAACCTTATGACTGGTTTTCTTTGGGAGTTTTAATTCTTGTTTAAAAGGGGAAGTAATCCCTTTAGTTGATTCGAACTATGTTGCTTTTTGGTATGTGCATGACATGATGTCAAATTGTTGCATGAACATGTGTAGGTCAAGAAGATGGTGTAAGATTCATCTCTAAATGAATAGTTAACCTAAGAATAGGTAAATGGCATACCATATGGGTTTGCATGGACTTGTGTAAAAGACGGTTGCCTAGACTCAGATGTTTCTAGTATCGCAACAGGAGAGAATTACAATATTTATGATGTTAAAACTATTCTATTATAGGACCACTTTAGTAGGTATGGTTACTAAGTACAAACCTCATGACCGTAGAGTCATAGGTCTACATTTTGGTCAATCCTTAGGTTAGATAAGTCTCCAAGTTGAGTAGGGTGAGTGGAAAAATGACTTCATTTCAAGTAAGTAGCGATTGTATTTAATACAAATAACTTTCACTAAAGTGGGTGCATTTGTCACTGCATGCACTTGTCGGTCCACTGTGTATCAGATGCTTAACACAATCAGAGTTCTCTTTCATAAATGGAAGGTCTCCATAGTTGATAGATGATATTGGTTAAGTAGGGCACAACACCAAAGCTCAGATGGCTATTATTAGGAGGTTCTTAACCATTCCCTTCATTGAAGGGCAGGGCTATTTCTAGTAGGAAGGTGTGCAGAGGACCGCTTAAGTATGTGGTTGGAGGTAAAGCACTTGGGTGATGCTCTCCCTCTTGCAGCTGACTTGCCAAGTCTTGGGAGACAAAAGAAAGAAAGAAAGAAAGAAAGAAATTATCCAGATATGGATCTCTCACCCTGTTCCTTATTTGATTTGATGTATAAATATATTTGAAATTGATTATGTGGTAAATGATGAAGGAAAGTGATTTTTTACTTTCTAGTTTGATTTATTGAAATGGAACTAATATGCTTCGCTCATGTTTTCAATTATGCAAATCTATCTTTCATTTATTGAAGAAATTTTTATTTACTAATTTTAAGGAATAGTTACATTTTACTCTATGGTTAAAATTCCATGTAAATTCCTTGTTATAAGGTTGCGGTTGTTACACGTGGTATCAGAGCTACTAGGTTCCACACTTTTAGCCTATGAGCTCACTACATAGCTATAACTTCCAATATTGAATGACTAATGTTTGGAAATATGTATATATGTACCAAAATAGTGAGATTGTAAATGAATGCCAAGAAATCTATAGTTGGAAATGCAAAATATCCTAAAGTCAAAAAGGATCTTCAGGATCTAACTAAAACTATAGAAGGAACCAACCATGATGGGGAAATATGGCTTAGGGATGAGGAAACTCTCAGTAGTGCCATGAAACACACCAACTGTGAAAAGGAGTTGAAAGAAGAAATCGAGGTTGCAACTCGCTATGCCCCAGCCAAGTCAAACCATACCTCTCCGTCCATATATGTTCCAAGAAAGTGTAGCGTTAACACACCTTCAAACAAACCTAAAGGGGCGAGAGAGCACCTGCGAGTGTGTCCCCCTCCTGAAATTATAGTAATTAGCCCTGAAACTGGATATGAGGGGTACACCCCTCTTGACCTCAATAAATAGTAGCATAATGCTAAAGCCTATTATAAATAAGGATAATATGTAAATCCATGCTAAGCCTATTATAAATAAGGATGATATGTAAATCCATGCTAAGCCTATTATAAATAAGGATGATATATAAATCCATGCTAAGCCTATTATAAATAAGGATGATATGTAAATCCATCTTTTCTATAATAAAGGAATGTTGAAAAATCTTCGTTTCAAATCTCTTCTCTTTAATTTTTGAATGTGTGAATGTGAGAAGAATCACTTTTTTGTGTATTAACTAACGCAATAGATGGAACTAACAAAAACCGTTATAATGGAACCTACAGATCTAGGTAGAACGTCAAAATAGTATGTACTAGAAATAACCAAGATAAAAGCCAAGAAGTGAGTCAATCATTTGGAACTTTGGAGGGTAAGCTAGATCAAGTCCTCATGTTGTTACATGAAACCAGGGAGAGGATTCACACCCTTGAAGATGAAGTAAGAGGAAGACCTAAAAAGTAACGCTCTATGGAAGGTGAGAATGAACATAATCATAACCTTAATGATGAGGGTGAACAAAGTGAAACCCACTCCGAGTCTAGGTCTGATGAAGCCAAGAGGTATCAACTTGCTAAAGAATTATCGAGAGACATGTAAAAGGTTTCGGCCCCAAAATTTTATAGAACGGTAAGTGGAGATGTCATTGAGGCATGGTTTATTGAGATGGAAATGTACTTTGAAATTTACAATTAATCAAAGGAAACCAAAGCAGTTTGGGGAGTGTATCAACTGGTTGGTGAAGCATCCACATGGTGGATGAATAAGAAGGATGAGTTGGGTCTAAGTTCTTTAAGGCTAACTTGGAATTGATTTTTCACTATCTTCTGATAGAGGTGGCTACCCTAGTTGTATTTTGACCAAAATCTTAGGAAAGGGGAGTCAACCATAAACGAATACTAGGAAAAATTCACTTTCCTTTTGAAGTATGTCCCATAGTACCAAAAGGATGAAAGGTTTAGGATAAGAAAGTTTATAATGGGACTGGATGCTCAAATTGGTGAAGTGGATGTTCATGGTCCTATTAATATGTACCTGTAATGTCCCTTCCTTAGGAAGCTCAAACTATAGTGGAGGTTGGCCTACTATTAGGGTTCTCATAGGTCAGCAAAATGGTTAGGGGACCCAATCGAGGGCAATGGAGCTTAGCTGGGAGCTTTACGAGCCTTTTAGTTGGAGTTCAGTTGATGAATCCAATGATAAATTGGAAATATTAAAGTTTGCTTTAATGAAATAGTAAAAAGTGAATAGTAATAGAAAATTATAAAAGGAATAATGAAAAGTGCCCCCATCCTAGTAACTCAAAGTTGTTTTTAAAAATTGGCCCTTTCTTTTGATGAGGAAAAACCCTTAAGGAGGATTATTTTATTGATTTTTATAAAAAAGCTCATGGGAGGTTATAAAGCAATATGTTGGGCTCATTTTTGGGCATTCTATTCTCATTTTGACAAAAGAAAATTGTAGGTTTGAGCTCTAGAAGAGGGTTTCAACAACATACAGGTCTTTTGAGGACAAAATCCCTTGGAAGATAGTGAATTGGACGAAAACCCAGTTCACAAAATAGGGAAATCTACCTAGGGTTTCCATTTGGGCATCATTGGTCTTCATCATAGGTTAATTTTCATTTAGAATTGATTACAACAATGAGCTATCAAAATATAATTCTAGATTGGGGCTTCTTATCAGCAGATATCATCATTTCAGTGCATTCACCAATTGGCCATACCATTTGGGTGTCATTTTTAGTCAAAACCCTAGCTAGAAATTAGGGTTTTCAAACCACTAAGGAGAAAATTCAGTTTGGCCATTATTGACATGTCTATAGCTGGTTACTAAAGTTCATATTGGTCTTGTTTCAAGGCCTGGATCAGCCACATCAAGTTTATTTGGAGCTGTATTGTCAAGGAAACCATCAAGCTATCATCGGGCATGTTCTTGGCATGTTGGGAATATAAATCTTTCATTTGTATGGGGTCTAATAGTGCTGTTACAGTTCTAATAACTTTATATCAAACCTTTTATTATTGTAAATTAGACTTGATATAGATTGAATAAAGATAACCTTTGAAGTGGAATTCATGTTATATGTTTATGCAATCTTTGTTTACCATTTCTACGCATGTTATTTTTAATTTGGAAACATTAAGCACTCCAACAAGGCTTCAAGCAACACATACACACTTAGAAATCAGTCTCAGACCAGATTACATGCCAACCATTTGACAAAATGTCAAATGTTCAAAACTGAGTTTTTGGGTTATATCTAGCAAGGGATATTTAAGTGGTATCAGAACCACAATCTTGCCAGCCTGTTGGGTGAAATAAATTTGGATTGCTTTTTAGTTTGGACAGCGAGTTAGTTTCATGGATAGAATTAAGGATGTAAGATTGTTACCTACCTTCCTTCTTGCTCTACCAAAGAAGGAAAAGTCACCTAGTTTGGAGAAAATAATGAAAGAACTTGAACAAACACAACAACAGATCAATCATAAATTGCAGCGTTTAGATGATTCACTTTCAAGGAAAGTGGGAACTCTAAGGTTTCTTCTCTAGCTACAAGTACAAGTAAGAGACTTCATGCCATGACAACACATGATGCAATTATGAGCAGCTACCATAAGTATCACTCCCTTCATAAAAAGATACAAGACATCCTTTCCTTTACACAATTTTTGGTTATACCGAATGAGGATGAAGATGAATTGAATTTTTCAAGTCCATATCAATAGCGGAAAAATAACAAAATATCAAAGGATAGTAAAGAAAGCATTTTGAAAGGTGAAGAGTTAAATGTGCAAGAACAAGAAAAGAAAGAATATTTGTTTCAGCCTATCCATGTTCATGATAAAGAAAAAATTCAGTGATGTGGAAGCCCTAGGATGGATGAAGGTATTGAAATTCATAAGGGCCATGAAGTTGAAGAAGACACAACAATGGATTTGCCACTTGTAGGGTATGCAAAAGAAAGGAAAGAAGATGTGTTACCATTTGATTTGCATCCTAAGGAGAACAAAAATCAATTAGCTTATGACAACCCTATGGTGGAAGAAGAGAACAAAGACGCGTTTTAGCCTACCTGTGAGGATAGTAAGAGAAAAATTTAGTCATCATGTGAAGACCATAGCTTGGAGGAAGAAAAATCACATGGTTTTCAAGTTGAGCATGAAGATCAGCCACTTGAAAAGGAGTCTCTATGTACCTTGACATCACATCCATTGGTTGAAGATGATGGAACAACTTGTGGATCCCTGACCGTCAAGAAACATGAAGGAGAGATCATAATTCCCAACGTTGTACATGGTATGGCAGCCTATAATAACCTTTTCTCCCCTAATTTTACACACATGTTTACAATTGAAGAGCATTTGATGAGGATGTTTGAGATTCATTGCATTGAAGAGCTGTTCATAGAGACTAGGAGGTTGCCAAATGGGAAGATACTCCACTTTGACAGTGTGTGGTTTGTCATAAACCTTACACCATGGAGTTGGTGGGAATATAAAAATAGAGCCGCCATAGAGATGGAAGCATCTAGTAGGTTTGGGACACCTAAACCAGCTAAGGAGACATATTATGTTGAACTCGCTACTCCTCCTAGACGAACACTTCTTGAGGAGTCACCCACTATGAAGAGAGAAGCAGGAGAAGACAACCAAGGCACCTTGGAAAGGTATGATCAACATTCATATTTTCTGAGTTTGAACAATAGTATAGCATCCTCACGTGAGTTTGAATCCAATGAAGATTGTGGAGATAATGATCCTATTCATGCTAAGTGGGAAGATAAGTATGTGATGGGAAATTCATATTTCCAATATCCTATAGCAGCAGATGTAGAGAGGCATAATTTTATTGATATGATGCCAATTCACTCTTATCATGATAATCCCTTGTATGAATATGTTGATGAACATGATGGTACAACTGAGATCTTGCGCGAGGAAGGAAAGTCTTATCATTCATGTCCCTTGATGAATCAGCTGAAGGTGAAGGAGGATATGATCATGGAAGCTTTATCCCATTTTGATCACATTTATGAGATGGTAGCAGATTTGTGGGGGGAAAATAGGCCCCAGGATTGTGAAGTGTTGCAAGAAGCTTTGATTGAGATGAAAAACAACTATGTGCACCTTCTTGCAGATAGAGATCACCTCTTCACACTTGCATCGAGGACCATGAAAGAGAAGTTAACTCACAACCATGATTCCCATACTCTTCGGTTGGGAACACATTTAGTTAATGACCCTACACCCATAAGGGAAGAGAGGATAAATATCTATGAGGACTTCACACACAAGCATGTTGCTTCTTGTCCTTCACACATTGATGATCATGAGACGGTTGAGACACTACACTTAGTGATCCCATGTGAGGATTCAATCATTTTGGTTAGTGAGGAGATTGAGAAAATGGAGGAAAGAGATCACAATGCGATGGAAGCTACACATAACTACATTGAACTACATTGACGATGGTTTGGTAAAGAAAAGAGGCTTGCATTGTGAAGATTTTGAGGGATTTGATGTGACTATAGCAGGTGGACTTACTATTCTTTGCAAGAAGAAAGTAGGTAAGCTTAGCATTATCTTTGATGAGTATACCCTTTGTGATGACTTTTATGTACTTGATTTTAAGAGCAATGGAATTGTACTTGGTATGTAATGGCTACATTCTTTACAAAGGGTCATCCAAGAATTACAATAAATGGAGTTGAGTTTCATACATGATGGGAAACAAATGATTATGAAAGCCCTCAAGTATACCTTGCTTCATCAAATAGTAGCCAAATCAATGATAGCTTTGGGTCATGATGTGCTTCATTAAGACCTACCGTTTGCATGTGAGGAGGATTTAATTGAACCAAAATTTGATGGTAAGCATTTGAATGTTGAAATTGATGACAAATTTATGGATTGGAATGACATTATATCTGATCTATTTGAGGATAGCAATCCTATGGTTTTGAATTCTCATGAAATAGACATGCTAGCACCTTTGGATGATAGTTACTTGTGGTCTAATAATGATGGAATACAAAATTGGAGTGTTGGTTATGGTAATTATGTTGAAAAATAGGGCACTACACAATCTGATTTTGTATATCAGACCTTTGAGGACGTGGAAAAGACTCAAGAGAAGCGTAACATTTGGCTAGCGAGAGCAAGGAAATCTAAGCTAATTGCTGGTCAAGCAAAACAACATCTAAAGATGGTAAAAGGAATGAGTCAATCAACTTTGTTTGATTATCATGGGCCAGCCATTGATGATATGCATGTGTGCGGCAATGTAGATGGAGGTAATTCATATTTGCAGGGTACATTGGTTCCTTTTGATAGGCTGGGTTAAACCATTGAGTTGACACAATTTTATATTGATGAGGATTCCATATGGGAGTATGTGGATTGTTGGATAGACTATTCTCCATGGTTTGATTGTGATTCTTCATTATTTGGTATGGATATGTGTGATTTCAGTTTTGATACAACTGTGTTTAGAACAGTTTATAATGATGGAAATCACTGTCTTTGTTGAGAATGGGTCTAATGATGGTTTCCTACCTTCATACACTTGGATTGACACAAATCATAAATACAAATTGCATACTGTTGTTTTGTTCCATGACAACAAGATAAGAAGAATGGAGGGAAACTACAAAAAAAATATCAGTTGGATAGGCCGAAGTGAGGAAAGATAAAAAGGAATAAAGCATGGTATTTCTTATCCACATTTGCACCCCTTCAAAGAGGTTTTGGAGATGATAAGAACATACCACTTACAGATGGGTAGAGTTAGAAGCATGGCTATCCAATTGGAAGGGAAATAAGGAAGGAATATTGCTGATCCTTGTCTACTTTTGAGTAGGCATAATCACTTCTTGCATCAGTAAGAAATTCAGTCTTGTATAGTAGCTATTTCGAGGGTATAAGATGACAAGGTAAATGGTGTAGGAGTTGAACAAATTGAATAATCATACAATGAGGATTTTTGCAGCCTTGTGACATTTAATGTTGATGGCTTCTTTGAGCCACTTCCACCCTTACTCACTAGGGAAGTTGATGAGACATGTCATTTGGAAAATAGAATAGAGACTTCAAAATTTTTGGTTGTTGATTTTGGTGATAACACTCATAGTGGAACAACCACTCAAAAGTTACCTTGGATGGGTGCTAAAGACATCCATAACTCATCTATGGTTATGTCATTGATTTGTTATAGTATGGAAGCTTTCTATTTGTTGATTGTTGACTTTATCCCCATTAATTCATTATGGGATAGTAGCTGTCCTACTTGGAAGCACATTCATGGGGTCAATAAGGAGTATGGCATGAGTTTATTTGACATGTATGATGACCCGTATGACTTCGTTCTCTCTTCAGACCTAAGTTATGATAAAATTTTGGGGCCTAATGAGTTGTTTCATGTGTATATGGAAGTTGATTTCCATGTCCTTTTGATGGCCTCCTCTTACAGATGGATGGTATGTGTTGCTTGTATTATGATGGATATCTATAGCCAAATGGGTAGGACGATTTGGGATCTAGGTATTGACATGGATTGTGCATTGGTACTCAGTGATCATGGTGAGTTGCTTTAGGATTTATGGTTATATGACATGTTTATCAGAGTGGAGCAACAAATTGGCATATGATTGCTTGAGGACAAGCAATCCCAGGAAGGGAGGATTGTAGTGTCCCTTCCTTAGGTAGCTCAGACTATAGTGGAGGTTGGCCTACTATTAGGGTTCCCGTAGGTTAGTAGAATGGTTAGGGGACCCAATCGAGGGTGGTGGAGCTTAGCTGGGAGATTTACGAGCCTTTCAATTGGAGTTTAGTTGATGAATCTAGGGATAAATTGGAAATATTAAAGTTTGCTTTAATGGAATAGTAAAAAGTGAATAGTAACAAAAAATTATAAAAGGAATAGTGAAAAGTGCCCCCATCCTAGTAACTCAAAGTTGTTTTTAAAAAGTGGCCCTTTCTTTTGATGAGGAAAGACCCTCAAGGAGGATTATTTTATTGATTTTTATAAAAAAGCTCATGGGAGGTTATAAAGCAATATGTTGGGCTCATTTTTGGGCATTCTATTCTCATTTTGACAAAAGCAAATTATAGGTTTGAGCTCTGGAAGAGGGTTTTAGTAGCATATAGGTCTTTTGAGGATGAAATCCCTTGGAGGATAGTGAATTGGATGAAAAACTAGTTCAAAAATAGGGAAATCTACTTAGGATTTCCATTTAGCCATCATTGGTCTTCATCATAGGTTAATTTGCATTTAGAATTTATTGCAATAGTGAGTTATAAAAATATAATTGTAGATTGGCGCTTCTTATCAACATATATCATCATTTCAGTGCATTCACCAACTGGATGTACCATTTAGGTGTCATTTTTCATCAAAACCTAGCTGGAAATTAGGGTTTTCAAACCACTAAGGATAAAATTCAGTTTGGCCATTGTTGACATGCCTGTAGCTGGTTACTAAAGTTCATATTGGTCTTGTTTCAAGGTCTAGATAAGCCACATCAAGTTTATTTGGAGCTGTATTGTCAAGGAAACCATCAAGCTATCATCAAGTATGTTCTTGGAATGTTGGGAATATAAATATTTCATTTGTATGGGGTGTAATAGTGTTGTTATAGTTCTGATAAATTTATATCAGACCTATTATTATTGTAAATCAAACCTGATATAGATTGAATAAAGGCAGCCTTTGAAGTGGAATTCATGTTATATGCTTATGCAATCTTTGTTTACCATTTCTATACATGTTCTTTTTAATTTGGAAACATTAAGCACTCCAACAAGGCTTCAAACAAAACATTCACACTCAGAAATCAGTCTCAGACTAGATTACATGCCAACCATTTGACAAAATGTTAAATTTTCAAAACTGAGTTTTTGGGTTATATCTAGCAAGGGATATTTCAGGACCGGGTTTATGAAAAATCCATCAAACAAGAGCAAAGGTTATAGTCCATGGATGCTCACAAGGATAAAAAAAGAAAATTTTTAATTGGTCCCAGTCCTCACATCCGTTCAAGAGAAGAAATGATAGATAGGACTACAATAGGAAGGGTGACAAGGGTTCTTGTGGGAATCAAAATGAGTCTAGAAAGGACAGGAGAAAAAATAATGGAAATAACCACAAAATAAATGAGGATAACTTTGGAAAGCCTACTAAAAAGTGAGGTCCTTTGGGAGGATGTTACTCATGTGGCAGATACCATTATGCCAACAATTATCCAAATAAAGCCCAGGGTTTGTAGCCATGAGGGAACCCATTATTGTCCTAGCAAGCTACATTTCAAAAAAGGATTCACACAACTTTGGACAACTATCAGGCAAAATATTAGAACACGCCTATTAAGACACTAGGTAACTTGTTTGGTGTACCCATTTCTATTTTAATTGATATCGGTGCAACAAAATGCTTTGTTTCCCCTAAATTGTTAGATAGAATATATAGAAAGGTAGGATATATGATAAACTCATGGTTTGTAGAATATGTAAATCAGTCAAGAGCTAAGGTAGAGTAGTGCTTGTTTGAGGCCAAGGTTGATTTTCTAAGTTTTTCGATAGAATTCAACCTATATGTAGCCCCGTTAGGGTCCTATGATGTCATCTTAGGAATCAATTGGTTATGGAGGCATAAGGCTAAAGTAGATTGATTTTCTAAAATAGTAGAATGCCTAGATGAATTAGGAAATAAAGTATCACTACAAGGAACATCTAGAGAAGTAAAGATAAGGTATATATCCGTTATGCAAATGAAGAGAGCCAAGCAGAGAGGATGCCAACTTTTTGCAGTTAGGATGGATGAAATAGAAGAACCCCAAAGCAATAATGAGTTCATATTTCGAGATGACCTATTTTTTTATGAGTCTCAGAAACTTATAGGAGAAGAAGGTGGAGAGCCCATGGAGCAAGAGAGGCCAGATTTGGAGAGGTATCCTTTTCTTTGGAATTTTCAAGATGTGTTTCTAGATGAATTGCTTGGATTACCACAAAAAAAGGGCTTTTGGTTTTTTAATTGATATCATACTAGGATTGGAGCCGATATCCAAGGCCCCTTACTAGATGACAATGATGAAATTGATGGAGCTAAAGGCTTAGTTGCAAGAGTTGCTAGAGAAGGGCTTGATAAGACCCAGTGTATCACCTTGGGGAGCATCAATGATCTTCTTCAAGAAGAAATATGGTACTTTATGATTATGCATAGATTACCGTATGCTCAACAAAGCAATGATAAAAAAAAGTACCCATTTCCATGTATAGATGATCTATTCGATCAAATGCATGGAGAAAAAATCTTGTCAAAGATTGATTTGTAGTTAGGGTATCATCAATTGAGGCTCAAAGATGATGATATCCACAAAACAATTTTCAAAACTAGATATGGGCACTACAAGTTCATAGTTCTATCATTTAGACTAATTAATGCACCTACAACATTCATGAACTTGATGAAAAATGTATTTAGAGATTGTCTGGATAAGTTTGTTCTTGTCTTCCTTGATGATATACTAATATACTATAAGAATGAGGAAGAGCACTATCAACATTTACAAATTGTATTACAACTTCTAAGGGAGCACAAGCTATATGGAAAGCTATCTAAGTGCATTTTCTTTCAGAAATAAGTGCAATATTTAGGTCATGTAGATATTTCCTTCACTCTAAGTATTTTAATATGTCATTTCTAGTTGTTTGGCTCCACGAGTTTTCCTGCTTTTACCATCTTTAGTTCTTCGATGTCAGCCCTTGCCATGTGTCATGCTGGCACACTTTTTTGGAGGTCGTAGAGTTCCTTTTTTCCAAAAGTGCACAAATGTGCCACATAGTGGATGTGTGGTTTTTAATATCATATCGCTTTCGGGTGTAGAGTGAGACATGTGATCGCTTCACGAGGTTTTCACCAAGTAGCTCGAGGAAGTTTTAAGAAACAATTGTCGTTGTGTCAAGTAGCCCAAATTTTTGTTAGGAAAGGTCCTACAACATCGAGAATGACACATTCAAGGTGCGTTGCCAGGTGTAGACATTTTTGCCTTTTTCCAAGCAGTCACAGACGCCAATATCCACTCTATATCACCCACCAGTGCTTGTAGATGATCATATCATAATTTTTTAGTTAGAGTTTTTGTGATGCCACTTCTTTCCTCTAACAGGGAATATTTTTCACATATCCTAGGTTTCTAGCTCAACAGGTTGTTACATAGTTACCGTGGCAAAGCAACTCAAGTTTTATTGCTCGAGATCTTCATGATAAAATCTGATTTTTGTCAAGATCTTAGGGCAACATTTTATTTCCACCTATTAATGTTTTTGTTTAGGGCAGTGGAGAGTGCTTTATGCTTGTTCACTTCCCTTGTCCTATAAAAGGGTATTTTTGAGCCTCTCCTTAGCGTGGAAGATTTCCTGCAGAAGTTTTACTATCTTGTATCAATTGTAATCAATTTTTGAGATAAGTGTCCAAATCGATTATTTGACCTTAGCATATTTTGTATTGTTTTTCAGATCAAGTAATAGAAAGAGGAAGTGTATAAGACTATGCCTAGGTGGCCTTTATCTTAAATTTTAGTCTTTGTTCACATATACTCATGCTCTATTTAATTATCATCTTTCAAATATAGCTTTGATAATTGATTCTTATCAATTCTAGCTTTTGCATTTTCTAACTTGGATCTATAGTGGATTGGACCATGTTCTGATGCTATTTCATTTCCTATTAAATATTGTGTTAGATCTTGCATTATGCTATTGGGGTAGAATATTTATGTAAGGGTTTGAAGTATTATATCCAATTTGAGGTATACCATTTTCTGTTGAACCTTAATGGGTGCTTCCTGTGAAAGGATCTAAATGATTTCTATGTGCTTGCATAATCCTTAGTTGTTTGTTCTTCTTTCAACAATGAAGGTTCTATAGCATTATGTGTTCATTATATCAAAAATGAGAATCCATTAGGGTTTTAAAATGTTGTAAAACCTTTTGATGCATCCCATAGTTAGTTTTATTTTTTGCATTTCCTTCCCCCTTTTCCCAAACAAAAAGGAAAAGTTGAATTCTTTAAAAATCTCGGAGGTCATTCAGTGGAGCACAATCAATCCCCCATCTACTAAATTTCCCATAAGGCTATTTGGAGAGGCATGAGATTTTATGATCAATAGTTCTTTTTCTAGCACGCCTGATGGGACATGAAGATCTTACACAACATTTGATATTCAACCTTGAAGAGGCACTTGAATCAGATATTGGTGGAGGCCATTAAGGCTAAATCCGCGTATTCATGCCTAGGGCCCAAACAAGGGCATCTTCTAAAGGAACTTTCAATACTCTCAACTATCGTATTTTTCTCCCTGAAGGAGATGCACTACAAGTTCTATATCACCTGTTAGGAGAAACAGAGTCAGGAGTACATCCCCACATCTAGAAGTCTGTCTATTCTGCTAGTTGATAGATCCTTCCAGATTAGAATACTTGTTTACCATATTCATAGAGGTCTATTCTTCATGGCTCTCAAGCCCCCAAGAAATTTTGTGACATGGAACAGTGGTAGTCCACTTGTTCCTCCTACCCCTCTAGATGTATGGACTGCTATCCTTACTAATGCTCTAAAAGAAGTTCCAAAGTTTATCAGAGAAGACTTCAAAACACCATCAAAACATCTCCAAGATGTTTCTGACATTTGTATAGTGCACAATATTACAAAAAATAATGTAGCCCTCAGACTGTTGGTTGCATCTTTTAAAGGCAAGGCTCAGGACTGGTATAGGTCGCTGACTTCCAATACCATCTGTGTTGTAGAAAAAAGTATCCCTTTTTCACACTTAATTTGAGAATAATTAATATTAAAATGAACTTAATGTTGCCTTGATTTAGTGTTGTAATGCGTTTTACACATTCACATTAAGTCTATGGCCCCTTTTTAATAAAATGGACTTAATGATGCCTTATTTAGGGTGTTGTAAAGTGTACCTTTATACTTTCACACTAATCTAAGGCTTTATTAATTAATTGAGGTTAATTGGCCCCTTTAATTCAAATCCAAGCCTACTTAATTATAGATTTCGAGGGATAAAGCTTGATATTTATAAATGATATTACACCACTTAATTTTTGAAGGTGTGTGACCTAGGTTAGTGACCTAGGACCCATTCTCCAAGTCCTCACTAGGTCCTAGGACCCTATTTCCACATAAAATTTCACAATCCCTAAAGTGTGTCCTAACGAAGTGTGCTAAGACCCATTCGCCACATGGTGAATGGGTCCTCACTTAAACCTAGGACCCCCTCTTGGGATATGTTTTTGGTGGTATTTTAATGATTTCAAATAATGATTTTATGTCAGGTTGTGATATTTGAATTTCAAGATTTAATCTTAAGTTATGTATAAATACAAGGTTATTTCACTATGTTTCATCTAAGAATATTTATGAAAGCATCCTAATAGCAATTTTATGAGATCAAGAGCATTCAAAAGAGAATTTCTAAGACATTCAAGGGCAGATTATTGAAGAATATTACAACAATCAAGATATCAATCATCATGTCAAAGCCATGCATGTTGTTGAGCTAATGTGATGATGTAGCATTGGTGATCAAGTTAAAGTGTTCAAAACCATTATCTTATGTCAAGTTCATGATCAAGACTACTCATTGAGGCCATTTCATGCTAATTTTTAGATTTGTAATGCAAGGTTTCAACAAGGTTTGGTGAGTTGTTACATATTTTTGTTCATTCATCTTTCCTTTTATGCATTGTTTCATTTCAAGGTTTAATTACCAAAACGAGGTTTGACCAAGGAAAACCCCTATTCCCTAACCAAACAACATTTTTCTTTTCCTTTGATGTGTGGTTGTAGGTTTTAGGTTGAAGATCAATTGGAGAGATTTTTTTTCAAAATTGGAGAAAGTTGCAAAGTTGTCTCCTTTCTTGCAAGATCATGAAAACTAAGCTACAAAATTTATTTTCGGGTTTTCGAAAATCTCCGACTAGGATTTGGGAGTGCAGACACTGAAGAACAAAACCCAAAATTTTATTTTCTAGAACCCTAGCTAGGACCCATTCGCCACTGGGCGAATGAGCCCTCAGTGAGGCTTGAAAAAGCACTTTTTCCAACAAGTACACATCATTTGACCCTCTTAAAAACTTCATTTTTATTGCTATATTGGTTAGTTTTGATGTCTAATTATCATTATGCATTATAACCCTTATAATTGAATGAAACATAGGGAATAGAAGGTTCATCATCTTGTTAATTCATTTTGGTGAACCCCATTTTTCTATGGTTCATTATGGTGAACCTAATGTGAAGAGAATTGTAGTTTTCTGATTTTGGAGTCTCTTTTCATCCTAGATTAGATCTTACATTAATTTTCATTGAATTAGATCTCATTTAGGGTGTCTAGTTTGCATTCAAATTTGCATCTCCTCTAGGGTTTTAGGATTGCATTATTTTGCATTCTTTAAATTTGAAAAATACAAAAAAAAACTTAGTCATCTTGCATATCATTTACATCATATTAAATTGCATTTGAAAAGTGAAAAAAAAATTGCATATCAAAATAGGTCTTTTAGGTCATCATTTTGTCACATTTTGTACTTAAATCTCATATTGCATTCTACAGAAAATCAAATTGAAACTTATTGTTACAAACCTGAATCCGAAAACCAATGGAAAACACCTAAAAATCTATAAAAATCAATTTCAAAAACCTCATATAGGCCCATTCACCATAGGGAAAATGAATCCTTGATTAGGTCCTAATTTTCATTTCTAGATATTAAAATCTTCATCTCTGTGCTTCTGTTTGCTGCTTTAAGATTTTTGTTCATCTCTGTGCTTTTGTTTGCTAAGTTTCTATTTTTCCAATTTCATTATATCTAGCTTAATTTGGTACATTTAGTGAATTATCTAATTTCAAAATTGCATTTACAAGATTTCATTTTTAGATTGTTGCATAGTGTAATATGCAAATTACCTTGTTTAGAGTCTAAAAATTGCATTAACACATTGCATTCTAGGTCATTGCATTGCATCTTAAGTCTCCTTCCATTTTGGGTTTGCACACTAAGTTTGTGAAAATTGTATGAGATTTACAACTTGGTGTCTTATTAGTAACACTATTGTGAGATGTAGTTTGAGGCTCATTTCATCCTGTGATACACCATTCACCATGGATCTTGGGTTTTCTAACTCTCTTTCTAATAGTGTTGATAATCAACCCCTATGGATCATAGTATGCATACTTCATTTCCCATGACTTCCCTTCTTATAACCAATGTGCATGATGTTCATCTCTCGTAAGAAGACATAAAAATACTAAATGGAAGCTTAGAAAACTTACAAGATTTTATCCTTACTGAAAGCATGGATATTAGTATGATTCCTACTTTAAAAAATCTAAGGAAACTGCTTAAAACTAGAAACAAAACACAAGTTATCAAAAGCCTCAGTTGCTTCCTTCATTAGAACTTAAACAAACAAGAGAATAATAACATACATGCCTCAGTCAACTGTATTGAAGCTAAACCTTGTAAGGGCTCAACCAAAATGCCTCTTGATATTGCTTTCTCACAAAAAGACATACTTAGACATGCACCTGATGGTCCTCTTTACATAGTTGGAAGAATCAATGACAAGCCTACTAATGGGATATTAATTGATCCCGTCTATGGAGAGAACATGATCACTAAAAAATTCCTATTTGTGCATGAACTCTATCAAGATACATATGATAAATTGAAAGCATGGATCAAAATGCATAATGGTTTTGCTTGTCCTGTGATAGGCTCGATGAATCTCCCTTTAAAAGTTGGACCAAAAATATTACATGTATCATTCATCATCATCTCGTTGTCAGACCAATTACATGTGAAGTTAGGCTACCTATGGTTTTTCTCCATGAATTTCGTCCCGTCAGTTATGCATAAATGTTTAAAGTTTCCTTTTGGCAATGAAATCTTTATTGTGCATCATAGTGGCTTTAATCTTGTGTCTTCCTGAGGGAACTTTTCATTGGATTTATTTTGGCCCAAGCCTATTGAACCTATTAGACCTCGTGATGACTAATTTTTCAAATCATATCAAAAGTTTAAGGTGAAGCACATAGCAGAATTATCCCTTAGAAACATGCCACAACTTGTGATTGAGTCACTTATCCTGGACGAACTAATGATTGGGAAAAAATCCCTTTTAAACATCCAAGAGAAACCCATGACAAATCCTCCTACCATTTACTATAAGAGACCACGAGACAACCAAAAAAATCCCATTATGCCTCCTAAAGTCATTTTTTTTACAAAGCTAAAGATAAAGTGGTTGAACAACATCTCATGGTTCCTTCCATTCCTCCCCTAAAAGAAGAGAAGAAACCTATGATTGACAAACCCACTCCTGCACAAACACAAATTGACAATCGATTGAAACAAAATCGAAATTCTAGAGAGCGTAGGCATATATGTCATGCTATTGCTTGTATGTTACAAAATCAAGAAGAAAAGAACAACATTGAAAATAAAAATCCAAACTTTCCTGAAGCAATGCATAATGAGTGTATACCCTCGCTGCAACATAAACAAGAACCTTCTAGAGACATTATCATTTTACCTCCTATTGTGATTAATCTAGATGATGACATTGATATTGAAAAGATTGATGAACAAGTCCATAATGAGTTGAATTCATTGTTTTCCTCTTCTATGAGCTTAAATGACAAATCTCCTAAAAAGAGTGTTGAACTTGGTATGTGTCCTAGTTCGGCACTTGACATTGTCCCTTTGGCTAGTTGTTCGCCTTTCACATATACCAAACAAGATTGGGATGTGAACAACCTACTTTAACTTAAATTGGATGTGCCTTACTAGTCTTTTGCATTGTTTCTTTACGTGATTGCATGTGCATAATGTGATCCCCCATGTTGTTTCATTTGATGTATCTCTCTCTCTTTTTGTGCATTCCTTTATATGTATCTACATTCTTCTCTATGTTGTAAATATTTTATCCTTTTTTGCTTGTCTTGTGTTTTCATTTTGGGGATGACACAAGGCATCGAGATAGTTAGGTCTCTTCCATGTTGACCCGAAAGGATTTTTTTTTCTTCGATATTTATGTGTCATTCTTCCAGTTCTATGAATATTTTGGGAATGACGACATTTTCAACCTTTATGACAACATTGTAGCACAAATATACTGACCTCGAATCCATAGATCCCTTATGTATTTCTAGGGGAAACCCCTCCCTCCTTTTTCATGACGTATCTATATTTCGGAAACATATGACTTGGCATAAGGTTTTCTAAGGAAAGCTCTCATGTTTTAGGAGTAAACATTGGCTACTTTAAAGCAATTTCTCACAATAATGGTGTTAGCAACCACTTTAAAGTGGGGGAATACATCGATAATATCTTTCAACATTTTGCATGTTTCATGGTGTGATTTTATTTTTCTTGTGATGCATCCTTTTCTTGGTGGTGTCATTGGGTTTGATGTCCTCCAAGAGTGTGATATTTCTTAGCATATGAATTTACTCTTAGTGGATTGATGTAATACACTGCATTCCCTAAGTTGTGAATCTTTTACTCTTGATTTTTCCTCTCTTGGAGACATTAGGCACGATGATCCCTAAGAAGAAGACTTTACACAAACGAAGCAAGATCCCTTTGAACAAAAACCTATACATAATGTTCATAAGTTTTTGGCATAATATAGCTTGCTGAACTTGTGAAGCTCAAAAACCCGAAATCAAGGCCACCTAGCATAACACACCTTGCTTTCTTGTGGAGCCTTACCATGTGCATAGAGACAAGAATGTGAGTGGTTCCCTATCGAAGTTATCAGAGGGATAGGTTTGGTATGGTAAGTATAGTGAGATCCGACACACAAGCATGCATGAATTTCTCACTAAGCCACCTTCCTAGAGGGATACTCACCTAGTGGACGGCCTGAGGTTCCACTACCCCGAAGTGAGTGTGTGCATCATTTGCATAGTGGAAATTGAGTTCTTCTTGTGAACATTCTTTGGAAAAATATTTGAGACGTGTTCCACATCGTGTTGGATAGTTAAGGTTTGATCCCCCCCTCTTGTCTTGGAAAAATAGTTGAGACGTGTTCCAAATTGTGTTGGACAGTCGAGGCTTGATCCACCTCCCTTTTCTTCTTGGTCTTTGTGTTGTATGATTATGTATCTTTGTCATTGCTACATACATAAGTGTCTTGAATTTCTACTTTAGTGTGAGTTTGGCATGGGGTCATACTCTCACTAGAGTGGGGGAAAAATGTAGTGTAGAAAAAAGTATCCCTTTTCACACTTAATTTGGGAATAATTAATATTAAAATGAGCCTAATGTTTCCTTGATTTAGTGTTGTAATTTTTTTTACACATTCACATTAAGTATAGGGCCCCTTTTTAATAAAATGGACCTAATGGATCCTTATTTAGGGTGTTGTAAAGTGTACCTTTACACTTCACACTAATTTAGGGATTTATTAATTAATTGAGGTTAATTGAGCTTAATTGGCCCCTTTAATTCAAATCCAAGCCTAATTAATTACAAATTCTAAGGGATAAATCTCGACATTTATATATGATATTACACAACACTTAATTTTTGAAGGTGTGTGTCCTAGGTTAGTGACTGAGGACCCATTCACCAGGACTCATTCGCCACCTAGTGAATGGGTCCTCACTAGGTCCTAGTACCCTATTTCCACATAAAATTTCACAATCCCCAAAGTGTGTCTAGCTAAGTGTGCTAGGTCCCCACTTACACCTAGGACCCCCCTTTGGGATATGTTTTTGTGATATTTTAATGATTTCAAATCCTAGATTTGATGTCGGTTTGTGATATTTGAATTTCAGGATTTAATCTTAAGTTATGTATAAATACAAGAGTATTTCACTATGTTTCATCTAAGAATATTTATGCAAGCATCCTAATAAAAAGTTTATGAGATCAAGATCATTCACAAGAGCATTTCTAAGGCATTCAAGGGTAGATTATTGAAGAATATTGCAGCAATCAAGATATCAATCATCATGTGAAAGTCATGCAAGTTGTTGAGCTAATGTGATACTGTAGCATTAGTGATCAAGTTCAAGTGTTCAAAACCATTATCTTATGTAAAGTTCATGATCAAGATCTACACTCATTGAGGCCATTTCATGCTAATTTTTTAGATTTGCAATCCAAGGTTTCAACAAGGTTTGGTGAGTTGTTACATATTGTTGTTCCTTCATCTTTCCTTTTATGTATTGTTTCATTTCAAGTTTTAATTACCAAAATGAGGTTTGACCAAGGAAAACCATTATTCCCTAACAAAACAACATTTTTCTTTTCCTTTGATGTGTGATTGCAGGTTTTAGGTTGAAGATCAATTGGAGAGAAAAAGTTTCAAAATTGGAGAAAGTTGCAAAGTTGTCAAAGTTATCACCTTTCTTGCAAGATCACAGAAACTGAGCTAAAAAAATTATTTCCAGGTTTTTGATAGTCTCCGAATAGGATTTGCGAGTGCAAACACTAAAGAACAAAACCCAAAAATTTATTTTCTAGAACCCTAGCTAGGGCCCATTTGCCACTGGGCGAATGAGTCCTCAGTGAGGCCTGAAAAAGCACTTTTTGCAACCCATACACAGCATTTGACCCTCTTAGAACTTTCCTTTTGATTGCTATATTGGTTAGGTTTTATTTTTGATTATAATTTATGCATTATAACCCTCATAATTGAATGAAACATAGGGAATAAAAGGTTCATAATCTTGTTAATTCATTTTGGTGAACCCCATTTTTCTATGGTTCACCATTTGCACTTGGAATAACCTTAGAGATAAACTCTTTGAGCACTTTGTGGAAAAAGGAGACCATTCATCCCTATTGCAATAATTAATAATGATCAAGAGAGCACCTTTAGAGGCCATGACAGATTTCAACACCAAGTTCTAGAAAACTTGGCAGAGGATTCCTATAATGGCCAAACCCCATGAGCCATGGCATTCATGTTTTACTTAAAAGCCTTTAATTTAGACATCGTGGTCATGGTACAGTTTCTTGGAGGTGACACTCTACCTAATGCATATGATCTAACCATAAGAACAAAAAATAGTTTGATCGACACTGATAAAATCCCACCTCAACCACCAATGCCAATGTTTGCAAAAATATCTAGCAGAACACAAGAGGAAGTAGCCCCCAATAAATCTGTTACACCCCCACCATCGATGTATGTGTATCCTAATACACAAGCAAGCACATCAGGCTCTTCTTTGCTAGTTGCAAAGATGAATGATATCAAAAATCTATTGAGGACTATTTCTAAAGAGCTTGTCAACATAAAGTGCCAACAAGTGATGCCCCAAAGCCTCCTCAAAATTACCAAGGGGAAGATCGCCCTTCCAACACAATTCATACCAGGGAGCTCTGAGAGGGAAAAAATAGCCACAACCATGGGATATATATTATTGGTAACCACTTTGCTCTAGATCGTTAGGTCTAGCACGAACAAGGACTTAGTCCCAAGACAAAACAATCTTGTAGAAGACGTGAATGCTTGGTGCTTCTCATGTAATGATGCCCACATGCCTCAAAACTGTTTGAGAGGAAATCTCCAATAGAAGGTGGTGGAACAAAGGATCCAAGGAACCATTCTAGATGCAAGAAGCTATCAGTCCCATGGGATAAAGAGCACTAGACTCTATGCTCAAATGCAAGGTATGTCTTTAGAATAAGAGACTGGCAGTTCCCCTAACCAAGCACTCTTTTCTTGGATGGAGGGAGAAGAATTAGTATTTGCAAATGAATTTCTAACATTGGAAGCCCCATGAGTTTAGTTAGATTACAACACTCATTCAAAATGGAGATTCACTGGAGAGTATGTGCAACAGTCACAACCTCAATTACAATAGCCGCAACAACCACAATCGAAGCAAAAGATGGTGGAGAAGATAGTTAGTCCACCTATGATGAATCAACCTGTTTCAAAACTAAGGGAGGTACCTTTGTTTACACCAAAGGTACCCCCCAATTGGATTACTCAATGTGGTGGAACAACTAAAGAAAGCTCCTACCAATGTATCCTTATGGGACATTTTCGCTATCCCAGAGAAAAAGAGTTACTTATTACAGGATGCTCTATGTAAAGAGGAGCAACCATCACAACTAGGCTCAATCTTTCTGCACAATCAAGAAAGGGACAAAGTTCCCAATCAAGAGCCCCAATCTTCAAAAGGTGCAACATTCATAAACATAAAAGACAAAACAAATGAAAAAGAGGTATACAAACCAAAACATACCCCATTCTTTTTGACCCTCATTATAGGGGATAAATTATTGCATAATGGCATGATAGATTCAAGTGATAGTACCATAGTAATGCCTTAATTGGTGGCCGATGCCTTGAAATTGAAATATGAGCCCCTCAAAAATGGAATTATGCAATTAGATGGAAAAGGGTTCCATTTGTAGGCCAAATTAAAAGCCTCCCCTTGACCCTATATTCCTGCCCAAGTCAGATGGTCACCCAAGAGGTGGTCGTAATTGAAATTTGTAAGGAAATCTTAGGTGCGAAACAAACTCTCCTAACGTCAAAACCTCAGGGAAGAATGCAGATATGAATTTAAATTTTGCAATTACAGTTCAACAAGATACACATGAAAAGAATAACAAAAAAGAGAAATGAACACATACACAATTGGACACCAGATTTACATGGGAAAACCATTATGGGAGAAAAACCCACCACACCAAGAAAAGCCTCTTTGTATTATAGTAAAGAAAATTACATATAGAGTTTAGACTTAACTTTTTGGTGTCAATTTACAACAACAACATTCACTGATCAATCTTGTACATAAACATTAATCTCACAATGCTCTCATACGCATACAATGAACCCACTCAGATCAATCCATGTTCCATCGAGCAACAGTATGCCTTCGAACTGTTCACCATTATTGACCATTGCAGAGCATAATCATTTTCCTCAAAATCTATTCATCTTCCACATAGGAACAGTCACAACAATCCAACTTCCAATGGTTCACATTCCGCTTCGCTCATTGGCTCAAAATAGACCACGTCAGACAGTCGTTCGGTCAAAAAATTCAAATAGAATCGCATGTTAGTGAGACACTAGACCATGTCTCCTCGATGCCAAAATGCCTGAGCACATAGCTATCGGCAAGACCAAAGGTATCGGCAACACCCTAAGAAGTCAGACCGATAAAAAATAAAGTCTCCCCGATATCACAAGAAAACCAATTGTCCATCGGCAAGAGTCACCACCATCGACAAGAGTCATATCGAGTGCAAACCTGTCGGCCAAACTCACTCTATCGGCAAGTGTTTCGGTATCACTGAGAGTTCACAACAAACATAAATCTATTGGCGAGATATCCTCTATCGACAAGAGTTCACACCGGTCACAAAATAGTTGGAGAGACCAACGCTATCGGCAAGAGCTCATACCGAAATCATACTCGTCGGCAAGAGGAAAACCATCGGCAAGAGTTCTCACCGAAGTTGCATACCCATCGGCAAGACCACAACCATCGGTAGGAGATCATACCGAAAGAAAAATTGTCGGCGAGAGAAACATCCATCGACAAGAGTTCTCACCGAAGGTATACCTATCGGCGAGACCTCCACTGTCGCTTAGACTCTTATCGAGCCTTCATGTCACCCTGATGACATTTGTGTGTAAAACCGTCGATGAGACATACTCTGTCAGAATGAGTCACTCTGAAGGTTCAAGCCTCTCCCCAATAATCACCAGGAATCAACCCATCGGCAAGAGGTCTGCTCGGACAAAAAGAGTTAGAACTTTCACAGCGATAGACATGTCTTGCCGATGACTCCCGTCGACAAGACATAATCAAAGTCTCAACGACTTTAAACTTTTGAACACAACTGCTGGTCGGTAAGACATTCAGAGGGTCTCACCGATTTTTCTCTTTCAGGAGTTTCATGTCAGTAAGCTTGAGGCACATTTTCCAACAAAATTCCTCCCATTTTTGGGATGTGCTTGTCAAGAGATTTCATGGGCAAGATCGGGGGATACCTATCTCTTGACTAGTCCCACTTAATATTGAGAATCAAGCATGGCATGAAGATGAAGATATTATCTGAACCTCTACATCTCGAGCATATTGAAGAAGATGCAATAATGAAATTTGAAGCCACAAACACATATATCTATAAATATGAGATGTATTTCATCAAGATGCTAGAAGATGAGGAGGCCATGAGTGATTGGAGTCCAGAGGAAGAAGTATTGTTGAATCAATTTATAGAATTTGACCCTTTTGGCAACTTTCATGCCACTAGTCTAGGTACGTATGCGATTTATGAAGAAGACCAGGTAATTTAAAAAGTATTCAAAGACAAAGAGTTTCAAAAGGAGGATTCAAAAGAAGAAAAGGGTTTATGGACTTTTCACTTTGATGGTTCTAGATGTAGGGTCGGATTAAGAGTAGGGATCTACCTCATATATCCTACTAGATAATAAAATCTTAGAGCTTTGTGATCCCAATTTTTGTGCACAAACAACAAAGTGGAATATGAGGGCTTGGTTCATGGTCTAAAATTAGCAGAATAGGTGGGCACTGAAAGGATATAGGTGTTCAAAGATTGTGAACTAGTGGTTAAGCATATCAGAGGGTAGTTAGCCACAAAAAATGTAATAATATGATCATACCAACATAGAGTGTGGGACTTGATAGAAGGGTTCAAAGCTTTCAATATCTAGGTGGTCTCAAGGTCGCAAAATTCCATCATAGATAGAATGGCCTTAGTCAGCTCTCAATTCGAACTAGCCTCCAATCTGACAATAAACCAACATGCAGTGTACGTTATAGTTCAACCTTCTATTCTTGAAAATGATCAAAACTAGCAGGTTTTTGAAAATGATTCCCAGATCGCCACGTTCATCCAATAGTCAGGTGAATTTTCTGAGCAATTGCAACTGAGAATTGAAGATGCATACAAGGAGAAAATAATTCAGATGAAAAGAAATAAACTCTTGAGAGGTTTAATTACTCTAGAAAACCTCTTTTATTGTGATATAATAAGTGAAGGTTTACCGCCAACAAAGAGGACTATGTAGATCTTGACGTTGAGAACAATCAAAAGCTCAAGGTCGGGAAGAATGTTCCACAAGAAGATAAGGAAAGGTTGAGGTCTTTGTGCATCAAATATGATAGAGTCATAGCTTGGACCTATGATGATCTAAAGGGATATGATCATAGCATAATACAACACACCATCGACTTGATTGAGGAGTCCAAACCAATATGAAAAAACATAGGACAATTAATCTGAAGGTGGAGGCCTTGATAGCACAAGAGCTAAAAAGGTTAATTGAATCCAAAATCATATACCTAATTAAACATTCTACCTAGGTATCTAATTTGGTTTCAATTTGTAAAAAGAATGGTGATATCTAACTTTATGTGGATTTCAAAGACCTGAATAGAGCCTCTCTGAAAGATCATTATCCTCTACCTTCAATGGAGCAATTCTTGCATACTGTGGTGGGGTCAGAAATGTTTTCTCTACTCGATGGATTTTTGAGCTATAACTAGGTTGATGTAAATAATGAGGACCAACATAAGATGAAATTCACCACCAAATGGGGAATGTTCACCTATGCGAAAGTGCCTTTCGGCCTATCCAATGCAGGGGCCACTTTCCAGTGTGCAATGGATGTCGCATTTAAGGAATTGATCAATAGGATCATCCTTATTTATCTATATGAATTAACTGTATTTTCAAAATTTAAAGGTGATCATTTTGACCACTTGAAAAAAATCTTCTAGAGATGCCAATAGTTCAGGATTTCTCTAAATCCCAAAAAAATGTGTTTTTGGGGTTCCACAAGGAAAGATACTTAGCTATGTGGTCTCCAGAGAAGGGATATCTATCAATCCAAAATGGGTGAAAGCTATAAAAGAATTACCATCACTAGTCAACAAAAAAGGAGTTCAATCTTTCCTAGGAAAGATTAATTTCATTAGTAGGTTTATTTCCAATTTTGGAGGAATCACAAGACACATTAAACTAATGTTAAAGAAGGACCTAGTGTTTAAATGGAATCCAAAGGGGAAAAGTGCTTTTGAAAAAATAAAAGAAGCTATTTCTATAGTTTCAGTGTTAGTAAACCCAAATTTATCAAAGGATTTTATATAGTATGTTTATGACAATGAACACAGTATCACCGTCGTACTTGCACAAAAGGATAATGAAGGAAGTAGAGAACACCCAATTTCCTTCCATTGAAGGAATCTCAAAGGATATGAGACCAGATACAATTTTGTAGAGAAGTAGACATTCTCTATTGTGAAGAGTTTGAAAAAAATAAAACATTTGGTTTCAAAAAGCAAGATCACAGTCCTTTTCACTCACCCTAGCATGAGAGAATACATCATGGAAGGAGAAATCACTGAGAAAAGAGAAAATTGGATCCCCTTTAAATGCATTATTATAATTTCTAAGTAGCCAAGGAACACACTTGCAGATGATATATGAAGCCATAATCAAATTACAAACATACAACATTAAAGATAGAAAAAGGAAAAAGGAAAAAGAAAAATGCTACAGATCAAGCTTCGATTGGATGTCCAATGGGTTGTGGATCGAGTCTAGGTTGTTTGTCGAAAAGAGTTTTACAAGTGGAATGCGGTGTCCACTATGCAAACAAAACACACGCTCACAAGGGCTAGTGAAGCTAGGTGTCCACTAGGTGAGCCCCAAGAGATCCATATCAAAGTCATACCCCCATGACTATAATAAGGACAAAAGAAAGAAAAATGCATGCTCACAAGGGCTAGTGAAGCTAGTTGTTCACTAGGTGAGCCCCAGGGAACCATATCAAAGCCATACCTCCATGAATTTAATAAGGCACAAAAATGAAACACAAGAAAGAGGGGATGTTCGAAGGGATTTTACTTAGTTCACACAAGGTCTCATCTTAGGGAACATTGTGCTTAACTTCTCCAAGGGAGGACAAGTGCAAGGTATCATCTTAGGGAACATTGTGCTTAATGTCCCAAAGAGAGAAAAAAACATAGAGATATCACACTCTCAGAGGAAATCAAACCCAATGACACCACCAAGAAAGAGGACACATCTCATGAAAGAAGAAAAATCACACCAAGGAACATGGAAAATGACTACAAATGAAATCATGCAAAAATAATGCCAATATATGCACCCACTTTAAAGAAATTGCTAACACCATGCTATGAGAAATTACTTTAAAGTAGCAAAAACATGAAAAAGAAAAAGGAAAAGAGGGTTTCTCCCCAGAAACACATAAGGGATTTATGGATTCGGGGTTAGTATCTCTCTTTGCTACAATGAATTAGAGAGCTCAAAACTACCATTATTCCCCAAATACGCATAAAATTGGAAGAATGACACAAAGAGAGTGAAAACAAAGAAAAATCCTTTTGGGTCAACATGGAAGAGACATAGGGTTTCTCAACACCTTGCATCATCCCCAAAAGGAAAAAAAAGACAAAAATTGAAGGAAAAAAGAAGATGATGAAAAATACTTTGGGTCAAAATGGAAGAGACATAAGGTTTCTTGATGCCTTGCGTCATCCCCAAAAGGAAAACACAAGACAAAAATGAAAATGAAAGGCAAAGATCAATGAAAAGGAAAAAGCTTATGACATATAGAAGAATGAAGGTACAAATAGAGGAATGCACATAGAGAGGGAACATCGAACAATACGAGGGATCACATTACACACATGCAATCACACAAAATAAAATAAAAACAAAAAAGACTAGTAAGGCATAGGCGAGTCAACCTAAAGTAGGTCGTTTGCCTCCCAATCTTAGTTTGTTTAAGTGGAAGGTAGAAAATGAGCCTAAAGGATAATGAAAAATGCATTACTAGGACAAGGCTAGCTACTTCTTGCCCCCAATGAGTGCAAGACAAGAATGAGCTGAGGTAGGTGATGGAAAAGATCATGTAATAGTGAGAATAGAGTATTCTACAACTATTACATGACAAAAAGGCCAAAGGAGATGTTATTTGATCAATGAATAATGCTTATCTTTATCAAAGTGATATTTAATCAATATGATATTGAATGCATGGCACTCATTAGTACTATGTCCAAGAGTTATGTGGTATCAACAATGTGGAACTTTTGCATCTTTAGGATATAGTATGAGCCTATATTTCTTTGGTGGAAATAGTATAAATCCTTGATTGAGAAGGATTTGTAATTTTCTTTCACTTTTAGGTGGCAGACAAGGGTTTTGTAGCTTTTGTAATTTGTAAGATATTTTGCATTTATTAGATTCACCAACTTCTTGAATTGAACGTAGAGGAGGAGGATCCAATGTGATCCTATTAGCCTTGTCATTGTTATGAGTTATCGGTTGTTCTTTTAGGAATAAGGACATTCATATCGGGAGGAGAATCTAAGATTACTGTACCATAACTACGAAGCCTGAAGTATTCTCTAGGAGGTCTTATGTTGTGAGGGGGATCTTGATATCCTAATCCCTTTGTTTTTTCATTAGATGGTATTTGCTCTAGGACATGAAGAATTTTATGTTCACTTATTGTATCACATCCTTGTTTACTCAAGATTGTGAATCATTTTCCATATGTTTCTTCTAGATTGATTGGAGTGTTTGTTACTTTGTTATCATAAAATGGTTGATCATTTGATTTTGTAGAAGAACTAGGTTCACCCGTTGTAGGGAATGTATGGTCAAATTTTGTCTTGGTTTCGAGGTTTAAGTAACCAAGCATCTCAAGAGGTGGTATTGTAGGAGGGTTTGGTTATTTCATGGATGGATAAAAGGATGCATTAGCTTCAAGGTTGTTAAGAAGATCATTTAGGAACTTATTCATGCTCTCATCATCTTCTCCAATGATGTCAACATCACAAGGAGGACATGCATTAAGAGTTGAAGGAAAATAAGTTAGTTCAATTTCGTTAGGGTCATTTCCAAAATCACAACTTGACACATCTACTAAAGATTTCAAGGACATCCAAAGATTTCCAAAGCACATATCCATGATGCAAGATTGAACAAGTACACTTGAAATGAAGAAAATTGAAATAACAACAATTTTGCAAACTGTAACAAAAGATTGAAAGCAGTAAACAAAAGCACAAAGAAGCAATTTCAAACCTTGAAAGCTAGAAAGTCAAAGTCAACAAGGACTAAGATGCTAGTAAGGGTATCTTGGTCCTATTGGAGGAATTTTGAAGTTACAGAAAGTGAAATAGAAAGAAAAGAGCACAAACAAGGTTCAAAGCCAGAAACCCATGGAGGGACTAAGATGCCAGGAAGGGTGTTTTTATCCTAGTAGAGGTTTTTGTCAGAAAAATGGCAAATTCTAACTTTTGAACAGTGTTCCCAGGTTTCCTACCAAGGGACCTAATGTTTAGAAACCTAAATTTGTGAAAATGAATGCAAGAAAATGTAACTACTGACAAGCAATTGGATGCAATTTTTTTCAATTTTGAATGCAATAACAATGTTCCTAGATGCAATTAGGATGAGAAATAATGCACTTTTTAGTTTTTCAATGAGATGAAATGATGCAAGAAAGAAAAAATGCAACCTATATGCACTTTCACTAATGCAAATGTGAGAAACTCTAGATGCACTTTCACTAATGCAAGTATGAGAAACCCTAGATGCACTTTCACTAATGCAAGATGTAATGCAAGAATGAATGCAACATAGATCTAGGACTTTAATGAACTCCAAATCAGAAAATGAATGCTCAAAAATGTCAGGTTCACCAAAATGAAATGGAAAGAAAATAGGTTGGGGGAGATGCCCACCTTATTCTCCTTCGGTCATTCAATAATTTCCTAGGAATCCAAATTGGATTGAAGATCAACCCAAAGGGTGAGTCAATTCTCAACAAGGAAGACCTAGGACCTTAAGCTTTGAGGGGTTCACCACCAAGCAAAAGCTTGGAAAAGACAAGTTAACATTCAACTCACAAAACCTAGTAATGCAAGTTAAATGATGGATGCAAATGATGAAATGAAGCAACATAAAGTTATGATGTATGTACGTGGGAAGTCTTGAAATGTGATGAGGATTCTAGAAATGATTTTTTTTTGTCAAAATGTGCTATGGAGGACTAAGATGCCCAAACTATTATCTTTGTCCCACTGTTGTTTTTGGGGCAGATGCAAAATCTTCAGATATTAGAATAAGATCTGAAAGAATCTCTACAAAATACCTTCAGGAGGACTAAGATTCCCTAGGTGGTGACTTAGTCCCATTTTGAATTTTTGGAATCTCCAAATGTGATCTTGAGGCTCAAGGTCTACACTTCCTTCTTCTCAGATCTTAGGTCCTTAAACATCCCTATCTGGCCTTTAGGTGAGTTTTGGTGAAGATGACAACTTTGCAATGCAACTTTGCAACTTTACACTTCAAATGATATTCAAGTATTCAACCTAAATCTGCAATCACAAACATACAAGAGAGGGAAAAACTTTTTGATTGTTAGTAAATGGGGGTTTTCCTTGGTCAAAACCCTTGTTGGTAATTAAACCTTGAAATGAAATAGAAATAATGAATGACCAAAATGCTATGTTGCAATTCACCAAACCCTTGTTGTGAAATCTGTAAACTTGTGTGAGGTGGCTAGCTTGAATGTAGATCTTGAATCAAAGGAATGCTTGATAGATACTGACTTGAATTGCTTGCTTGAATCAAAACCCTACATCACAAAGGTTAGCTCAAAAACACACATGATGCAAGAAGATCTTTGACATGATGCTTGAATCTTGATGATGGCTTCAAATGCTTGATAAAATAGTCTTGAATGCTCTTGTGAACTCAATTTGCTACGAGGAATGAATGTTTGAATGCTTAGATGAAAAATGAGTGGAAGAACCTTCTATTTATACTTATATATGCTTAATATCCTGAAATTACACCACGCCAAGCTGACATATGGATTCATTAATTAAAGGAGGATAAATCTCACCAAGATTTGAAATTAAATCCTGAAAATAGCTTAAGGAGGACTAACATGCCCTAGGTGGCATCTTAGTCCCGGGGCATGAAAACTAGGGCACAAAATCCAAAAAGGGGCCACTTTAAGGCACATTTGAAATTAGGGTCCCAAGACCTTTGGGGGATAAAGATGCCCTAGGTGGTGTCTTAGTACCAACCCAAAAATTAGGGACACACAACCAGAATCATTAAATTATCATTTATCCATTGATGTTTGTTGGGATTAGCCATAAAAGATGTAATTCATTAGGCTTGTGGATGCAAAATAGGACAAATTAAGACATAAGTAAGGATAAACAAAGCAAGACGGGCCCAAAAAAGTGTAAAATGCAAGGGTATGTATTTTCCTACACTACATTTAGACCCCACTTTAGTGAGAGGATGAAATTTTTTCAAACTCACAATAAATTATCCAACCACACAATCAAGAGGGGTTCAAATGTACAAATGCTATTAAGATAGGATGAAAGTAATCAAGAGGGTGTCCAAGCCCCTAGGATCAAGATCCTATGGAAAACCAACACAGGCACAAAGGAACACACTTGTAGATGAAATATGAAGCCCTAACCAGATTACCAACATACACCATCAAAGATAGAAAAAGGAAAAAGGAAAAAGAAAAATGCTATGGATCAAGCTTCAATTGGCCATCCAACACACTATGGATCAGGTCTAGGCTATTTTTCCAAAAGAGGTTTACAAGTGGAACACGTTGTCCACTATGTAAACAAAACACATGCTCATAAGGGATAGTGAAGCTAGGTGTCCACTAGGTGAGCCCTAATAGATCCATATCAAAGTAAAACCCCCATGACTATGATAAGGAAAAAAGAAAGAAAAATGCATGCTCACAAGGGCTAGTGAAGCTAGTTGTTCACTAGGTGAGCCCCAGGGGACCATATCAAAGCCATAGCTCCATGAATTTAATAAGATACAAAAATGCAACACAAGAAAGAGGGATGTTCGAAGGGTTTTTTCTTAGTTCACGCAAGGTCTCATCTTAGGGAACATTGTGCTTAATGTCTCCAAGGGAGGACAAGTGCAAGGTATCATCTTAGGGAACATTGTGCTTAATGTCCCAAAGAGAGGACAAATCACAGAGATATCACACTCTCGAAGGAAATCAAACCCAATGACACCACCAAGAAAGAGGACAGGTCGCATGAAAGAAGAAAAATAACACCAAGGAACATGGAAAAATACTACAAATGAAATCATGCCAAAATATTGCCAATGTATGCCCCAACTTTAAAGCAATTGCTAACACCATGTTGTAAGAAATTACTTTAAATTAGCCAAAACATGAAAAATAAAAAGGAAAAGAGCGTTGCCCCTCAGAAACACATAAGGGATCTATGGATTCAACATCAATATTTGTCTTTGCTACAATGAATTAGAGAGCTTGGATCTGTCATCATTCCCCAAATATGCATAGAACTCAAAGAATGACATAAAGAGAGCGAAAACAAAGAAAAAGCCTTTTGGGTCAACATGGCAGAGATATAGGGTGTCTCGACACCTTGTGTCATCCCCAAAAGGAAAAAACAAGACAAAAATGGAAGGAAAAGAGAAGATAATGAAAAATATTTTGGGTCAACATGGAAGATACATAGGGTGTCTTGATGCCTTGCACCATCCCCAAAAGGAAAAGACAAGAAAAAAATGCAAATGAAATGGAAAAAGCTTACGAAATATAGAAGAATGGAAGTACAAATAGAGGAGTGCACATAGAGAGGGAACATCAAACAATATAGGGGATCACATTACACACATGCAATCACACAAAAGAAAATAAAAATGCAAAATACTAGTAAAGCATATTCGAGTCAACCTAAAGTAGGTCATCCACCTCCCAATCTCATTCTGTATAAGTGGACGGTTAAGGGACAACAACAAATGCATTACTAGGACAAGGCTATCTACTTCTTTCCGCCACTGAGTGCAGGACAAGAATGAGCCAAGGTAGGTGATGGAGAAGATCATGTAATAGTGAGAATAGAGTATTCTACAACTATCACATGAAAAAAAGGCCGAAGGAGATGTTATTTGATCACTAGATAACACTTATCTTTATCAAAGTGATATTTACTCAATATGATCTTGAATGCATGACACTCATCAGTACTATGTCCAAGAGTACTGTGGTATTGACAATGTGGAACTTTTGCATCTTTAGGATATAGTATGAGCCTATATTTTCTTGGTGGCAATACTATAAGTCCTTGGTTGAGAAGGATTTGTAAGTTTCTTTCAATTTTAAGTGGCAGACGAGGGGGTTGTAGCTTTTGTAATTTTTAAGGTCTTTTGCATTTCCTAGATTCTCCAACTTCTCAAATTAAATGTGAAGGAGGAGGATCTAAGGTGACCCTATTAGCCTTGTAATTGTTATGAGTTATTGGTTTTTCTTTAGGAACAAGGACATTCATATCAGGAGGAGAATCTAATGTTAGCGTACCATCACTACTAAGCCTTAGGTATTCTTTAGGAGGTCTTATGTTGTGAGGGGGATCTTGATATCCTAATCCCTTTGTGTTTTCATTAGTTGGTATTTGCTCTAGGATGTGATGAATGTTATGTTCACTTGTTGTATCACATCCTTGTTTACTCAATATTGTGAATCCTTTTCCATATGTTTCTTCTAGATTGATTGGAGTGTTTGTTACTTTGTTATCATAAAGCGGTTGAGTATTTTCTTGTGTAGAAGAACTAGGTTCACCTATTATAGGGAACACATGTTCAACTTTTGTCTTGGTTTCGAGGTATAAGTAACCAAACATCTCAAGCAGTGGTATTGTAGGGGGGTTTGGTTGTTTCATTGAATGATAAAAGGATGCATTAGCTTCAAGGTTGTTAAGACAATCATTTAGGAACTTATTCATGTTGTCATCATCTTCTCCAATGATGTCAACATCACGAGGAGTACATGCATTAAGAGTTGAAGGAGCATAAGTTAGTTCAATTTCATTAGGGTCATTTCAAAAAGCAAAACTTGACACATCTACTAAAGATTTCAAGGACATCCAAAGATATCCAAAGCACATATCTATGATGTAAGATTAAACAAGTACACTTGAAATGAAGAAAATTGAAATAACAACAATTCTGCAAATTGTAATAGAAGACTAAAAGTAGTAAACAAAAGCACATAGAAGAAATTTCAAACCATGAAAGTTGGAAAGTTAAATTCAATAGGGACTAAGATGCCAGTAAGGGCATCTTGTTCCTAATGGAGGAATTTTGAAGTTCCAAAAAGTGAAATAGAAAGAAAACAACACAGACAGGGTTCTAAGCTAGAAACCCATAGAGGGACTAAGACGCCAAGAAGGGAATTTTTGTCACAGTAGAGGATTTTGTTAGAAAAATAACAAATTTTGAGTTGTGAACAATGTTCCCAGGTTGCCTACTCGAGGACCTGATGTTTAGAAACATAAAGTTGTGCAAATGAATGCAAGAAAAAAGTAACTAATGACAAGCAATTGGATGCAAAGTTGAATGCAATGTTTTTCAATTTTGAATGCAATAAAAATGTTCCTGAATGCAATTATTATGAGAAACAATGCACTTTTTAGTTTTTCAATGAGATGAAATGATGCAAGAAAGCAAAAATGCAACCTATATGCACTTTCACTAATGAAAATGTGAGAAACCCTAGATGTACTTTTAGTAATGCAAGTATGAGAAACCCTAGATGTACTTTCACTTATGCAAGATGTAATGCAAGAATTAATTCAACCTAGATCTAAGACTTTAATGAACTCCAATTAGAAAATGAATGCTGAAAAATGTCGGGTTTTCCAAAATGAATTGGAAAGAAAATAGGTTGGGGGAGATGCCCACCTTATTCTCCTTCATTCATTCAATAATGTTCTAGGAATTGAAATTGGATTGAATATCAACCCAAAGGGTGAGTCAATTCTCAACAAGGAAGACCTAGAACAAGGTTCTTTAAGCTTTGAGGGGTTCACCACCAAGCAAAATCTTGGAAAAGACAAGTTAACATTCAACTCACAAAACCTAGTAATGCAAGTTAAATGATGGATGCAAATGATGAAATTAAGCAACAAAAAGTTATGATGTATGTCCCAGGGAAGTCTGGAAATGTGATGAGGATTCTAGAAATGCAAAAATGCTATCAAAATGTGCTATGGAGGAGTAAGATTCCCAAACTATTGTCTTAGTCCCACTATTGTTTTTGGGGTAAATGCAAAATCTTTAGATATCGAAAAAGAATCTTTATAAAATACCTTCAAGAGGACTAAGATGCCCTAGGTGGCAACTTACTCTCATTCTAAATTTATGGAATCTCCAAATGTGATCCTGAGGCTCAAGGTATGCACTTACTTGTTCTCGGATCTCAGGTCCTGAAACCTCCAGATCTGGCCTTTAGGTGAGTTTTCGTGAAGATGACAACTTTGCAACTTTGCACTTAAAATGATCTTCAAGTCTTCAACCTAAATCTGCAATCACAAACATGCAAGAGAGGGAAAAACTTGTTTATTGTTAGTAAATGGGGGTTTTCCTTGGTCAAACCCCTTGTTGGTAATTAAACCTTGAAATGAAATAGAAATGATGAAGGGAAATGATGAATGGCCAAAATGCTATGTTGCAATTCACCAAACCCTTGTGGTGAAATATATAAACTTGTGTGAGGTGGCTAGCTTGAATGTAGATCTTGAATCAAAGGAATGCTTGATAGATATTGACTTGAATTTCTTGCTTGAATCGAAACCTTACATCACAAAGGTTAGCTCAAAAACATACATGCTGCAAGAAGATCTTTGACATGATGCTTGAATCTTGATGATGGCTCCAAATACTTGATAAAATTCTCTTTAATGCTCTAGTGAACTCAATTTTCTATGAGGAATGAATGTTTGAATGCTTAGATGAAAAATGAGTGGAAGAACCTTATATTTATACTTATCTATGCTTAATATACCAAAATTACACCACATCAAGTCAACACATGGATTCATTAAATAAAGGAGGCTAAATCCCTTCAAGATTTGAAATTAAATCTCAAAAATAGCTTAAGGGGGACTAAGATGCCCTAGGTGGCATCTTAGTCCCAGGGCATGAAACTCGGGGCACAAACTCCAAAAAGGGGCCACTTTAAGGCACATTTGAAATTAGGGTCCCAAGACCTTTAGGGGATAAAGATTCCCTAGGTGGCATCTTAGTCCCAACCCAAAAATTAGTGACACAAACAAAATCATTAAATTATCGTTTATCCATTGATGTTTGTCAGGATTAGCCATAAAAATATGTAATTCATTAGGCTTGTGGATGCAAAATAGGACCAATTAAGACATAAGTAAGGATAAACAAAGCAAGGCAAGCCCAAACAAGTGTGAAAATGCAAGGGTATGCATTTTCCTACACTACATTTAGCCCCCACTTTAGTGAGATGATGAACTTGCTTTAGACTCACACTAAAGTAGCCAACCATGCAATCAAGAGGGGTTCAAATGTACAAATGATAGTAAGATAGGATGACAATAATCAAGAGGGTGGCCAAGCCCCCAGGATCAAGATCCTCTAGAAAACCAACATAGGCACAAAGGAACACACTTGCGGATGATATATGAAGCCATAACCAGATTGCAAACATACACCATCAAAGATAGAAAAAGGAAAAAGGAAAAAGAAAAATGTTATGGATCAAGCTTCTACTGGCCATCCAACTCATTGTGGACCGATTCTAGGCTATTTTTCCAAAAGAGGTTTACACGTGGAACATGCTGTCCACTATGCAAACAAAACATACACTCACAAGGGCTAGTGAAGCTAGGTGTCCACTAGGTAAGCCCTAAGAGATGCCTATCAAAGTCATACCCCCATGACTATGATAAGGAAAAAAGAAAGAAAAATGCAAGCTCACAAGGGCTAATGAAGCTAGTTGTTCACTAGGTGAGCCTCGGGGTGGGGGGACCATATCAAAGCCATACCTCCATGACTTTAATAAGGCACAAAAATTCAACACAATAAAGAGGGATGTTGGAAGGAATTTTACTTAGTTCACACAAGGTCTCATCTTAGGGAACATTGTGCTTAACATCACCAAGGGAAGACAAGTGAAGGGTCTCATCTCAGGGAAAATTGTGCTTAATGTCCCAAAGAGAGGACAAATCATATAGATATCACACTCTCAAAGGAAATCAAACCCAATGACACCACCAAGAAAGAGGAAACGTCACATGAAAGAAGAAAAATCACACCAAGGAACATGGAAAAAGATTGCAAATGAAATCATGCCAAAATAATGCCAATGTATGCCCCCACTTTAAATAAATTGCTAACACCATGCTTGTGAGAAATTACTTTAAAGTAGCCAAAACATGAAAAAGAAAAAGGAAAAGAGGGTTTCCCCGCAGAAACACATAAGGGATCTATGGATATAGGGTCAATATCTATCTTTGCTGCAATGAATTAGAGAGATAGAAACTATCATCATTCCCTAAATATGCATAGAATTGGAAGAATGACACAAAGAAAGTGAAAAGAAAGAAAAAGCCTTTTGGGTCAACATGGAAGAGACATAAAGTGTCTTGATGCCTTGTGTCATCCCCAAAAGGAAAACACAAGACAAAAATGGAAGGAAAAGAGAAGATAATGAAAAATATTTTGGGTCAAAATGGAAGCGACATAGGATGTCTCAATGCCTTGCATCATCCCCAAAAGGAAAACACAAGACAAAAATGCAAATGAAAGGAAAAGATCAATGAAAAGGAAAAAGCTTACGACATATAGAAGAATGAAGGTACAAATAGAGGAATGCACATAGAGAGGGAACATCAAACAATACAAAGGATCACATTACACACATGCAATCACACAAAAGAAAATAAAAACGTAAGAGACTTATAAGGCATAGGAGAGTCAACTTAAAGCAAGTTGCCCACCTCACAATCTGAGTCTGTTTAATTAGAAGGTAGACAACGAGCCTAAGGGACAATGATAAATGCATTACTAGGACAATGCTATCTAATTATTTCCCTTACTAAGTGCAAGACAAGAATGGGCCGAGGTAAGTGATGGAAAAGATCATGTAATAGTGAGAATAGAGTCTTCTACAACTATTACATGATAAAAAGGATGAAGGAGATGTTATTTGATCACTGGATAACACTTATCTTTATCAAAGTGATACTTACTCAATATGATCTTGAATGCAGGACACTCATCAGTACTATGTCCAAGAGTTTTGTGGTATCGACAATGTGGAACTTTTACATCTTTAGGGTATAGTATGAGCCTATCTTTCTCTGTTGGCAATAGTATAAGTCCTTGGTTGAGAAGGATTTGTAATTTTCTTTCACTTTCAGGTGTCGGACAAGGGGGTTGTAGATTTGTAATTTGTAAGGTCTTTTATGTTTACTAGATTCACTAACTTCTCAAATTGAACATGGAGGAGGAGGATCTAAGGTGACCCTATTAGCCTTGTCATTGTTATGAGTTATTGGTTGTTCTTTAGGAACAAGGACATTCATATCGGGAGGAGAATCTAAGATTACCGTACTATCACTATGAATCCTTAGGTATTCTCTAGGAGGTCTTATGTTGCAAAGGGGATCTTGATATCCTAATACCTTTGTATTTTCATTAGTTGGTATTTGCTCTAGGATGTGATGAATTTTATGTTCGCTTGTTGTATCACATCCTTGTTTACTCAAGATTGTGAATCCTTTTCCATATGTTTCTTCTAGATTGATTGGAGTGTTTGTTACTTTGTTATCACAAAATGGTTGAATATTTTCTTGTGTAGAAGAACTAGGTTCACCTGTTGTAGGGAATGTATGCTCAACTTTTGTCTTGGTTTCGAGGTGTAAGTAACCAAACATCTCAAGAGGTGATATTGTAGGGGGTTTGGTTGTTTCATGGATGGATAAAAGACTGCATTAGCTTCAAGGTTGTTAAGAAAATCATTTAGGAACTTATTCATGCTGTCATCATCTTCTCCAATGATGTCAACATCACAAGGAGTGTTGGGAATAGGATGCCATTTAATTGCAGTCCTAAACATTATTTATTTCATGCATCTCCTAAGTCCTTGGAATGTGTTCATGAACACTAGGATTAGGAAGAGATTAATATTTTATGAAATAATCATGTTAATTGACTTTTGTAATTAATTCTAAATGTTAGGAGCATGTGAGGACGCCCATTATGAGTTCTAAATAATAGGCACACATGGGGTACCCACATGGTAGGTGGCACTCACCTTGAGTTTAGTTAACTATTTAGAGTAAGAGATAACACTTCTGAATGCATGTAAAGATCCTAGGAGTTAGGGTTTGATGTTTGCATGCATGAAGTTTAGTTTAGTTCAGTTTAGATCAGTTCGGTTCAATTCAGTTAAGTTCTGTTAAGTTTAGAATCAATTTAGTTTAGTTTAGTTTAGTTATCTTTAGTTAGTTTTAGTTGAATGCTAGTTGACTCAATTAAATTGGAATGCATGGTTAATGACTTGAGTTGCATGAAAAATAATAGGGAATACCTCTAGTTAATAGGGGATGACCATTCTTGCATGAATGGTGTTGAGAAATGTTTCAGTTAACAGGAAATGACTTGGACCCAACTTGGGTGCCCAAGTTGGCTTCTTGGAATTGACTCCTTTGCATGTTGAGATATTTCAGAAGGCTAAGTTAATTGGGACCTCTTTTGGGCACCTACTTTAAGGATGAATCCTTGAAGATATTTACAGAACAAAGGTTGAGTTGCTACTTCAGTTTGGGACGCCCAAATGCATGAAGATGAGGATTTGACATTGTTCTTCACGATATAACTCTATTTGTATGAGATAGGCATACCTTTTAGGGATAGGGCTTGAGCATTGTAATTGTAACTCTTGTGGAGTTTACAAAGTTGATCAAAGCCTATTTATCTCAAGCAAGTTGAAGAGAGTTGGTATCATTTTTATTGCAGGTTGTGAAGAAGTTTTGGTGAAGGAAAAAGAGGCATTCTCAAGCAAGGATTGGAGCTATTGTAATCTACTTTAGAGGTTGAATAATAGATTAATTCTTGGTAGAGTTTTTTCCCTTAAGGGTTTCTCCACGGTATATGCTTGTGTAATCTTTCTAATATCCTGTCTACTTCTATCAAATTCTGTCTACATTCTACAAACAGTAAAATGGATTAATCAAGATAATCGCCCACAAAGAATTTGTAACAAAGGAATATCTTATTTAGATCAGCAATATTAAAGTTTTACAAAGTATTAAGCTAAGAAAATACCTCAATTTTCAACATTTAATATCAAAGCTTATGATAAAAATGTGGTTTTGGTTATGTGCATCATGATGCCATGGGATTGCTCAGTATCACGGTTCAGTGGGAGCATTTGGAAATGAAGTGGATTCTTGGTTGTAGGATGGTTTTGTTATTATGTCATGGTATACTCTTGATTAGCGGTTTAGAGTTGTGACATGGTACATGTTATGATAATTTTGATCACGAGGAAATTTCTGAAATTCCATATGCTTTTAACAGTGATGGTTTGATGTTTATCTTGTTGCCATGTATAGCTCAATATCATAGTTCAGTGGTAGCTTTGGTAGGATAAAGTGATCTTCATAGAGAGATGGTAGTCACGATGCCATGTGTGACTCGATACCACGGTTCAGTGGGAGTTGTTGGCAGTGACATGGATGCATCATTGGTAAGGTTATCTTCATGATATTGGGGATATGGTTTTTTATTGGTTTAGAGTGGTTGCTATTATGTCATGGTTTACTCTTGATATTCATTTAGAGTTTGGCATATTACATGTTCTATTAAGACCAGGGTGTATGTTATGGTGCATGTGATCTCCTAAGAGGAGATGGTTAGATCATGGATGTCATGTTTATGTTCAAGATTGGAGCTTTGACATTGATCTTGTGTAGTTCTCTTAAGTATTGGGTACATTAATAATTTGCTTGATTACTTCATGAAAGTGTTGTGTTGCATTTGGAGTTTGGCATGGATTGGTTGGTTACAGGTCCTCATGGATACTTGGAGAAATAGGTGAGGCTTGAGTTCTCTTATGGTTAGAGACATGTGTTGTAATGGTTACTAGCAAGAAAGTTTTTCCAACAGAAAAGATCGAGGAGCCTACACCTTGGTTGAACATGAGTTCAACACACTCGGTGGTTACACATGCCTTCGAAGAGGTATTTTGGTTATAGAGACTTGGGAAAGGTATTGGTTTTAATTGCAAGTAAGTTAAACTTGAATGTGATAGTCAAAGTGATATGTGTTTAGCCAAAAAATTCTATTTATCATGTTCGTATGTTGATGTTAAGTATCACTTTGTGCGAGAAATGGTTGGAAGCGGGAAGGTATTAATTGAGAAAGTTGAAACTTTAATTAATGTTGTAGATTACCTTATGAAACCGGTTCCTATAGATAAGTTCTCTTGGTTTTAATCATTTGCTTGGAGCTTCATGATTATGCAGGTTGTTTTTGAAGTTAGCATGGATTGATTAGTTGGTGCAGGAAGACCATTGGCCTTGAGTCCTGTACTTGATTTAAAATTATTATTCCTTTTTTAAAGTAATTGCAATGTATAATGTCAAGTGGGAGAATGTTGGGAATAAGACGCCATTTAATTGAAATCCTAAACATTATTTATTTCATGTATCTCCTAAGTCCTTGGAATGTGTTCATCAACACTAGGATTAGGATTAGATTAATATTTGATGAAATAATCATGTTAATTGACATTTGTAATTAATTCTAAATGTTAGGAGCATGTGAGGATGCCCATTATGAGCTCCTAAATAATAGGGGCACATGGGGCACCCACATGGTAGGTGGAACTCACCTTGAGTTCAATTTACTATTCAGAGTAAGAGATAACACTTTTGAATGCATGTAAAGATCCTAGGATTTAGGGTTTGATGTTTGCATGCATGAAGTTCAATTTAGTTCAGATTAGTTCAGTTCAGTTTAGTTTAGAATTAGTTTAGTTTAGTTTAGTTTAGTTCAGTTATGGTTCAGTTATCTTCAGTTGGTTTTAGTTGAATGCTAGTTGACTTCAGTTAACTTGGAATGCATGGCTAATGACTTGAGTTGCATGACAGATAACATGGACTACCTCCAGTTAACAGGGGATGGCCATTCTTGCATGAATGGTGTTGAGAAATGTTTCAGTTAACAAGAAATGACTTGGACCCAACTTGGGCACCCAAGTTGGCTTCTTGGAATTAACTCCTTTGCATGTTGAGATATTTCAGAAGGCTAAGTTGAGTGGGACCTCTTTTGGGCGCCTACTTTGAGGATGAAGCCTTGAAGATATTTATAGAACATAGGTTGAGTTGCTACTTTAGTTTGGGACGCCAAATGCATGAAGATGAGGATTTGACATTGTTCTTCACGACATAACTCTATTTGCATGAGATAGGGGTACCTTTTAGGGATAGGGCTTGAGCATTGTAATTGTAATCTTGTGGAGTTTACAAAGTTGATCAAAGCCTATTTATCTCAAGCAAGTTGAAGAGAGTTGGTATCAATTTTATTATAGGTTGTGAAGAAGTTTTGGTGAAGGAAAAAGAGGCATTTTCAAGAAAGAATTGGAGCTATTGTAATCTAATTCAGAGGTTGAATAATAGATTAATTCTTGGTGGAGTTTTTTCCCTAAAGGGTTTCTCCACGACATATGCTTGTGTAATATTTTTAATATCCTGTCTACTTCTTCTATCAACTTCTATCTACATTCTACAAAAAATAAAATGGATTAATCAAGATAATCACCCACAAAGAATCTGTAACAAAGGAAAAGCTTATTTAGATCAGCAATATTAAAGTCTTACAAAATATTAAGCTAAGAAAACACCTCAATTTTCAATAAGGAGGACATGCATTAAGAGTTGAAGAAGCATAAGTTAGTTCAATTTTGTTAGGGTCATTTCAAAAAGCACAACTTGACACATCTACTAAATATTTAAAGGAAATCCAAAGCTTTCCAAAGCACATATCGATGATGCAAGATTGAACAAGTACACTTGAAATGAAGAAAATTGAAATAACAACAATTCTACAAACTGTAACAGAAGACTGAAAGCAGTAAATAGAAGCACAAAGAAGAAATTTCAAACCCTGAAAGCTAGAAAGTAAAATTCAATAGGGACTAAGACACCAGTAAGGGCGTCTTGGTCCTACTGGAGGAATTTTGACGTTCCATAAAGTGAATCAAAAAGCAAACAACACAAACAAGGTTTTGAGCCAGAATCCCACAGAGGGACTAAGATGCTAGGAAGGGAATTTTTAATCCCAATAGAGGTTTTTGTAAGAAAAATAACAAATTTTGAGTTGTGAATAGTGTTCCCAGGTTGCCTACCCAGGGGCTTGATGTTTAGAAACATAAAGTTGTGAAAATGAATGCAAGAAAAAGTAAGTAATGACAAGCAATTGGATGCAAAGTTGAATGCAATTTTTTTCAATTTTGAATGCAATTAGGATGAGAATTAATGCACTTTTCAATTTTTCAATGAGATGAAATGATGCAAGAAAGAAAAAATGCAACCTATATGCACTTTCACTAATGTAAATGTGAGAAACCCTAGATGCACTTTCACTAATGCAAGTATGAGAAACCCTAGATGCACTTTCACTAATGCAATATGCAATGCAAGAATGAATGCAACCTAGATCTAGGACTTTGATGAACTCCAAATTAGAAAATTAATGCTCAAAAATGTCAGGTTCACCAAAATGAACCGTAAAGAAAATAGGTTGGGGGAGATGACCACCTTATTCTCCTTTAGTCATTCAATAATGTCCTAGGAATCCAAATTGGATTGAATATCAACCCAAAGGGTGAGTCAATTCTCAACAAGGAAGACCTAGGAGGGGGTTATTTAAGCTTTGAGGGGTTCACCACCAAGCAAAAGCTTGGAAAAGACAAGTTAACATTCAACTCACAAAACCTAGTAATGCAAGTAATAAAATTAAGCAACAAAAAGTTATGATGTATGTACCTGGGAAGTTTGGAAATGTGATGAGGATTCTAGAAATGAAAAAATGCTATCAAAATGTGCTATGGAGGACTAAGATGCCCTTATTGTTGTATTAGTCCCACTGCTATTTTTTGGGGAAAATGCAAAATCTTTAGATACCAGAATAGAATCCAAAAGAATCTATGTAAAATACCATCAGGAGGACTAAGATGCCCTAGGTGGTGACTTAGTCCCATTCTAAATTTCTGGAATCTCCAAATGTGATCTTGAGGCTCAAGGTATGCACTTCCTTCTTCTCGGATCTCAGGTCTTGAAACTTCTAGATCTGACCTATAGGTGAGTTTCCATGAAGATGAGAACATTGCAATATAACTTTTCAACTTTTCAACTTTGTACTTTAAATGATCTTCAAGTCTTCAACCTAAATCTGCAATCACAAACATGGAAGAGAGGGAAAAACTTGTTGATTGTTAGTAAATGGGGGTTTTCCTTGGTCAAACCCAATGTTGGTAATTAAACCTTGAAAATTAAATAGAAATGATGAATGACCAAAATGCTATGTTGCAACTCACTAAAGCCTTGTGAAATCTGCAAACTTGTGAGAGGTGGTTAGCTTTAATGTAGATCTTGAATCAAAGAATTTTTTGATAGATATTGAATTGAATTCCTTACTTGAATCAAAACCCTACATCACAAAGGTTAGCTCAAAATAACACATGATGCAAGAAGATATTTGACATGATGCTTGAATCTTGATGATGGCTCCAAATTCTTGATGAACTACTCTTGAATGCTCTTGTGAACTCAATTTTCTATGAGGAATGAATACTTGAATGCTTAGATAAAAAATGAGCGGAAGAACCTTGTATTTATACTTATCTATGCTTAATATCCAAAAATTACACCACCCCAAGCCGACATATGGATTCATTAATTAAAGGAGGCTAAATCCCACCAAGATTTGAAAATAAATCTCAAAAATAGCTTAAGGGGTACTAAGACGACCTTGGTGGCATCTTAGTCCCGAGGCATGAAACCTAGGGCACAAACTCCAAAAAGGGGCCACTTTAAGGTACATTTGAAATCAAAGTACCAAGACCTTTGGGGGACAAAGATGCCCTAGGTGGCGTCTTAGTCCTGATTGAAAAATTAGGGACACACAACTAGAATCATTAAATTATCATTTATCCATTGATGTTTGTTGGGATTAGCCATAAAAAGATGTAATTCATTAGGACCGTGGATGCAAAATAGGACCAATTAAGACATAAGTAAGGATAAAAAAAGAAAGGTGGGCCCAAAAAAGTGAGAAAATGCAAGGGTATGCATTTTCCTACACTATATTTATCCCCAACTTTAGTGAGAGGACGAACTTGCTTCAAACTCACACTAAAGTAACCAACACAATCAAGAGGGGTTCAAATGTACAAATTCTAGTAAGATAGGATGACAATAATGAAGAGGGTGGCCAAGCCCCCAGGATCAAGATCCTATAGAAAACCAACATAGGCACAAAGGAACACACTTGTGAATGATATATGAAGCCATAACCAAATTGCAAACATACACCATCAATGATAAAAAAGGAAAAAAGAAAAAGAAAAATGCTACGGATCAAGCTTTGACTAGTTGTCCAACACACTGTGGACCAAGTCTAGGCTACTTGTCCAAAAGAGGTTTACAAGTGGAACACACTATCCACTATGCAAAAAAAACACACGCTCACAAGGGCTAGTGAAGCTAGGTGTCCACTAGGTGAGCCCCAAGAGATCCATATCAAAGTCATACCCCCATGACTATGATAAGGACAAAAGAAAGAAAAATGCATGCTCACAAGGGCTAGTGAAGCTAGTTGTTCACTAGGTGAGCCCTAGGGGACCATATCAAAGCCATACCTCCATGAATTTAATAAGGCACAAATATGCAACACAAGAAAGAGGGATGTTCGAAGGGATTTTTCTTATTTCATGCAAGTTATCATCTTAGGAAACATTGTGCTTAGCATCTCTAAGGGAGGACAAGTGCAAGGTCTCATCTCAGGAAACATTGTGCTTAATGTCCCAAAGAGATGAAAAATCATAGAGATATCACACTCTTAGAGGAAATCAAACCCAATGACACCACCAAGAAAGAGGACACGTCACATGAAAGAAGAAAAATCACACCAAGGAACATGGAAAACGACTACAAATGAAATCATGCCAAAATAATATTAATGTATGCCCCCACTTTAAATAAATTGCTAACACCATGTTGTGAGAAATTACTTTAAAGTAGCCAAAAAATGAAATAGAAAAAGGAAAAGAGGGTTTCCCCCCAGAAATACATAAGGGATCTATGGATTCAGGGTCAATATCTGTCTTTGCTACAATGAATTAGAGAGCTCGAAACTATCATCTTTCCCCAAATACGCATAGAACTAGAAGAATGACACGAAGAGAGCGAAAAAAAAAAGAAAAATCCTTTTGGGTCAACATGGAAGAGACATAGGGTGTCTCGACATCTTGTGTCATCCCTAAACGGAAAACACAAGACAAAAATGGAAGGAAAAGAGAAGATAATGAAAAATATTTTGGGTCAACATGGAAGAGACATAGGGTGTCTCGACGCCTTGGCATCATCCCCAAAAGGAAAACACAAGAAAAAAATGAAAATGAAAGGAAAAGATCAATGAAAAGGAAAAAGCTTACGACATATAGAAGAATGAAGGTACAAATAGAGGAATGCACATAGAGAGGGAACATTAAAAAATACGGGGGATCGCATTACACACATGCAATCACACAAAAGAAAATAAAAATGTAAAAGACTAGTAAAGTATATTTGAGTCAACCTAAAGTAGGTCGTTCGCCTCCCAATCTCAGTCTGTATAAGTGGAAGGTAGACAATGAGCCTAAGGGACAATGACATGCATTACTAGGACAAGGCTATCTATTTCTTGCCCCCATTGAGTGCAAGACAAGAATGAGCCAAGGTAGGTGATGGAAAAGATCATGTAATAGTGAGAATAGATTATTCTACAACTATTACATGAAAAAAAAGGCCGAAGGAGATGTTATTTGATCACTGGATAACACTTATATTTATCGAAGTGATATTTACTTAATATGATCTTGAATGCACGAAACTCATAAGTACTATGTCCAAGAGTTCTGTGCTATCGACAATGTGGAAATTTTGTATCTTTAGGATATAGTATGAGCCTATCTTTCTTTGTTGGCAATAGTATAAGTCCTTGGTTGAGAAGGATTTGTAATTTTCTTTCACTCCAATGGTGGATGAGGGGGTTGCAGCTTTTGTAATTTGTAAGGTCTTTTGCATTTACTAGATTCACCAACTTCTTAAATTGAACATGGAGGAGGAGGATCTAAGGTGACCCTATTAACCTTGTCATTGCTATGAGTTATTGGTTGTTGTTTAAGAAGAAGGACATTCATATCAGAAGGAGAATCTAAGATTACTATACCATTGCTACGAGGCCTTAGGTATTTTCTAGGAGGTCTTATGTTGCGAGGGGAATTTTGATATCCTGATCCCTTTGTGTTTTCATTAGTTGGTATTTTCTCTAGGATGTGATGAATGTTATGTTCGCTTGTATCACATCCTTGTTTACTCAAGATTTTGAATCCTTTTCCATATGTTTCTTCTAGATTGATTGGAGTGTTTGTTGCTTTTTTATCATAAAATGGTTGAATATTTGCTTGTGTAGAAGAACTAGGTTCACCTGTTGTAGGGAATGTATGTTCAACTTTTGTCTTGGTTTCTAGGTGTAAGTAACCAAACATCTAAAGAGGTGGTATTGTAGGGGGGTTTGGTTGTTTCATGGATAGATAAAAGGATGCATTAGATTCAAGGTTAAGAAAATCATTTAGAAACTTATTCATGTTGTCATCATCTTCTCCAATGATGTCAACATCACGAGGAGGACATGCATTAAAAGTTGAAGGAGCATAATTTAGTTCAATTTTGTTAGGGTCATTTCCAAAAGCACAACTTGAAATATCTACTAAAGATTTTAAGGACACCCAAAGCTTTCCAAAGCACATGACCATGATGCAAGATTGAGCAAGTACACTTGAAATGAAGAAAATTGAAATAACAAAAATTCTACAAACTATAACATAAGACTGAAAGTAGTAAATAGAAGCACAAAGAAGAAATTTCAAACCTTGTAAGCTAGAAAGTCAAAGTCAACATGGACTAAGACACCAGTAAGGGCATCTTGGCTAAAATAGAGGAATTTTGAAGTTCCAGAAATTGAAATAGAAAGCAAAGAACATAGACAAGGTTCTAAGCCAATAACGAGCATAGAGGGACTAAGATGCCATGAAGGGCGTTTTTGTCCCAGTAGAAGTTTTTGTTAGAAAAATAGATTTTTTTTAGTTGTGAACAATGTTCCCAGGTTGCCTACCTAGGGATCTGATGTTTAGAAATATAAATTTGTGCAAATGAATGCAATAAAAAGTGACTAATGACAAGCAATTGGATGCAAAGTTGAATGGAATAACAATGTTCTTGAATGCAATTAGGATGAGAAATAATGCACTTTTCAAAATTTCAATGAGATGAAATGATGCAAGAAAGAAAAAATGCAACCTATATGCACTTTCACTAATGCAAGATGCAATGAAAAATGCAATGAAAGAATGAATTCAACCTAGATCTAGGACTTTAATGAACTCCAAATAAGAAAATGAATGCTCAAAAATGTCAGGTTCACCAAAATGAACTGGAAAGAAAATAGGTTGGGAGAGATGCCCACCTTATTCTCCTTTAGTCATTCAATAATTTCCAAGGAATCCAAATTGGATTGACTATCAACCCAAAGGGTGAGTCAATTCTGAACAAGGAAGACCTAGGAGGGGGTTCTTTAAGCTTTGAGGGGTTCACCACCAAACAAAATCTTGGAAAAGACAAGTCATCATTCATTTCACAAACCAAGTAATGCAAGTTAAATTATGGATGTAAATGATGAAATTAAGCAACAAAAAGTTATGATGTATGTACCTGGGAAGTCTGGAAATGTGATGAGGATTCTGGAAATGCAAAAATGTTGTCAAAATGTGTTATGGAGGACTAAGATGCCTAAACTATTGTCTTAGTCCCACTGCTTTTTTTTTGGGTAGATGTAGAATCTTCGGATACCGAAACAAGATTCAAAATAATCTTTGAAAAATACCTTCGAGAGGACTAAGATGCCCTTGGTGGTGACTTAGACCCGTTCTAAATTTTAGAATCTTCGAATGTGATCTTGAGGCTCAAGGTCTGCACTTCCTTCTTCTTGGATCTCAGGTCTTGAAAATTCTAGATCTAGCCTATAGGTGAGTTTATGTGAAGATGACAACTTTGCAATGAAACTTTGCAACTTTGCAACTTTGCACTTCAAATGATCTTCAAGTCTTCAACCTAAATCTACAATCACAAACATGCAAGAGAGGGAAAAACTTGTTGATTGTTAGTAAATGGGTTTTGCCTTGGTCAAACCCCTTGTTGGTAATTAAACCTTGAAATGAAATAGAAATGATGAATGAACAAAATGCTATGTTGAAACTCACCAAACCCTTGTTGTGAAATCTACAAACTTGTGTGAGGTGGCTAGCTTGAATGTAGATCTTGAATCAAAGGAATGCTTGATAGATATTGACTTGAATTGCTTGCTTGAATCAAAGCCCTACATCACAAAGGTTAGCTCAAAAACACACATGATGCAAGAATATCTCTGAAATGATGCTTGAATCTTGATGATGGCTCCAAATGCTTGATGAACTGCTCTTGAATGCTCTTATGAACTCAATTTTCTATGAGGAATGAATACTTGAATGCTTAGATGAAAAGTGAGTGGAAGAACCTTGTATTTATACTTATATATGCTTAATATCCCAAAATTACACCACAACAAGCTGATATATGGATTCATTAATTAAAGGAGGCTAAATCTTGCCAATATTTGAAATTAAACCCCAAAAATAGCTTAAGGGGGACTAAGACACCCTAGGTGGCGTCTTAGTCCTGAGGTATGAAACCCAAGGCACAAACTCCAAAAAGGGGCAACTTTAAGGCACATTTGAAATTAGGGTCCCAAGACCTCTGGGGGACAACTATTCCCTAGGTGGTGCCTTAGTCTTGACCCAAAAATCAATCACACAACTAGAATCATTAAATTATCATTTATCCATTGATGTTTGTCAGGATTAGCCATAAAAAGATGTAATTCATTAGGCTTGTGGATGAAAAATAGGACCAATTAAGACATAAGTAAGGATAAACAAAGTAAGGGGGTCCAAACAAGTGTGAAAATACAAGGGTATGCATTTTCCTATACTACAAAACTCAATTATGAGGGTTGGGGAATTGAGAAAATTGTTAATTTTTGGGTATACTACCAAGAAAATGATATTCTAAATGTAGAGCATGATGAAGTCCCAACTAATTGATAGTTTGAGAAATACTAGGACAACTCGTATGCTGGTTCATCTTCATCAGTTGAGGCAAGTCATGCTCATAAGGAGGTTTCCACATAAAAGCAACCAAAAGAGAGATCGGTGGGTCCCCCACTAGCGTAGTTAGAAACAAATTACAATGTCATGGGGCATAGGATCCCATGCATTTTAATTCATTTTGGATTGTCGAATCCCTAACAGGTTGAAACGTCTATTATTTCCACGAGAGAAGGTTCCTCTTCAAGTACCTCATTGTAGCCTACAAAAAGAAGGCAGAAGTATATTGACCACAACTAAAAATCAAATGAGGAGGAGAAAGTGACTACAACCATGACACAAGCCCCAATGATTTTGACCACATAGGTACACTTCTTTGAACCCTTTCTCTCTTCTCTATCATTAGTCAGCCCCTCCGTGATGATAGTTCCTACTGCCTCTTAGACTCCAGTCACTGTAGTTTCCATCAATTCAGAACCTCTAGTTTTTCCTTCCATTTCCATGCATGTTTTTGTGTCAATTCCCATGCTTTCATCATCATCCGTGCAGGTTGTCACACCTCTACCACCTCTGTTTGCCTCCCATTCTTCACAACACATTCCTCCTTTTCTCCATCCATCCTAATTTCCCTGTCATCTACTCCAGAGGGGGCACAAGCAGTGGTTTCCCAAGTATCAATTCCATTCCACCTCCCTCCCGACACCCCTTTTACAAGATAATATATCCCATATCCTGCTAGCTACTACCAAAATATTAATGCCACTTAGAAATATAGAGAGGAAAGAGCCCTGAAAAAGGAAAAGAAAAGATAACTTAAAGCTCGCCACCCCGAGGATTGAATCTGTGTTTGATCCCAAGTACCAAAAACTAATGGTAGCTCGCAGGACACCCAATGTCTTTAAGGTCAAGGGGAAGATGCAATCAGATGATTACAAGACCCATGTAGTCATCCTGAACTTGAGCCAGGTTCACCCCTAGGATAAGGTTGAACTTATGGAGGAGATGTAGAAAGTTGTCTCCACTAATTTTCTCAAAATCAACAGGAAGATGGATAATAAAGACCATGAGCTCGCTTGGGTAAAGGCCACAATGGATGTTTTGACTGCCAATGTTAAAGCTAAGATAAATTAAATTGTAGGGCTACATTTAAGGACTTGCAAATAGGATCCACCAAGAAGGCCCTCTAGGTCAAATAGGTTCAAAAAACTAGACCCCAAGAAGAGTTAACTGAAACCCTTTCCAAATTTCAAAAGGAATTAGATGAAGTGAAAGCTATGGATGAAAATATCATAAAAAAACTAGTTAAATACAGACTAAAAAGGCTAAGCTCCAAGAGGAGCTAAAGGACATTCATGCCCAATTGTAAAAGGCAAAGGAGGAGGAGAATTTGGCAAAATTTTATTTTTAGCAAGAATTAGAAAAGGAATTGAAAATTCTTGATACAAAACTTTTTGATGCTTTGGAAAAACAAAAAAAACTCCAAAAAGAAGTTCAAAGAAAATATCAGTAGCTCCAACAGCTGAAAGATGAGTTTTCCCACAACCCACAACAAACCAACATTCCTCCCATGATCCAACAACTATATACATTACATTAGGAAAGAATCAAGGGTATAATTGCTTCTTTGAAGCCCACACTCAGGTTCATTACATATTTCAAGAAAGCTAGCATAGAAATCAGTGCCATGGTGAACCACATGTCCACGTCTATCACCCCAAAGGTCACAGATGCTCAACCATTAATTCAAAAATTATGTGATGTGATTGATGATTTCTTGAATGTTGTAGGAGTGAGTAATAAAAGATAGTTGGATGAAAAGGCCAATGAGGTCCTCAACTATAATAAAGCCACCCTTAAATGTAAATCATGTTTGAAGGCTTTGGACCAAAAAAATGGGGATAAGAAAGGGCATATCGAGCAATTGATTCAGTTAGGTTTTTGCTCCCCTTTCCTTTTGGATGCCAGTGTCATGATCAAAGAGAAAATAAAACAACTGTTGGAAGAAAAGCAACAAGATTAGGTTGCTTTTCAAGGCCTCGATCAATCCATGAGCATTGTTGAAGTAGGAGTATTAAGCCACTTTCCTAGTTGGAATATCACATGAGGGTCATTGCACAAACCATCAGTAATTTCTCTTTTAAAGAGATGATTTCTTTGGATAAAGTTTTCAGAGCACTAAAGAAGAAGGTATATCCATTTGATGAGGAGTGGGTCTCTATGAAATCCGCTCTCTAAAAGCTGTAGAAGCATCACCTTCCCCCTTTTTAATTTTTAGGATTTTTATGCGCGTAACCAAAGATTCTAGGTTCTCACCTCCATGGGCGGAGTTCTCTGCGAGTCACTAAAAGTTGTAGAATTTTTCTACCAACCCCTATTTATATAAATCATTTTTCTTTCATAAGGTATTCCTTTTATGTTTTCATGGTTTTACACTCAAGTTTCAAACTTTCACACGGGATAAAGCCACTTTTCAAACTCATGCAATTGCTATCAAATATGAGGATTGTACTTAAGGCACAATGTAGCGATACACCATTTGGCAGATTTGCGTGCCAACTAAAAGGAATAAGTGATGTTTTTATTTCATCAAGTGCTCGCTTTCCTATAGGACACATGTCAAGGTGGCATAGCCCGAAGGGGATTTTAAGCATCATAAGCAATATCTAATGTGTGGTTGGATAAAACTCTTAGTTGATCCACTACGAACAAAGGAAAATAACCAACAAGTGATCAAATTGTGTGCATTTTATGGAATGAATACCCATCATCGATGCTCAATTATGAAGGATCACAAGTGACCCAGTTGCAAGAGAGATTATGGAGAAATGGGTGGTGTCATTTCCCCCATTGGGGGCTGCTCATGATTTCTAGTATGGCCATTTCAATAGTCTAGATGGATACAAGGTCCAAAGGCATGAGAGTGGGGAATCTTTTTTTTTCGGTGGTTCCTATCTCATTAGGAATGACTTTTCATATTTAAGCTCTATGTGGCATTTTTGAGGAGTTATTGGTTGGTTACTAAATATAAAACTCAAAAGGAATAGTTTATTTTCTACAATACACAGACCTTAGTGTTGACAATGATTTTACTTGTAGCAATAGGGAAAATAAATTATTCATAGATAAATCACAAAGAGCTTATCCTTCTTGAAAGATATGTAACAAAGACAATCTAAAAGGGAAATTTGCTTTAACAAGAAAAGATTGACTCAGTTCAATCCCAAGTCTCCGGTAATTAGGTCTTGATTGTACTAGGTTTTCTCTCGAGTATAACGTGATATTGCTGTTAATATCAAAGGGAATATGGTTGTCTTCGGTTTCATTAAGAATCATATGCATTTTACAAAAAAATTCCAATCCATTCATAAAAAAATAACATCATGAAATTGAAAGATTTGAAATAATATTTCATGAACATCAACAATTTCTTTGCTATCACTTAAGTAAATTTAGCATTAAGCATCCAACAATTTCATAGTAAACAAAGGATTTTCAACAAATTTCCATCCATTCATCTATTTTTTGGAACATTTTCAAGAATTTAAACATCTATTCTAAAATAAAGCATTAAAAATACTGAAAATTAAAATTTTCTCCTGGTTATTCTCCATGCATGCCCCAAAGAATTAACTGAAATAGAGAAAACCACTTTATACTTCACCAGATTGCTTCACAGCTACATATAAAATGGTGCAAGCTTTTAAAGAGAGGGGTTTTAGTTTGGACATCGAGTAGGTTCTGCATGCACCCTTAAACAACTCAACACATAGTCTTATTTGATTGAACTAACAAAACCAACTACAAAAGATTAATGAGATAGGTAGCTACCTAATTGGCTCTGATATTAATCAATTTCTACGTACATACAAATTTTTACACTGGAATGATTCATAAAATAGGGAAAAAGAATAAAACTTAAAGAAGTTTTGACTCTTATGACATCCACAAATTCTGAACTTAAAATGAAAATAAAGCAGTCAATGGCCTTTTATAGGAACAAGGCCCCAAGAGTTCAAACTTAAAGTTATCCAAAGAATCAGAAATAACAAATCAAAACATAGCATGTGGCATACGCCAACTGTCATTAGAATATTCTAGATGAAGTCAAAATTTTGACTTCGTCAACAATAACACTTTTCACTTCTTAATCCGGTTCAAAATACTTCACATAAATTGAGGTTATCAACATTCTTCAAAATAATAGACAAGGAGCATCTTCTGGGATTGGGAACAACCTGCAAAACTCAAAATTTAAACAAATATCTTTGCAACACCTCTGGTATCCGATATCTGGTTCTTTCTTTCATCATTCAGGGTTTGAGCTCTAGGATCTTTTATTCACCTTTCTTTAATTGATATTCTTAGAAAGCACTTAACATTTGATGCATATGTTCTTTTGAAATCCTGTGCACTACCTTCCAAGTGAGTTTGAGCCTAGTGTATTCTTTATATACCTGGAGTATAATATCATTCCTCTACACTTTGTCTATCTCATATCTAGCTATAGTATTCTTGCACTGTATAATCTCATCAATGACCTTCCGAGTTAATAACTGAACAAGGTCTCTATTTAATCTTTCAATCCATTCTTTGGAGGCTTTAGCTTCTTTCCTCTCATGTCCTAGTGTTTGGGAATCACAACCTTGACATGCTAACATTTCAATAAAGTCTTGATCTTTATCAAGCAATTTTCTACATTCTACGGTGACCTTTTCAAATCCTTCAATGCATTGCATCAGCATGTCCCCTTCCCATTTCAATTGTTTCTTCCATTTTTTTGGAAATGGAACTTCTTGCTCTAAAATTACATTTCCTTGTATTAATTCTTGAACATCCATTTGTATGAGAATTTCAACACTTCACCTTTCATCATTAACTTTTTCCTAGTGAAACCTGCATTCATTTTCAAATCTTTTGGATTTCTTTGACCTACGATATGCTTCCTTATACTTCCCTATTGCATTTATAATGAATTCTTCTCCCTATCTCACCCAATACTCAATCCATTCTTTAAATACATTCATTTTGTGGTGAACTACTACAATTGCATCCACCTATTCTTGTGTCATTAGTACTGGATGTTGGAGAAATTCTGTCTGTGCTTGACCAGATAGGGTTAGGGATTTTATAAAATGTTCCAAGGTAGCAACCCATTCTTTCAATTCTCTTTTCTTCTTTTTATACTTATGTACTTTGGCAATAGTGGCATCTAGGTTCACCTTTATTTCTTCCAACTCTTTCCTCCAAGACGAGTGCCCAAGATTAATACTTGTTATCTTATGTGGACACAGAAAAAGTAACCCTTCTACTTTTTCTCATGTTCAGGCCCTCCTAGTGGATTTTGGCTTGATTTTTCCTAGATTTAATGTTGTAATGTGATAACACATTCACATTAGGTCTTGGACCCTTGTGAATCATTAAGACTTCTAAGATGTCTTGTAAAAGAGTTGTGAAGTGTTGTAACCCACTTTCACACTTTTCTAGGACCCTTTCATCATAATTCACTTAAATAACCCCTTTTTAATCACTTACCAAGTTTTATTTCAAAGTGTTGTAAAGTGTTGTAACCCACTTTCATGCTTTTCTAGACTTGTCATCACTAATTCAACCCTTTCTCATGTTTAAATGACCCCTTAATGCACTTTTTGACCCACCTTAAGAGTGTTTTTGAGGATATTCCCATTGGAAAAAATTTAATTCCCTATAATTCCCGACACCCACTTAATTTTCTTAAGTGGGACTGAGTCGCCAATAGGGGAAACTTAGTCCTTTTTGGCACAAAACTCAAAATTATTTCAAATTTCTAGCGGGATTTCATTCTCTAACCCTTAGGGTCGGCCTATGATGTGTTATTTTCAATAAATTTAGTAAGAAAAAGTATAAATAAGGGTTTTTCCCCTCATTTTAACCCCCTATTCATTCAAGCATTCACTCAAGAAATTAACTTAATCATTCTCAAGCATTCAAGCAATCTAAGCACAATCAAGTCATCCATTGGAGCACTTCATTGCATATCTTCAGATTTCTACATCAAGGGTTTGATAAGTTTATGACATTGCATTTTGTTTATTTATCATTTTCTTTCCATTTCATAGGGTTTGATTACCAAAGTGGGGTTTGACCAAGGCAAACCCCTATACTTTAACCCTTAACCATTTTCCCCTCTTTGCATGTGTGTTTGCAGACTTTGTAGGTAGATTTGTCAAAGAAATAGGTCTTAAAAAGTGGTCAAGAAGCCATCAAATCTATTCAAGTCATCATAACCCTAATTCAAGCTTGGAGATCCTTTTTATCCCGTTTTCTGTAGAATCAAGATCAGACACTTGTCAAAAAAGCAAGTGCAGACCCGGAGCTATAGGATCCTGTCCTGAGATTCCCAAAATCTATAGGTGGAATAAGTCACCACTAGTGGTGAATTTTCCCATTGCTAGGCCTGAAAAGTGGTTTCGGCATTTTTGGTTACCCATTTGGCAGATTCCTGTTCCGACAAGTTTTCCCCGAAACTGGGACTAAGTCGCCCAACTTGGTGTAAGTGTCCCAGTCAATTTTTTAGGATTCTAGAATCTCTCCACATCATATTTTAGATTCTAGGTGCACCTATCCAGTTCTTTTTAGTTATTTCATCATTTACTTGCATTTTTAGGTGTTTTTGCATATCACAGTGTGTTTTCTAGCGCTTTGCATTTCTTAAATTTTGCATCATTAAATCATTTTATTTTCAGATCAGTGCATTAGTACATCATAATTAGACATATTACATCTCATTTAAATTAATATTGAGCATAGAAATTTGCATTTTGGACCCCATTCCTTTCTCCTTTTAGGTGAAAAACCCTAGAAGGAGCTTAAAGCAGTTGGGCAATCCAAAATCATTGTCCACATTTTGGTGAACCTGACTCTTGGACATGTTTACTTCTAATTTCAACTGCATCCTAGGTTTCATTTGCATTTCATTAGATATTGCATAGTTTCAATTGCATCCTAGGGTTTTAAATGTTGCATTAGTGAAAAGCTTAAATAACTTACATTTTTGCATCATTTTTATATTGGAAACAACAACAATTTTGCATTTCCATACTGTAGTTGCATCTGTGCATCCGAAAGACATAAAATTGCATTCAATTTTTTTGAAAAAATCTCAAAAAAATCATCACTGGGACTAATTCACCACATTGGGCGACTTAGTCCTCTTGCACATTTTACACTGTAATTTCTGATATTTTTTGGGAATTTTCTTCCTTTATGTTTTATGTTACTGCATTCTATCGTACTTTCCAGATTTGTTGTTTTATTCTCTTTCTAGCATATTAATTTACTTTCACTCATTGTCATCATAGATTTTTGCTTTAATAAGTTTTGGAATTCATTAAAATCCTTAGTGGACATGTCAAATTGTGCCTTTGGCTGTGATCCTAAAGACCTTGAGCTTCCTCATGCTCCTTCAACTCCTAATGAATGTCCACCTCATGTTGTTGAAATCATTGGAGAAGATGATGATAGCATGACTAAGTTCTTATCAAATTCCTTGACAACCTTGAAAACAATGCAACCTTTTACCCATCCATGAAGTCACAAGACCTTCCTACTGTCCCACCTCCTGATACATTTGGATACCTACATCCTAAAACAAATGAAGGACCTAAGTTCCCTCCAACAGGTGGACCTATCTCTTCTACACAACCACATCCTCAACCATTTTATGATAACAAAGTTACAAGCACACCAATCAACCTTGAAGAAACATACGGCAAGGGTTTTACTATCTTAAGCAAACAAGGATGTGACACAACAATCGAACATAACATTCACCAACTTTTAGAACAAATACCAACAGAAAAAAACACAATAGGGCTAGGGTATCAAGATCCCCCTCATGAGGTCAAGCCTCCTTTTGAATATTGGAGACTTCAGGATGATGGCATAGTGATCTTTGATTCCCCTCCCAACTTGAATGTCCTCCTTCCACGTGAACAACCCTTACATGATGCCAATGATAAGGATGATAGGATCCCCACGAGTCCTCTTCCTCCTTGAATCCATGAAACATGTGAATCTAGTAAATGTAAATGAACTTACAAATTGAAGAAACTCAAGTTTCCTCTCCATCCACCACCTGAATGTGAAAGGAAACTGCAAATGATTTTAAACAGAGGTCTTATACTCTTACCACCTTCAAACAGGCTGGTCATCCATCCTAAAGATTCCAACATACCATATTGTAAATATCATCGTGTTCTTGGACAACGCAATGATGAATGTTGGACATTGAAGGACATACTAAACAAGTATCACTTCACTAATACCGACTGTTATCCTATCATCCCATAATTCCCTAAACCAAATCTCTTCATCATGCAATAGTTGTAGAATTTTCCATTCTCACTATTGCATGATCTTTCCCATCACCCACCTTGGTTCATTCTTTCCTTACACTCAGTGGGGGAAAGAAGTTGTTAGCCTTGACCTCGTAATGCATTTTTCCTTGTCCCTTAGCTACGTTATTCATCTTCTGCTTATACCCATTAAGATTGAGAAGTGGATGAATTTTTTGATGCGTGACTTACATTTGCATTACTCATTTTCCTTTTTCTTTTCTTTGGTGTGATTGCATGTGCATATTGTGTTCCCCCATGATGTGACATTTGATGTTCTCTCTCTCTTTGTTCACTTCCTCTATTTGTACCTCTATTCTTCTATATGTCGTACATTGCCCTTTTTTTTCTTTTTCACTTTTGTTTTGTGTTTCTCCTTTTGGGGATGACGCAAAGCATTGAGACCGCAATGTCTCTTCCATGTTGACCCAAAAGGTCCTTCTACTTTCTTTTTCACTTTTGTTTTGTGTTTCTCCTTTTGGGGATGATAAAGCATTGAGACACCCTATGTATCTTCCATGTTGACCCAAAAGTTCTTTTTATTTTTATTTTCTCTTTTGTCTTGTGTTTTCCTTTTAGGGATGATGCAAGGAATTGAGACCAGAATGTCTCCTTCATGTTGACCCAAAATCTTTTTCTTTTTCCTTTTCATTCTCTTTTTTCTTGTGTTTTCCTTTTGGGGATGATGCAAAGCGTTGAGACCGCAATGTCTCTTTCATGTTGACCCAAATAGACTTTATTTTTCTTTTATTTTCACTCTCTTTGTGTCATTCTTCTAGTTCTATGTATTCGAGGAATGATGAAAGTTCTGAGCTCTTTCATAAAAACATTGCAACAACGAACATACATACCCCAAATCCATAGATCCCTTATGTGTTTGGTGTGTTCCTTTTTGGGGGAAACCCCTCCTTTTGTTTCTTTTTCCTTCGCATGACGTAACCTTACTCAGAAACATATGACTTGGCATAGGGGCTTTCCAGGTTGTCTCTCATGTCTTGTTTTCTTTTTTGCATCTTTCATTTGCTACTTTAAAGTAATTTCTCACAGAATGGTGTGTAGAAATTCCTTTAAAGTGGGGGCATGTTGGCAACACAAGGGAAGACAACTGAGAGGGGGGGTGAATCAGTTGTCACAAAAATTTAAACTTATTAAACTTATTAACCTTATTCTTAGATCTAATAAATAAAAATGAAAGCATGAACCATCAACACATCAGAAACACACATAACACCAAGATTTTTTTACGTGGAAACCCTGTTAGGGGAAAAAAAATGGTGGAGGTTAGTCCACAAGATTATACCCTGTTAAAAGTATAAAAGAAGAGTAATGGGGAATGCACATGCATTCAAGCACACTGCCTAGAGCTCACCGCTCAATTACAAAAAGGATTACTGCCCAAAGGAAGACACACTATCTTACAAAAACATTCAGATTACATCCGTAAGATTTTGAACTAAGAAAATAGCTTCTGTTAATGCCTGATTACAATTTCAGTTAAGCACATGAACACTTCTTCACACTCTACTCACTCTTCTTCACACTCTGCTTCTGCCTTCGAATGATTAGGACATTATTCGTACATCTCACACACACCATGCATTCAAATGGTAGAAACAATCGCTTATATATATCCGCAACAAGAGATTACATTGCTACATGTCGGCTTCAACAAAATAATAAAATGAATACAAATTGTTGACCCAAAACAATAACAATTATCAATGCGAACCAACCAATGTTGGCCACAACATAATGAAGAACCAAAACAACATCCTCGAACATGAAATGCCTTTAAAAATTATTCCTCGAAGATCCACAACACACTACAAACACCTTGTTGGCCATGAACATGAAAAAAATGAACACGCAAGAGAAAATCACCAATCGTGAGCACAACGATCAATGAAGACGTGCGACACAGATAAAGAACAATCTAGAAACATCCACAACAAGTGAACTTACTGGAATCACATTATCTTCAATCAGGAACACTAATTGAAGCAACAAAATAACTGTCAGACCACAAATACTCATAACTCGATCAAATCTTCATGCAAATCTCAGAAACTTAAAGTGGATAAACTAGATATACTCGACACCCTTTAATCCAAAACCTCTGATCATCAACGCACTGAGCTCACCAACAGACTAAACTTCACTTCACCACTGACATCTTGCAACTTATTCCATTACAATTTTCTCAATATCCTTGACATATACAGCCTTAAATACATTAATGCCAATAGTGTTGACATTAATAACAACCACATATTAGCAACATTCAATAGGGCATACATTGGCATTATTCATTTGCATTTTTCTTTTTTCTTGGTTCTTAGTGTAGCCTTGTTACTTTATATGATGTGTCTGTCACTTTGTGGATGACATTGGGTATGATGTCCTTCATAAGCGTGATCTATCTTAACATATTACATTCCTCTTAGTGGCCTAATGCGACACACTACATCCCCTAAGTTGTGAATATTCTATTCTTTGATTGGTCCTCTCTTGGAGACATTAGACACAATGTTCCCTAAGTTATAGATCTTGCATGATCTTAACAAGACTCATTTGAACATCTTTTGCATGTTGCATTTTTCATTTACATAGCCACCTTTCATAACACATCTTGCATGCATGTGGTGCCATTGCATTTTTTCATGAGTTATAAGCATACAAAGCTTTGCTTGTGTCATGAAGCATGAAATGACATTTTCCTTTGTGGAACCTTATTAAAGTTATCAGGAGGTATAATTTTGATATGGTTGAGCGGGAAAGCCCATTCCAAGGCACAAATTTTCCCCATAGCCACCTGCTTGTGTGAGTGCATACCAACCAAGCGTATGTTTCTCACCTTTTGGGATTTCTCACCTCGCAAACAACCAAAATTTTTGTGGCCCCAGAGTGAGTATACTTGGGATTTCTCACCTGGCGGATAGCCATAAGTCCTATCACCCCAGAGTGAGTACACATTTCTTGTTTCAAAAAAACAAGCCTAGATCTAATCCACAACAAGCTGGAAATATGATCGAAGCTTTCTTTCTTCCTTTCTCATCATCATGTGTGTTCCTTTGTGCTTATGATTGGTTTTCCATGGGATCGTGATCCTGGGGGCTTGATCATCCCTTTTGATTATTGATGTCTCATCTTACCAAGCATTAGTGCATTTGGACCTTTCTTGGTTGCATGATCGGCTACTTTAGTGCGAGTTTGAAGCAAGTTAATCCTCTCACTAAAGTGGGGGCTAACTGTGGACATGGAAAAAGTAACCCTTCTACTTTTTCTCAGGTTCAGGCCCTCCTAGTGGATTTTGGCTTGATTTTTCCTAGATTTAATGTTGTAATGTGATAACACATTCACATTAGGTCTTGGACCCTTGTGAATCATTAATACTTCTAGGATGTCTTGTAAAAGAGTTGTGAAGTGTTGTAACTCACTTTCACACTTTTCTAGGACCATTTCATCATAATTCACTTAAATAACCCCTTTTTATCACTTACCAAGTTTTATTTCAAAGTGTTGTAAAGTGTTGTAACCCACTTTCATGCTTTTCTAGACTTGTCATCACTAATTCAACCCTTTTTCATGTTTAAATGACCCCTTAATACACTTTTTGACCCTCCTTAAGTGTGTTTTTGAGGATATTCCCATTGGAAAACATTTAATGCCCTGTAATTCTTGACACCCACTTAATTTGCTTAAGTGGGACTAAGTCAACAATAGGGGCGACTTAGTCCTTTTTGGCACAAAACTCAAAATTATTTCAAATTTCTAGCGGGATTTCATTCTCTAACCCTTAAGGTCGGCCTGTGATGTGTTATTTTCAAGAAATTTAGTAAGAACAAGTATAAATAAGGGTTTTTCCCCTCTTTTTAACTTACCTATTCATTCAAGCATTCAATCAAGCAATTCACTTAATCATTCTCAAGCATTCAAGCAATCTAAGCACAATCAAGTCATCCATTGGAGAACTTCATTGCATATCTTCAGATTTCTACATCAAGGGTTTGGTAAGTTTATGACATTGCATGTTTTTTATTTATCATTCTCTTTCCATTTCATTTCATAGGGTTTGATTACCAAAGTGGGGTTTGACTAAGGCAAACCCCTATACTCTAACCCTTAACCATTTTCCCCTCTTTGCATGTGTGTTTACAGACTTTGTAGGAAGATTTGTCAAAGAAATAGGTATTGAAATGTGGTCAAGAAGTCATAAAATCTATTCAAGTCATCATAACCCTAATTCAAGCTTGGAGACCCTTTTTATCCTGTTTTCTGCAGAATCAAGATCAGACACTTGTCAAAAAAGAAAGTGAAGACCCGAAGCTACAGGATCCTGTCCCAAGATTCCCGAAATGTGTAGGTGGAATAAGTCACCACTAGTGGTGAATTAGTCCCACGGCTAGGCCTGAAAATTGGTTTATGCATTTTTGGATACCCATTTGGAAAATTCCTATTACAACAAGTTTTCCTTGAAATTGGGACTAAGTCACCCAGCCTGGAGTAAGTGTCCTAGTCAACATTTTCTGTCAATTTTTTAGGATTCCAGAATCTCTCTGCATTATATTTCAGATTCCAGGTGCACCTCTCTAGTTTTTTTTAGTTATTTCATCATTTACTTGCATTTTTAGGTGTTTTTGCATATCATAGTGTGTTTTCCAGCACTTTGCATTTCTTAAGTTTTGCATCATTGAATCATTTTATTTTCAGATCAGTGCATTAGTACATCATAATTAGACATATTACATCTCATTTACATTAATCTTGAGTGTAGAAATTTGCATTTTGGATCACATTCCTTTCTCCTTTTAGGTGAAAAACCCCAGAAGGAGCTTAAAGTAGTTGGGCAATCCAAAATCATTGTCCACATCTTATACTCCTTAGGTATTATTTCATGTCTATTTTTATCAGCTGTTGGAGTAGCTATATGGATGGTTCTATCACCAGCTACATTTCTATGTATGACATGTTTTGCTTTAGCTCTACGCCTAGGCTTAGGAGTATCTACTTCTTGTATGAAACTATTAAGATCCAGAGGCAATACTTTTACTTCCATTGGGGAAGCCAATTACCTGATCAGCCAATTAGGTGCATATTCATCATGCTCTACCTCTGCAACATTAATTTGTTCCTAGTTTCCACTTGGTTTAAGAACCTTTTTTCTTACTTCTTCAATCTTATCTGTTATGTCCTCCAAAATAGGAATTTCCTCAACAATCTCTGGCATAGATTTAGGATTATTAGGATTTGGCACTATGTCCTCTATTTGAAGACTTACATTTTCATGTCTATCTAGATGTTCAACCTTAGTTTCCTAGACGCTACTTTCTTTATTCTCTGCTACACCAGGGTTTTCCTCATTTCTAACTTCATCACCTGCAACCTGTGTAGCTTCTCCTTTCTCAATCTCAACTTCAACCCAGTCCTTTTCTGACTCTGCAAAGACCTGCAATTGTTCATTATCATTTTGGAAATTCCCAAGCAAAGGCTGGGAATCAAAAGCATCTTCAATAATCATTTCATTAATAGGACCCTACTCTGCAGTCTCCCCTATTTCCATCTCAAGGATATCAAGGTTCCCTGCTTTTGAGGCGAGTGTTCCTTGTATAAATTATTCTTCTTCAACATTTATAGGAGTGGACCCTATATCCAAAATTTCTTCTATCATTGGTTGTATCATATGTTTATCTTTACACTTATTTTATTTTACCTTCTCCCACATGGCACCCCATTTATCCATCTGTTCTTTAATCCTAGCTTCATCTTCCTTAGACATTTCATCTAAAACTATAGGAGTTCCTCCCAATGCTTGTTTCATACTAGCCATGTTAACATAAGGAGGATAAGTAAATAGTGTTGCAGCCCTTTGAGATGCAGACCTGGTCTGTGTGCCAATATTTTCTATTACTCCTACTTCTTCTTTAATAACCAGTTTAACTTTTGGTTTTGCTGTAGAGGAAGATGCACCTTTAGGTCTTGCTTTTGATTCATCTTTGCTTGATTCTGCATCTTTCTGCTTATTAGAGGGCTTTATTGGAACTTCCTGTTTTGAAGTTTCAGGGGTTCTTTCTTCAATCCTTATACCAGGAGCCACCTTACTAGTTTTCCTTTTCTTCTTAGCGGGTTCCCCACTCTCAAATGCAGTTTCATTTCTTTGTTTTCTTCTTTTTTCCTCTAAGAATGTGGGTTCAATTCCTCTTTCTCTTAAATCTTTACAAAAATCATTTATCCAGTGTTGAGTGTATAACAAAACTGGTCTAGAGAACTCATCAATTGATGTCATTTCTTTACCTTCATAATCTGGGTCTGGGATGGGTTCATCATAGACTATGTCTTAGTTATAGGCTTTATTCAACACTTGTCCATCATCCTCTTCTAACTGATCTGGAATTTCAGGGAGCATAAGAATCCAAGAAAAATTTAAAGACAATCTTTGATACTTGCTTATTCTTACACTGTTCTCATCTTCACAATTAAGCCAATAATCTTCTAGGTGTGGGACATGAGCACGATAACCAGCTATGGCATTGTAAATATTCCCTTAAATATCATAATACATTCTTTGAAGTGGAAAGTTCTTCTTCACACAAGTCAGACACCCTATTTGCATTGCACTTATAATTCCCTACCACAATAGGAAATTTGAAAGAGGCCTTCTTGTGAGCATTGCTATAAAGAGCCTAAGATGGTTTTAACTGTCTCACAAATTCTAATAAAATAATTTTGTTTGTTGGATACCTGGGTAGCATGAAAGGCTGTCCATCAAACCCTTCTATCCTAATGTAGGAGTAAGCGGGGAACTAAATATACTAGCCTCCCATTGGTCTAATGACACTTTGTGCCTCCAAGGACAATCTTTTGGCTTTATCACCTTCCATCATTCTGACCAGCTTCATGGAGAACAAATCATTAACTCTCATGTAATTCTCTTTATATCCATGGATAGTGCTCTGGGGAAAATAAGCATATATCAAACTGTTTCTGACTTCCCTGCCTAGAGTACCAATCTTTTTCAACCCTTGTTTGCTTGCCCTCATGGTGCAAGGATAAATCACATATGAAGACATATAGAAACATCTAGTTTTGGGAAATGTCATTATCTATTCACATAATCTGTCACTAATAAACTTTCCCCAATGCATTTGCACTGGATTTTCCATTAGTCTGGATATTATTACAAACATCCAAGGTTTGAATTTACTGGCATCTCATAAACCAACTGTCCTGCTCAGCAAAGTTATAATATCTTGAATTTATCGGTTGAACATAGACCTTTGAATTACTTTGGTTTGTGGTTTAATAGGCTCTTGGCACCATTGGGTACTCATAATTTCTCTGTTACGGGCTTTAGCATTCTGATATGTTTTGGCCTTTGCCTTCATGTCAACATTATACATCTCGGTGAAAAAAGGAAGCCCAAATGTGTATGTAATTCCTTTCTGTGAGAGGTCTGCATACATTCTCCCCTTTTTTTCAACAACTTTGTTATCTAGGTTATAATGTTCATGCATTGCATAACCAATTTAGGGGCCTCCATTTCTGGCAAAAACCCTCCTGCTAAAAGTAACCCATTTGCTATAACATTTCTAACACATTGAGAAGCATTTTCCTGTCGTACCTGAGTGCAAATTTCGACATCAGAAGTCCACCCATATGAGTATCTATAACTCCCACATTGATTGGTATGGCTTGTGAATTGCAATATTTAAATTCATCTTCTGCCCTTGTGTCAAAAGTACTCATTTTCACTGGTGTGTTCTACATTTTCAAATGTGTGTCTTGTGTGCAAGTTAGGGTTAAATTTAACCAAATTTCTTACAATTTATAAACTTTCAATTCACCTTTCAACTAAATTCAAATCAAAGAATGATCAACATTTCAATTTCTAAAGGGAAATACCATCTTTCGATATTTTCATGTATGAAAATAATTATCAGAAAATTAGTTATTTGAAACATACCTGGTTCTAGTTGATAAGGACAATATTTATAGAATGGGACTCTAAAACCCTCGGTAGCTATGTTCTTAGTTTCTCAAAATTTACCTCTCCTTGCATGTCAGTATTATTTTGTTCTTTCAATGTCCTTTGCAAATTTGCAGCATGACGTGAAGTGGAGTGTTACAAAAATACTTGCATGCTTAAGGTGGTGCCAATTACATGGGATTAGTTTTCCACCTTCATTAATTACCTATTATAATGCATTAATTTCTCGAATAAAGGTGTAATCATTAAAAATTAAGGTTCAAATTACGAACACCTAGATTTTTGCACGGGCTCGCTACTAGAGGAGAAAGATAGCGCGAGGATCATACGTGGCACTCTGGTGTCACTCTGATCTTTTGCAAGGCATAAGCCATTAAAGATACGTGATCAATTTGTGATCACAGAGATTAAAACCTTCGATATAAACTTTTAGGATAAATATCAGGATCCAGGGCACTTACCTTTAAGCTTCAGTGAAAACTAGAACAAAAGGAAAGACCGGGAACTAGGTTCAAAAGAGATTACAACATTTCAAAAATAGACTCTCCAGTTTTTGAGTTCCGAATAAAAGGAATGAAATAAAACTACTGGACTCTGATAGAAGAAAAAAAATATTACCGAGATTGACACTTCCGGTGGATGACTTACTGAGCGGAGCTAGGACCAATTGAAGATACAATTCATTTTGATGCAACCACACAACTCTGGGATTCTGGTTTTTGGTAATATGTTAAAATTCATGACAAGATTGAAACACTGAATCTGGGAAGGAAATAAGAATAAAATAAGGGCCAAGAAAAATTGAAAATGAGACCAACAACTGACCAAACCACAGAATGACGCTAAAGCAAATGAAAATGAAAGGGAATAAGGGAAAAATGGGGCGTGTTGTGAGACCACGCAACACTTAGTATGTTATTTTCTTGAAATAATAGATATTGAATGAATATAATTGTGCCATGTTTTCCTCTGCTATGTGTTCATCTTTGTTTATTTGCTTGAATTCATATTTTGTGTCTACCAGAAGTGTTTGCAATTGTGGATTATTCTCTTTCAAATTTTGGATCATGTTTAATAATTTTTCAAACTTCCACAAAAATGGGTTTAACTGATATTTTATTATTCTATATCAAGTTTGAAATACTGTAAAATATTGGTGCATCGCCTTAGAATAGATTACTTTTATGTATCATTTTTCATTTCTTCTCCCTTTTCCCCCTTGTTAACAAAATGAAGAGTTGGCTCCTAAAATCCTGGAGGTCATTCTGTAGAGTGCATTCTATTCCCCCATTTGCAGAACTTCCTATAAATTATATCTCCTAAGCATCAGCTTTAGAGATCAACATTTACATAAAACAATTTGATTGAAAATAGCTATACAATTATATCTATCATACCTATATTTAGATGTACTTCAACATATTTAGATACATTTTAAAAAAGAGTTAAAATATATGGAAAACTATATATATACCAAATGATAATAAAAAATATAGAATAATATTATATAAAATAAATAAATTTAAGAATAAAATAGAATTTTATATAAACCAATTTTATTCCAAACCCTAGCCACTATGGCTAAGGATGGGGTAGAGGGGACCCCTACTCATTAATGGGGTGTGGTTCTTGTGGGGTGTTGTGACCCCCATGTAGGGGTTTCACCCTTCCAAAAAGCCGTTAACTCTTTCTCTAATTCTTTCTTATATAGTGTTTTTTTAAAGGAAAAAATAATATGAAACAAAAAATATTTATATTCATACGAAAAAACAAATAAAAAAATAAAAGATAGCAAATAAACTTTTGTAGCTATTTTGACCATGCAAATTTGTCACTTGATCTAGATTAATCCTCTTGGGGATTAAGATGCTCCTTCCAGCTGATTGACATGCACTTTTATGTGGCTATCATTGAACCTGTACATAAAATTATAATCATATATTATTTGAATGATATTTAAACATTAATTTTTTTCTTGCACAATGGTTGATTTACACCAAAAAATAAAGGCAAATACATAAATTTACAATGCCATGTTTGAGGAAAAGAATGTGGGTATCCTTATGCAAGGTTTAGGCAAATAAAACATGTATATATGCTACTGATAAGATTTCAACCACTCTTCAAACAAATATGTGTTCCTTCTTCATCTTCTCCCAACCTACAAACAAATAAATAAGAATGAAAACTAGTAATGAGGTCCTCTTTTAACGAATAGTTTAGGGTTTCACAAAAACCCCAGGATCTAAGAGTTGAGATTGAATGCTCAACTCATTAAGAAATAAGACTTTTTATTTATTTTTGTTGTAAGACTTAAACAAATCACTACTTATTATATATATTAACCTAGGATATTTAAAGCATTGCAAAACTTGGATGTAAATTTTAAAAATGAGAATGTGGAAGGCCATATCATAGGCAATAATGGATATTAGAAAATTAAATAAGGGAAAAATATTTTGTGTTAATAGTTGTGTCTTAATTAAATTCAAATTTTCTTTTAAATGGATAATTTTTTCTAAAGAAAAAATTAAATAGAAAGTTACATTATCAATTTAGAAGGGTTTAGTGTTTTTTTATTTAAATAAAAGTGGCTATGCCACTGAACATTTTATTGATTAAAAAAAAAGTTTACAAACCCTGGTTCAAAAGGAGCATACTGACAGGAAAGAACCAGGGAAGAAAACCTTCGGTTATAGCTCCAAAAAAAGACAAAAAAGCTAGCCTAGAACTACGACTAGACCCAGACAGATACCCCAAATACAATAATATCATTTAACCCCCCACCGAAGCCCCCCATAGAAAAAGACCCCAAGCAAGATACAATATCTTGGTACTAGAAACCAAAGCAAAACATTACTCCAAAATAGACGGAACCAAAACAACATAGAAAGACAGTGGCAGTAGATGATCCAAGATCCAACAAGAATTTGTCTTCTTTCTTTAGAGGAGGAAGTGTCACAGTTGAAATTTCCATACCCACATTAGCAACCACAAGTGCTAGTGAATCATTGATACCGTCACCCACCATTGCCACTATCATACCAGACATCTACAACTCTTTCACTTTGTTTGCTTTATCCTCAGGTAATGTTTCCGCCATGACAGTCTCAATTCCAACCTCTTTGGCGAAGGACTTTGCTATACCCCAGTTGTCTCCAGTGACCACTATGCTCTTAATGTTCATCAACTTCAAAATGGATACCACATCTCGTGCCTCTGGCTTAACTAGGTATGATATTTCAATTATTCCAACCAACTCTCCATCAAAAGAAACCAAAATTCTTGTTCGAGCCATCTCTTTAGCCTCCCTCAATTTTTCATAAGCATCTTCAGAAATAGTGATTTCAGAATCTAACACGAGCTTTGTGTTTCCTACAAGAATAGTCTTGTTCTCCACTAAAGCTCTGACACCATGGCCACTTATGGAAACAAAATCTTGTACTTCAGGCAACCAGCTTAGATCTGAACTTGCTGGCCTAATTTTTTTAGCATACTCAACAACAACCTTGGCCAAAGGGTGCTCACTGTTTGTCTTAGCTGCAACAACCACTGTGTAGAAATCACATAAGAGCATGGTTCTTTGAAGGTGTGTATTAACAACAACAAGATTTCCAAAAGTGAGTGTTCCTGTCTTATAAAAAACAATGCAGTTTACTTTATGTGCACTCTCAAGTGCTCCTCCCCCTTTGATGAGAACACCTTGGCTAGCCCCTACTCCAGTACTCACCATGACTGCAGTAGGTGTTACAAGACCTAAAGCATAGGGACAAGCTATAACCATGACATATATGCCAAATTGAAGAGCAAGCTCAAACTCACCCATTTTAGATGGGATCCAAGACTTGGGGTATGAACCAATATTTCCTGCTACAAACCATGCTAGCTAGGTGGAATACGAAATTGCAATAACTAATGGTACAAAGAATTTTGAAAAATTTTCTGCAAATTTTTGCACCGGTGCTTTAGCCATTTGTGCTGCTTCAACAAGTCAGACTATTTGTGATAGAGCAGTCTCAGAGCCCACATGTGTAGCTCTTATGTGTAGCACTTCATTTTCATTGAGTGTTTCGCCGATAGCTTCACCACCCATTCACTTTGCAACAGGCCTAGCTTCACCTATTATCATATTTTCATTGACATGACTCTGTCCCCAGACAACCAATCCATTTGATGGAACTTTCTCACCAGGAAAATTTTTGATTATATCATTATGTTGGATCAACTGACTGCTAATTGTATGTTCTAATACAATATTCCCATCATTGTCATGAATAAGTAAAGTAGCTGTGTCAGGTGCTAAATCCATAAGCTTGGCAATAGCTTTAGAGGTTTTCCCTTTGGCAAGAACCTCCAAATACTTCCTGAGAAGGATGAAAGAGATAAGCATTGCACTAGTTTCAAAAAAAATAGTACCTTTGAATTTTATATCAGTTGCAACCCTCAATACTATGCAGACTGAGTATAAATAAGCTGTATTTGTTCCTAAGGCAATCCAAACATCCATGTTGGCAGAGCCATGACGTATAGATTTGTATGCACCAGTATAAAAGTGCCAACCAATGGTAAATTGCACAGGAGTTGATAATATCCACCTTAAAATCTCTCCAAGCATTAACATATTCACCAGCTTTAATTCTAGCCCTCTTTTAATTTCTATTAATTTCTTCACTTTTGTTAGGGCCTCCTGGCTCTCCAGGCTGAAACAAAGTTTCCTTGCACTTTCCAGAACATGTCTCCTCAATCACCTCCATAAAAGCTCTTGGTCTAGTGGATTGAGTCATAGGAGGAAGGTTGTTCAAGCATAGGAAACACCCCGAAATAGTTTCCTCAAAAGAAAAAATGCGTAAACCTAACCTGAAAACCAGACAGAAGATCTCCAAAACAACTGTTAGAAAGAAATACATTAATATGAGAAAACCTTCAATGGGGAAAGAACAAAATAGTGCCAATTTAGATGCTTCACGAAGATCCGAATAGATTTAGAATCAGGAAGAAGGGGAAGCCGGCCAAAACACAGAAAAGGATGTGCATAGGCAGTAACAGAGTAAGAACATCCCCAAATTATACACCAAGAATCACATTCACATGGAGGTGCAAAGGCAGTTCGATCCCTTCAAACCACTACCAAGCAGCCATAGGCATAAAAAGAACAATGAACTAGCATTAGCCAGTGATACATTTATAATTCCAAAAAACCCGAAACATGTGGCCCCAAAAAAGAAAGCCACGAAAACAAATATGATATTTCACTTTTGAACCATGCTTGTAGTAGAGAGAAGGGAAACCGAACAAAAGTACCAAAGCACAAACCATGGAAATCCAAAGGCTGATAAAGCTGTCTCGTAATACCACCAGAGACGAGCATAACTGAATGAGCTCAGCATGAAAATAAGACATCAAAATACATGAAGTAGGTAGTCCTAGGTGCACAAAACTCAAACGCACCAAATTATAACTGCTCTGCAATTTTTCTATAACAATTCACTACAATTTTGCATGATAAAAAAATCTTTATTAGCCAATGAATCAGCCAAGGGATTTGCTTCCATTGAGACCAAAACCGATAAGGGAAAAGCACATGGAGCATTGTCAGTGAGAAGAGAAATGCAACTAGGGAGCAAAGTAGAGCATCAACAAATTAAGAGGCGAGAAAACCAAAGGAAATCAATATCTAGTGGGTACCACAAAGTAAAGTTCTAACAGGCATCATTATAACTTTTGAATGCATGAGCTGCCCTCTGCCCATGCAGAGTAATCCATGCAACATAAATGAAGGAGACTCAAAACAAAGATCATCTTTCACCCATGCAACATAAATGAAGGAGACTCAAAACAACGATCATCATCCATGTATCCAAAAATTCGACTGTCAGAACTACCACTAAAGGCTAATTCCCATTATATTTTTGAATCTTTATGTTAGGACTGCTAGACAAAAACATCAGCTAAGTAAATAATAAATATCTTTAGAGTTTAAGAACAGATGGGACATAATCAAGGAAGGAAAACAGGAGTATACCGACATGAACCCACTGGTAGCTTACAAAAAGACACAAAACACAAGGGCATAATGCGTCTACTCAAATATGAACCCCCAATCTCTGGTCTTCTTACGTAGCACCACATTCATTGAAGGGCTTAGTGTTATAAATACTTTTATTTTAAATTTCATGTTAAGATTTTATAGTGATGTGAGAAACCTGATTTAAGTCATAAAATCGATATATTTAATGAGTTGAAATAAATTATTAACATATACAATACACCAAGTTGAGAAATTGGAAGATTAAACTTACAATATTAGTTAAATTAATTGTTGAGAGATGAAACTTTCCAAAAAAAATTAAAATAATGGGGCTTGGGTAAAAATGGTAAGGACCTCTATCAAATTAGTAAATTTAAAAGCTTAGAACAAGAAAATAATGATTAAAGATTTTTTTCTAACTAGAGTCTAATAGTTGTTATAATGTATTAATCATGTTTATTTTCTTATGAGAGGATTACAATTTAAGATGTAGTTGATGCCTTATGTTGCCTTGTCTAATAAACATTGCAAAACTATAATATAATAAATGATAGTTTATTTATTTAAATATTAATTATGTAATGCCCCGTCTTAATATCCTAAGAATGTTGCAATAGTGTAATAAAGGTGTAATAATTTTTTTTTTAAAGTATTAATATTAAGTTAATTAGTTGCATACATTCATTAGGCTAAGCGACGTTACACTACTTTGAGTTTTCCATAAGTGACTTAAGTATTTCACATTGCACATATTAATTCATAACATAAAACATTTAACATTGCATAACATTGAAATTTCCATTCAAGATAATATATTAAAGTACAAACATGTTTCCATACATTGCATTTGATAGAATATACAATACTCATCCATTTGATGAGGTAGTTCAATAATGATTACAAATACAATTACATTGTTCACCTCTTATACAATTGAGGGATGTTTTCAAATACAAGTTTTCAAAGTTACAATGTTGAAATAAACATAAATTTCCATGTGTGAGCTCTCCATCCATGAAGCTCTCGATGCCATGATCAAACTGGGGACCCAACGGAGTAAGGTGCACGTTCCACCCAACCATGTGGTACCCGTAGGTCCACCTCCCGTGCTAGGAGATAGTAATAAGGATACCTAGACCTAATCTACTAACCCTAGACACTAGTACACGAAAGACTATTGGTTACATTGCTTCCAGATTTCGACAATTGATTGAACTATGTAAACAAGGTTAACTGTTATTCTAGGTGGAGTGTCATCACAATGTTGCAAAGGTTACCCTGGTGTTTCTTCCTAGGTTCCGGCCCCCAATCCTTGGGTTACCCTGGTAACCTCTTACGAAACCCGGACCCTATTGCATACTATTGTGGAATCGAATGTCTCTTGAAGAAACAAGACATCGATTTGCCATTCCAGGCCTTCTCATCTTATACTCATGACTGAAGAAGCTCTAGAGTCATAAGAGAGGCAAATATCTTGTTAAGAATTTTAATCTAACTAATGTGTCATTTAATTATCACTAACTTACCAACTATTTGTAAGTTACCCTGACACCACTTTGTGTGTCGGCCCTCACAAATAGCCACTCCCCTAAACATAACAAGGGTTTCTAAGTTTTCATGACAAGGGTTTACAAGTGCACAAAGTACAACTTACAATAACAAATACTTCTCAACATTATGAAATCACAATATTTATCACATGCACAACCCAAGTTAACACAAGAAATACGTTTGAATAATTAAACACCCTTTTTACACAATTCATTCTGGAAGACTGATACGACTATAACTTTCCCAATATGCCCCAAAAGAAAACACGTACAAAAACAAATCAAGAAAAATAGACACCTACTATTTGGATCTACTAAATCCAATCATTCATTAAATTGAAAAAATTAATCTTCTAAGATTTAATTCATTTTCCATGCATTATGAATATCAAATCTACAGTTTGCCCAATTTCATACCTATAAATTTTATAACTCCAAAATAACAATTTTATTCTTAAAACAAATATCTAAATCATTCAAAACAACTAAATCTAGATATTTAATAATTAAATTCTTTTAAACTTATCATTTAAACATAATAATATTAAAAAAAAAAAACAAATAATAAATATATTTTAATTTAATATATATATATATATATATACATACATATACATACATATAATATATATTAAATATTTATAATTTTGAAATTCATAATATATATAAATCGGATTAAATAAATGACATATAAACCAATTCGCATTCTATATATTTATAAAATCGAAAATAATAAATATCAATGAAATTCGGATTTTAATTCCAAACTTTGTTTTAATTTTCAATAATGTTAAACAGGGCTCCCACGGGCCTCCCTGTGGGAGGTCGTAGCCCTGCTAGGGCTGCGCCCAGTAGCCCCTGGCTGCTGTGCGCAGCCTTGACAGCTGCGCCCATGGCTATGGGGAATGGGGAGGGTTTCGGCCCTCCCCAAAATTTTTATAATTTTTTTTTTAACATAAAAAAATAAAAAATGAAAATTTTAGAAACAGAAACGGCCGCGGATTTTAATCCGTTTCATTTTTTAAAAAATCCGTACGGCGTTTTGATCCAGAACGAGAATAAATACATATAACATTTCTTCAATACAAATTTTCTGTATAGTGTTTCCACTAAATAATAAATAAATACTGGGTTTTTTCATAATCCAATTTGTATATGAAATCAAGTATATATATATATACACACACATTTATCAAGGTTTACACACAGAAGATTACAGAAAACTTCTACAGAAGATCATCGAAATTTTCACAAAGGGAAATGGAAAAATTTTCAACAATATATATAAAAATTTATTTTCTAGATTCACTCAATAATTTCCTTTCAGACATCTCATTTTTCTAAAAGAAAATATACATAATAAATCCCATTTCGGAAATACACAGTAAATATATATATATTTTAAAAATACAGAGAATTTAAACCAAGCTAATTTTTTTTAACAGAAGCGTTCCTTTTCAAAACCCACGAAATAAAATCTAGAGAAAAATACCTGATTTCCTTTGCTGTCTGGTGAAGAAAACCTCTGTAGCCTTTGTAGCCTCTGTTTCCTGTAGCTAGCAATTCCTTCCCGAGAACCAATTCCAAAATAACCAAAAGCCAAGATCTTCCAATTCCAAAATCAACCAAAAAGCATTTTCCATTTTTTTTAACAGAGCCACAAAATAATTTTTCCATGAGGAAATTCAACAACCTCTGTGATTTCCCAAGATCCAAAATATCCTCCGTAACAAATTTTCAACAACCCCAATGCAATTATTACACTCACACACATGTCGAGAAGTGGTTATGAAAATATCTTCTCCACTTCTCGGCAATCTTGCCAATTCAATTTGCATGCTAATTTATTTATTTAATTAAATTTTACAACCACTATACAAATCTCAGGTATATTTTTTTAATTTAAATTTACAATTTTCCATAATTTATTTAATTTTCAAATATAACTATTTACTCACTTAATATTTTAATTTAACTAATTAATTTATTTAATTAAATAAGTTTGATCTTTTATAATCAAACCATTTAACCAAATAAGCTAATTAATTAATTAAATAATCAAGCAAGTAATTTCTTTAATATTTAAAATTAATCTAAATAAGAATAATTTAAAACACAATGTTCCAACATTAAAAATTAACCAAATTTACTTTTCAAACGATTTATCCAAACATAAAATAACAATACTACCTATGACTCTGCACTAAAATAGACAAAGTACTAAGACTAGGGTTAAAGGCTAGACTAGGGTAAACCAAACTACTATCTCCTGATCAACGTATCCGTTGAGTCTTGACACGCTCAGACCTGAGTACCCAGGTGGAGTCGGTGTCATGTACCTGCAAATTCCTGCAACCAAGCAAATAACGTGCATACATATATATATATATATATATATAATAAAGCATTAAACAGACACACCGTGCGGAGAAAATCACAGATGTCGTAGGGCACTCGCAAGCAAGTGATGCGATTCCGTTCTCCACACCAATACACTTCACAACAAACTGACGAAATAAATAGTTGTTAGTCCATCATAACATGTACATAGCAATAATCAACTGAAATTAAACATCTAAACTATATCCAATCATGTCTGAAATCAATAATCATCAAACAAGTATCATCATGTCACAAAATAATCCACTATCGCTCAAAACTAGCGATCAAAATATCCAACAAAGCATCATAGGTCTAACAATGTGAAAACATAACAACAGAAAGCATAAGCATAAACGAAGGGGTACTACAAATTATTTAATTATAGTTCAATAAATCTAGTCTTAGTTTCTCTGAGAAGTTAGAGTTTTATTTACTCAAAAAAAGAAGGGGTGTAGGTGTTTAAATGATGTGAAAATAAAAAAAAAAATTTGGGTTTTCAATTGTAAAATTTTGGGCATGACATTTGGCATTAGAGTCCCAAATTGCAACTCTAGGAACTCTAGGAATCAGTTGGGCCTTGGGTATAGTATGTGTTGGAAACAAGCAAATCACCACATGCCAATCAGTCAAGAAATTTGAAATGAATTTTAAGCGAATAATTTTAGTAGATTTATCTTGCATTAAAAACTAGAATCTAGTTGTAATTACCCACCCTATATAGGGTTTGGAATGCATCTAGTAGTCAAAATTCAACCTAATGAAATATATCAAAGTAGGAATTTAATTAAAAATATTTAGTTATTTGGAAGAGACCCAAGTCAAACAATAAATTTTTGACTAAGTAAATAAGGAGAATGACTAAGGAAAAAATTAGTTCAATTATCAAATGCTATTTCACTAATCTCACCTTTTTGTCATTTCATACCCTTGAACCTTAACAAAGATATATGTTGCTTATTGACATGTGTTGATTTTGTGAAAAATAAGATTGGATAGTGGAATAATATAAATCATCATAATATATATGATTGAAGAAACTCCAACTCCTCTAGCTTCATGCAACCATAATTCTTGAGATAATATTAATGTTACTTCTTAAAATATGATGGTTTTGGAAACAATGTGAATATAAAAAAATAGCGCAAATAAAAAATTATGTTAGTATGAATCACCATAAATCCCATTTTATAAACCTTGAAACCTATAAAGGCGTGTTTGTTTGATCCTAAAAAATGAGACTAGCATGGTAGGAGTCAAGGTTGCTTTGAGTAGACCTATTTTAATTAATATAAATAAATCATAACATCAAAAGGAGTGAAACACTAGAAACCTCTTGGATTTTATCTCGCATACAATTTTTAATATCTTCTCTTGCCCTAATTGGAGTCTAGTTAAAGATTTAAACTGTCACCTTTTAAAGTACAAGTATGATGCAAGAGCATCCAAGGTGTAATGGAAATCTTGTGTCACCAAAAATATTTCAGTTTTGCTTTGTTTGATTTCAATAAGGGCTTAATGTTTAGGAGAATAATATTTTTCATTTGAAACAATGTAGATTTCCTTTGGGTAAAAATGCTAATGTAAATTTTGATGTGAAAAGACCCCAATAATTTGGTGAAAGAATCTTTTGGAGGAATATGCCTTTTGGGCGTCCACCTTAGGATGAGGAAAAATAGTTTTGTCTTCTAGTGATTTTGGTGAGTTTTGCATGTACAAGTGTCATATGTTGTCAGAAGATGGGATAGAAAGGGAATCTTGCATGTCTTGCATGTCTTTGCATGCAAAGTTGTAACTGATAGGATGTAAGGAATGTGTAAGAGGTGTAAGATGTCATGAACAACCGAAATATGATTGGAAATGAGTTTAGGCACCCAAGAGAAGGTTGGAATGTATTGGACCTCATTGCTTAATGCATATTTTGTAACTCCCAAGGTTGGGTGTATGTTTCTCAAGGTGGTTTCAAGAGATTGTTTTGTGAAACCATGGTTTGTTTCCTCTTTGCTCATTCTCTATTTATTGATGCCTTTTCGTTTGGAGAAGGGGGCTTGGAGAAGTAAAGTTTGCATACCCAAATGCTACCAAAATTATGCCAGATTGTTGAAGACACCTTTGTTGCAGATGTTGCATGTAGGATTGTAGAGGATCCCATGAGCTTCATGTTGATGTAATCTATTTGCATATTTGAATGAAATAAAGTTGCATATTTATCTTCCAATTTCTATTCTTGTTATGTATTTGTAGCCTTCATATGTTATGTTTTGTGAGGTTTTGTGATCAAATTTGAAAGGGAGAGTCTCCCTTTTCATCAGTGGTATTAGAGTAGGTTATCTTGAGCCTATAAATAGAGCACTGAAGAGAGACAGTTTGCAACAAGACCTATGAGTTGTGGGAGAAGATTAAAATGCCTCCAAGAGTTTCCAATCGTGTTAGAGGTAGAGGCAGAGGTGGTGGAGGAAGAGACCCTCCCAGAGATGAAATCAGAGCCCTTATAAGGAAAATAGAAATCTTGCAAGAAGAGATTTGTAGGAGAGAAGCGCATAGGGAAAGAGATGATAGTGAGGATGAAAATGAAGAGGAAGAGGAAGATTAAGAACAAGATCAAATTGATCCTAGAGAAATTAGATTGTTGAGAGCAATATCAAACATTGGAAAGAAATCAAGAATGGAAGTTTCAACCTTCAAAAAAAGTTTAAATCCTTAAGAGTTGATAGATTGGATTAATGACATGGAAGAGTTTTTCAAGTTTCAAGAGATTGAAGACCCTCACAGAGTGAGGTTTGCAAAACAAAATTAAAAGGACATGCAAGCATTTGGTGGAAATAAATTCAACTTGAAAGAGGAAGACAAGGGGAAGAAAAAATTTCCAAATGGGATAGGATGGTGGAAAAAATTAAGAGACAATTTATTCTAGTAGATTATGAATTGGAGTTGCTCAAGAAGATGCATAGCTTAAGACAAGGAACGAGGATAGTGAAAGAATATATGGAATAATTTCACAAGGTCCTAATTCGAACAAGACATTCTGAAGAAAATAAGGATAAGGTAGCCCATTACATTAATGGGCTGAAACATAGCATACAAGAAGAGTTGGCATTGGTGAGAATGACCACCATCAAGGATGCATATCAATTTTCATTGAAATTTGAAGAAAGATTGAACAGAAAATTTGAGAGTAAACAAAGAGGAAGAGGTTGTGGTGGAAGAAACAGAGGAAGAAGTTATGATGAAAATAAGGAAAATAAGAAATTGGAAGACCAAGGCAGCAGAAAAAATAAAAAATCATCTTCCCAGAGATCAAAATCCAAGAGGTAGAGGAAGATCGGGTAGAGGATTCGAAAGAGGTGGCTTTCACAGAACCTATTTTTGATGTGGTGAAGAAGGACATAGAGCATATGCCTATCCTCATAATCAAGAGAGGACCAATAGAATACCTAAAAATCAGAATAGAGCAACAAACATCAATGAGGAGGATGCATGCTCATTGCATTCCGAAGAAGCAGAAGGAGGTGAAGTCTTGATGACAAGAAGAGCATTGTTGAATGAGGAAGATGAACTAGTTCAAAGAAAGAGATTATTCAAGAAAAGATGCAAATGTGAAGGGAAAGCTTGTAATGTCATCATAGATAGTGGAAGAATGGATAAATTGGTATCCAAAGAAATGGTGAGAAAGTTGAAGCTAGAGAGGAGGAAGCACCCGAAACCATACTGAATATCATGGGTACACAATAATCAAAAGATTTTGATCAATGAACAATGTTCGATAAAATTTAAAATAGGAGGTTATTTAATGCAAGAAAATTCCTAGATGGAATGAACATGAAAAAAAAATAAAATTTATTCCTAAGTCTAACTATGAAAAATGGAAGATGTTCCAATGGAGGTTGTGGATTTGCTGCAAGAATTTCAAGGGATTGTTTTTGACAATGCACCTGACGGGCTACCGCCTGTGAGGAAGATAAGTCTTCAAATTGATCTAATACTAGGAGCAAGTTTTCCTAACAATGAAGCCCATAGAATGTCTCCAACTGAGAGTTGAATAAGCAAGTTCAAGAATTGTTGTAGAAAGGCTTGATTCGGGAGAGCCTAAGCCCATGTGCAGTGCTTGTTGTTTTGGCACCAAAGAAAGGAGGAGAATGGAGGATGTACATGGATTCAAGGGATATCAATAAGATTACCATCAAATACAAATTTCCATTACCAAGAATGGATGATATTATGGATTGTTTGAGTGGGGCTGAATACTTTACCAAGATTGACTTGAAGAGTAGTTATCATCAAATACGAATTTGAGAAGGTGATGAGTGGAAGAAAGCTTTCAAGACCAAGGAAGGTTTGTATGAATGGTTGGTGATTCATTTTGGACTAAGCAATTCTCCTAGTACATTTATGAGATTGATGAATAAGGTGTTGAAAGAGTTTTTGGGAAGATTTGTTATTGTTTATCTAGATGATATATTGATCTTTAGTAATACACTAGAGGAGCATTTGTTGCATATCAGATTTGTTTTCAAAAAGTTGAGGGAAGAAAATTTGCTCATTAACTTGAAAAAGTGTAGCTTTATGAAGATGGAATTGGTATACTTGGGTTTCGTTGTTTCAGGAGGTCTCAAGATGGACCTAGAAAAGGTGAGAGCTATTTTAGAATGGCCTACACCTAGAAGTGCTTCTGAGGTGAGATCATTTCATGGTTTGGCAAGTTTTTACAAAAAAATTGTTAGAGGTTTTAGTAGTATTTGTGCACCATTAACTGAGACCATGAGAGGAGATAAAAGAGATTTCAAATGGACTATAGGAGTAGCAAGAAGCTTTGATTTGTTGAAGGACAAAGTGACTAAGCAACCTATTTTAGCACTTCCAAATTTCAACAAAGTATTCCAAGTTGATTGTGATGCAAATGGTAATGCAATTGGAGTTGTCCTAAGTCAAGAAGGTAAACCCATTTCTTACTTTAGTGAGAAGTTAAATTATGCAAAAAGAAAATATTCAGTGTATGATCAGGAATTTTATGCTATTGTGCAAGCATTGAAAAAGTGGAGACACTATCTTTTACCTAAGGAGTTTGTTTTATTTACTGATCATCAAGCACTTTAGTATTTGAGTAGTCAAGGGAAGTTAAATCAACATATGAAATGGGTAGATTTCTTGCAAAGTTATACCTTTTTTTTGAAACATAGGAGTGGGAAGTCTAATAGGGTTGCAGATGCTTTGAGTAGAAGATAGGGTTTGTTGATTGAAATGCAAGTTGAGGTTATTGGATTCAATGAGTTGAAGGAGTTGTGTGAGGAGGACATAGATTTTGGAGAGGCTTGGAAGGCATGAAAAGAGCCTATTTATGGTGATAGAACCAAGTGGTTGGATTATTTAATCCAAGATGGTATATTGTTCAGAGGTAATAAGTTGTGTATTCCTAGAAGTTCAATGAGAGTAAATTTAATTAAGGAAAAACATAGTGGAGGACTTGCAGGACATTTCAGTTTTGATAAAACCATAGAACTTGTTGGAGAGAAATATTATTGGCCTCAATTTCAGCAATATATCAGAAAATACGTGCAAGGTTGTAGAATTTGTCAAGTGGCAAAAGGAACTAGTCAAAATACAGGTTTATATTAGCCATTACCAGTACCTGAGAGGCCATGGGAGGAGATTAGTATGGAATTTTTTTTGGGTTTTCCAAGGATCCAAAGAGAACACAATTCAATATTTTTTGTAGTAGATAGATTTTCCAAGATGGCTCATTTTATTCCATGCAAGAATACTAGTGATGCGAATGTTGCAGAATTTTTTTTTAGGGAAGTTGTGAGGTTACATGGTCTTCCAAAGAGCATTGTTTCAGATAGAGATACAAAGCTTGTGGGGTAATTTTGGAGGACATTATGGAAGAATATGAAGAATTATTTTAAGTTTTTTTCAGCCTACCATCCTCAAACAAATGGTCAAACAGAGGTGGTAAACAAAAGTTTGGGTAATTTGTTGAGATGCCTAGTTGGAGATAAGCCAAAGGGGCGGGATTTGATCCTGCCTCAAGCAAGATTTGCATATAATAACTTTGTGAATAGAAGTATATGTAGATATCTATTCCAAATTGTTTATGGAAGCATCCCAAGAGTTGTTTCATATCTGAAAAATATAGATAATTTTGATAAGAAGAGTGCAAAAGCAGAGGACTTTGCTGAACACATGAAGAGTATACATGAGGAGGTACGCAATCACATCAATAAAATAAACTTTCAGTACAAGTCCAAAGCTGATTTGAAGAGGATACATAAGGAGTTTCAGGTTGGTGATGAGGTAATGGTACACTTGAGAAAATAAAAATTTCCAGTTGGTACCTATAACAAGTTAAAAATGAAGAAATTTGGGCCTTGCAGAATTGTGAGCAGGGATGATTCAGGTAATGCATATGAAGTAGAGTTGTCTGGTGGACTTAATATTTCACCTATCTTTAATATTTCTGATCTAACAAAGTTTCATGAAACTAAAAGTGATGAAGGTACAATAGGTGAAACAATTCATATACTAGCATCTACTTCAGAAGAGGGAAAAATAGAGGCAATTTTAGACAGCAGGGTGAGTAGGAGTACAAGGCACAAGCAATAATTTGAATACTTGATCAAATGGTTTGGGAGGAACATTGAGGACTCATAATGGTTGTCAAAAGCTGAAGTTCAATGTCTTAGTTACCCTCCTCAGAAGTGATAGGGTCAATTTTTCTTTTACCCTGGGTGTCTGATGCAGGAGCATCCAAGGTGTAATGGTAATCCTGTGTCACCAAAAATATTTTAGTTTTGCTTTGTTTGATTTCAATAAGGGCTTAATGTTTAGGAGAATAATTATTTTCATTTGCAACAATGTAAATTTCCTTTGGGCGAAAATGTTAATATAAATTTTGATGGGAAAAGACCTTGGTAATTTGGTAAAGGCATTTTTTGGAGGAATATGCCTTTTGGGTGACCACCTTAGGATGAGGAAAAATAGTTTTGTCTTCTAGTGATTTTGGTGATTTTGGTGATTCTTGCATGTACAAGTGTCATATGTTGTCATAAGATGGGTTGCAAAAGGAATCTTTCATGTCTTTGCATGCAAAGTTGTAACCGACATGATGTAAGGAATATGTAAGAGGTGCAAGATGTCATAAACAACCAAAATTTGATTGGACAAGAGTTTAGGTGCCCAAGAACATGCATTGGACCTCATTGCTTAATGCAGATTTTGTAACTCCCAAGGTTGGGTGTATCTTTCTCAAGGTGGTTTCAGGAGATTGTTTTGTGAAACCATGATTTGTTTCCTCTTTGCTCATTCTCTATTTATTGATGCCTTTTCATTTGGAGAAGGGGGCTTGGAGAAGTGAAGTTTTCGTACCCAGATGTTGCCAAAATTATGCTAGATTGTTGAAGACACCTTTGTTGCAGGTGTTTCATGTAGGATTGTAGAGGAGCCCATGAGCTTCATGTTGATGTAATCTATTTGCATATTTGAATGAAATAAATTTGTATATTTCTCTTCCAATTTTTGTTCTTGTTATGTATTTGTATCCTTCATATGTTATGTTTTGTGAGGTTTTATGATAAGATTTGAAAGGGAGAGTCTCCCTTTTCATCAAAGTACTTGGCCTACTCTTAAAAATATATTTACAACTTGATATTGGGCTAGAAAACTTAAAGTGCTTGGATATGAGATACCTTATATTTTGAGCCTTTTAATGACTCCCCTATAACTTGAATCATGATCAAACATAGATTCTATTGAAACTTCCCTTAAGTGCATGTAACATTTGATAAATTCACCTATTGAAAATGGTCTAATTTATTAAATGAAGAGTCACACGTCTTTTAATCTCATGCCCATCCCATAAGAAAACTCAAATTAGTTACATAAATAATTTATTTTATTTGAATAAACCATGGAACTATAGGCCTTGCTTAAAACTCTTCCAAGTAGACATTTACCTTGGGAATTTGAAGGATTCATTATAACTACCCTCCCTTTGGCATTCTATTACCTTAGGAATAAGTAATAAAGGTTGAGAAACACAAGTGTTCTTCATTCAAGATTAAACACGTGAAGGAACTCTAGGAGGGAATGATTAAAATATGCTAGCTAAAATCTAATTAATGTTTTATTTGGGAAGCTCCCTTGTTAGTATCTAAAGAAGGAGAATTCTTTGTGTTTAGCTAGTAGATGACTTAAGAACTTAGTTGAGAAAGTCAAATATTATCTGGGACATTTTATTATTATGAGTTTTTTCTTGTAATTTTATAGAAATTGATACAACTTGGTTTTAAGAGCTAAAAGTAAAATGTGTTAGACGAATTGATTTTAGAACCTATAAATATAAAATCTTTATATGCATATCAAAGGATATGAATTGAAAAGCTTATGTCTAATAGTTGTCTCAAGGTTTATGAACTAAATTAAAATCATTTCATACCTATAATGTTACTTATGAATTATTCATAAATAACCCTAAAAATAGGAGCTCCCTCACAATATGATGTGTAAAACTGAAAACCATAGCGAACCTAGTCATGATAGGAAAAGGAAAGAAAAATCAGATTGAACATAGAAAAATAAATTCATTTTATACATCTTGTTGATAAATTATATTAGAGATAAATCAAATAAATAAAGCCTAGTGAAACAAGAAGCATGGTGAAACTTGTAAACCATATTTTAATTATAAACTAGATAGCTAAAGTATGAATTCATTGATTTAGAATGAGTGGTTGAATGAAAAAATAATAGATATATATAGAAAGGATTATTTTTATGCAGCTAGGGAGAAATGAACCTTGTAGAAGTAATTGAATTTTTTGTGTCTTAGAACACAAGGTTATAAAGTAATTAGAAATTATAAAATGTTGTCATATGTGTATACCTAGTAAATATTGTGTTGTACAGCAAGCTGTGATATAGGGTATCCAACTTGGGATAAGGGTGGGGGTGGACGATACACATGGTCCATCTATGTAAACCCTTGTAATGATCTTCTATGTAAAAAAAATTAGTTGTGAATAGAGATATTAAAATGTTGTGTGTTGAGGTATTCCTATTGAAGGATATGTGTCACCTACTATGTAGTTTTGTTCTTGTGTTGTAATTGTGTTTCCCCTAGCATCAACCCTCCCACTAGATGAGAGCATGCTAGTGTAATTAGGAGATGAGAGAGAATGGACCTCCATTGGAATGCATGATTCTCCATGGATGTTTGTCCCCAATCTAGTTCCCCATACAACATAACCAAATTTGTTGCTTCATTGTGCAAACCTACTACTTGAGATTTGTATTTTATGGGTTGAGGATGAACCCTAGTATGCTAATATATTGGGATTTTTTCCAACTTATGATTGAAAAAACTTGGTATTATATAAATATGAGCATTAGAGATAGCCACTAGAGTTTGAGATATTTGATTGCACCATGGACTACTAGTATATGGGTAAAGCCTTATCAACTATGGACCATAAGTAATCTTTGAGATACAGTTAAGTGTGTTGATCGTAAGATAAAGAAATTGGAATTGATGAGGAAAAAATGAAAAGAACAACTTCCAACACTAGCACATGATATTATATCGAAGCGTACAAAGAAATAATCTTTATGACTAAAGATAGAGTGATGTGGTGATGGTATTAGCACTTTTCCAACATGATCTAGATGAATTTTTTTATAGTAACAGTGACACCTTATTTGGATGTGAATAAAGGTTGAAAAAGTGATTAACATTCTATAAAGGATTAAAACTGTTTTTGTCTTGGGAAACTACATATAATGTACGTATAATGTTCATAAGTGATTCTTCAGATATGTGGATTCATGGGTTCCCTTTTTAGCATGTTCCGGGTTGTGTGGAACCTATGCTTGTTTGTGACCACCATGATACTACATACTATTATATTTATGTGGTTTGAGACCACCGTTTCCCTCCTCCCCTTAGGTGGCTTTAACAAAGTTGCATGGTGTTTGTAATATGATTTTTTTTGATGAAATAGACCACAAATTATTGATAATTTCTTTGTTGATGATTTCCTTTCTTATGTAATATGCCAATGGCATCAAATTTTAGGTTTTTGGGGCTACTTAGCCATTTTACATTTTGTGATGGTTCTTTTTCCTCAAGAAATTATTTAGTTATATTTTTAATTGAAATTTTATAATGTTGCTACTTTTTATTCTTACATTTTACGTTTTCTTTGATGATACTTTTATTGAAATTTTGGTTATAATATTACACTTGTTGGTTTGGGGCTTTCTTATTTTTGCAACTATTGTTATGTGTGGTGTATTGTGACATGTGTAAACTACTATATATAGGAGGGCTACCGAATAAGTCGTATAGGGGAGTAGATGTGTTGGGGAATTTTATTATGAGGATTGGGATGCAAATGGGACTGATATGGGACAATTACAATCATTTTCCCTCTAGTTCTATGCAAGTGTCTACTTTTGTACCTTCTTTTTGGAGGCTAATCCCCTTAAACAAATAAGGGGGAGGAACTAGGAAATGTAAGTAGGGTTCCCCAAAAGGGGCCTCGAGACCATCTCTCCTAATGATTACTTGGTTTTATGGTACTTGTGATATTTGGCTTCCTTTGGGATACATGATTACTTGGTTCTATGGTACTTGTGATATTTTGCTTCCTTTGGACACATGATTACTTGGTTCTATGGTACTTGTGATATTTGGCTTCCTTTAGATACATGATTAATTGGTTCTATGGTACTTGTGATATTTGGATTCCTTTGGATACATGATTACATGTTTTCATGGCTACTCAGTTATTGGCACAATGGTTCTATATAGCTATAATGATATGGTTACATGATTGCTTAGAGATAATTGACATTGTTCTTCCTCATAAAATCCATTGTGTGAGCCTCTTGGTGTGAATTATGTAGCATTATTTATGAGGTGTGTGGTTGATTGGGAGTGAATGTGATGTGAATAGTCATGATCTATGTGATATTAGAATGGTGACTAATGAAAAAGAATTAAATATTTCCTTTAGACATGATAGAAAATGAGATCATGATGATAGATGAGTAAAATATTTTATTAATGATACTTTTATATTAAATTATGAATGCCGACTATTGAATTATTAAAATTGTGTTAAATGATGAAAGAATTATAATGGCTCTTGTATACGTTTGTGTAACTTTAATCCTACATTCTCATGATAATGAGACAACAAATATGTGGTTAGTGTTGACACCTTGAATTATGAATTCGAGGAATAAAATTTTCTATTGTATGATCCTTGTGTCTAGTCTTATGCTTTTTCACCTTGTGGATAAAATTCTCTATTATGTGTATGTTTCCTATAGCTTGGTTATTTCACCAATCTAGTGAATGAGACATTTTTTCTTAAGAAAATTATGTGATACTGTGTTGAGATTATGTCCTTGTATCTTAGAGACTTTTGGGAGAAAGTCTACGATAAGGGGAGGGGGATGTAAGGCCCCTCCTCATGTTCAACTATTCCAACTCCATTTTCTTTAAGTGTGTTCCATTACTGCTAGTTAGCTAGATTAAAATTGATGAATTGTGATCACATTGGTAAATTTGGTGGGTTCTCTCTCTTACTCTATCTATTTCTCATTCTTTAAAACTTTTTGAAAACATATCATTGATGTCAAGAAATCATAGTATTTATTTTATAAAATGTTTATATGAAAAACCCTAGTTCAAATATGTAATTTCATGCTTTAAACACCATTGATGTTATCAAGTATAATTGAATATTTTATGTACCTTATAAATATTTTAATATAGCTTGTAAACCTAATGTGAATTAGTATGCAACATAAAAAATAGAATGGTAACAATCCACTTTATTTAAATATTTGATGTGATATTATGAGGTTGATCTTAATTTAAGAAACTTCTTGCAAAATATAAAATTAATAGAACGAGAAGTGAGAAATGAAGTTATATCTAGATTCAACTCAATAAATTTCTAATGTGTTTTGTGTATTTTGGTGGGGATGTTGGTCATGAGAAAGAGTATGAATTTTGATAATTATTAGGTGGATATAAGGGATGAATAGTAAATAAAATACATGTGCATATGAAAACAACACTAGCCAAGCCAAAGGTGAACCACATGTGAGTAGAGATGGTAAGTTATACATGCTTAATGTCCCGTTGATTTGTAATCCTCAATAATAAGGAATCATTTAATGATAGATTAAAATAATATATAAATGATGAATCCAATGCTTATGATTTCATTCCTCAAAAGTTAGATTCAAATTTTATATATTGAAGTACATAAAAAATTATTTAGGTGAATTATCATCAACTATATTTTGAAAATTTAGATTGAAAAATAGTGTGATTATCTATGATGATCTAACCTTATGAATATATATTGCATATATTATTTTAATGACCAATATGCAAGAAAATAGTGCCAATGGAGGAATATAGATAAGCTTCAAAACCTTGTTCAAATACTTCACTTATCGAAGTTCTTAAAGTGTGACCTTATGCCTAGAAAGTGAGGGAATTAAATGTTGTGGTTTAATGCTTGTTGTTCAAGTTTAATTTTATTATTTTGTGAGTTAATTGATTTGAAAAAAAAGTTATTAGAACATGTGTTGTGTTAGAGTTGAGAGTCTTTTGATTTTTCTTCAATTTCGAATTTGATTATAAAGGGGTTTTTGAAAGGGGTTAAAGGGTCAATTTTCTTGGTTCTTGAGTAAAAATAGACCCCCGAGGTATGTATCTATAGGTTAGGGGATTATTAGAAAAGTAACCTTGACCATTGGTCATGATTTTACCCTTGAAAAGTTTCCCTTGAAATAAAATGACGAGATTTAAAGCATGGGGAGATAGGTGATGACTTGTCACCATCCAAACTCTCTTACCAAAGTTGAAGGGTTATGGCAAGAACAACCCTCTTACCTATGTCTCACAAATGTGTGAGCACATGGGATGCATGTGACATTGTCTAGGGCTTTGGATGAGGATAAGTGTGTGAGTTGGATGCCACATGTCACCCTCTAATTTGGTGAGGATGAGTGATATGACACTCCTTATACATATCATCAAGCTTGAGAAGGGGGTCTTGATTCATTTTTTGTTTTCATTTTTTTTTTCTTTTGGGGTTTTTTTGGGAGAGATTTTGAGAGTTTAAGAAGGAATAAAAAGCTCTAGGAATGGAGTTGGAGAATTATGATGAAATTAGTTTGGAGGAGGGATGAGTTTAATCCCTACAACCCATATAGAGAGAGATAAGTCCTCCTATCCCTATCCTATTATTTTCATATATATATATATATATATATTTTTTTTGGTCTTTGCATATATTATTAAGTATGCTTCTTGTTGTGTATAAAATCACATTTATTAAAGTTTTGTGATTATGGTTGTGTTCATTTTAGTTGAAGGTTGTGTTGAGGAAAAATGAGGAACTTTGGGTATTCAATAAGTTTTCATTGAAGTGATATACTATTCTTGGTTGTGTATGGGATGTACTCTCTTAAATATTTGGGGTTTTGATAGTTCTCCTTGCATGGGGGATGGCTAGAGACTCTTAAGGATTGATGATTCCATAATGGTAGGGTGGAGAGAAATTTTCTCCCATTGGAATACTTCTATTGGAGTCTCAAAATCTTATTCTTGAAGACGGTTGTACAACATTTCATCTCATTGGAGTTCTTGCTAAGAAGGTTGTTATTTTATGATACAAGTGGATGGATAAATAGTTATTTTTTTGTTGTAACTCATCTTGTCTCCTTTTAGACAAAAGAAAGAAAAGATTTAGTTCAACCTTACTTGTATTTAAGGGTATGAATTGGTGTTATGTTTGTATTGTTTACAAGAATTTAATACTATTGCTTGGAGGTTGAATATGTTCTTTGCAAGTTAATGTTTACATGAGCATATTTGGATAAGTCTCTTTTAGATGACAATAAGAGATTAAACCTATGTAAAACAAAAAACTAAAAAAATCTTGGAAACTAAACAAACATTTGATTAAAATACTAAATCTAATTTGTATTAAAAAAAGTTACTACTCAGCTTTTATATAAAGGTAGAAAAGATAGTGAAATTTCTTGTCACAAAAAATGTGTGCATATTAGTAAAAATTTATATATGCTCACATAAATGTTGACCCTTGGCATAAGGTTTTTCATTGATGTCAAAAAGGCAGCTTGCATTTGGCATTGGATGTTGTTCTTGATTGCATCTCCACTTGGCATACTTAGTTGGTTCACATCACAGTGCTATTGGTTTGGTATTTCGATTGAGGTAAAATCATGTTTATCATTGGTTGGTTCACATCACAGTGATATTGGTTTGGTATTTCGGTTGAGGTAAAATCATGTTTATCACACTTCATTGATGGTCTCTTGGCTTGGCATACAATATTTTGAAGCTCATTACATTACATATTGTATCATGGTCTATAATCATGCATTTGTAGTAAGAAGTTAAATTTGTGATCATTTGCAAGCTTAGATATATGGCTTGTTGGATAGTGATTAATATGTTATCTGGGCATGAACAGATATTTAGAGTACAATGAGCATCTTTACTTTTATCTCTATTATGTGATTACTAGTATATCTTATTTTGTGATAGGCATTGATGTCTTATGTTTTTAACCATGGGCATACTGTTATTACACTTGTATTGGAATAGTTTTGATTGCCTTGATCTTTATCAGCATCATATGGAATTGGATAAGTGTTTATACCATGCTTTGTTTCGCATGGTCGACACCATTGTATTGGCAGGCACATGTGACATCATTTGGTTTAAATTATTGATTTAATTATATTTAAATTCCATATGCAAAAGGCATAAATATAAAGTTGACTTGGTTGGTAAGTTTCAGGGTCATGATACAGGTTAAAGACATTGTTTCATATTGTGCTTTCACCAGGTTCTTTAGGGCACACTAGGACATGTAGTCAAGAGATGTATATCGTGGAAAGCTTGTTTTTGGAAGTTAATTTTGTAAGGTTAAACTTTGTAACATGCTGCTCTCGACTTAGGGTTACAGTTTTATGAAAGGTATGTCAAGATTCAATTGTGATGATGAGGATGGTCTCCGAGATTTGACAAAGCAAGAGTGAGCTTCAGATTGACAGTTAGTTTTTGGTCTCAAAGACTTCATTTTTCGGCACTATTCAGGTGATATTATTTTCATTTGAGGGTTCATTTTTGTGGTTTATTGTTAAGGGTTTCTTGAGTATTGTGTTTACGTTTGTTAAGGGAATATAAGCATTTGTTTTCTGTGATTAATGTTGCCTAATATGTTGAAACCCTTGTATGGGTTCTCGGGGTTGTGGTTTGCATTCACCATGTGGGTAAAGGTTTTTTGTTTTTGACAATGGGTAAATGGAAATGTCATTTTGTTATAACAGATTATTGTGATCATTCTTTTTACTTGTTAATGTACACATGTAGTTTGCAACTGTAAGGTAGTTATGAAGTTAACAGTTTGTTTTCAAGACAGAGAACATTATATATCCTATGTTGAAGACATTCAAGAGGTTTGGTTGAACAAAAAGAAAAAAAATATTCTCTATTGTTTCATACTCTATTAAGAGTTATTTTTCAGTGATGTTGTATGTATGTTGAAGAAGTAATACATTTGATGGATTGTATAGTAACAGGGAAACCCCCTGAAGTTATGTTTCTTCCTTTAATGGAGATTGGTCAGTAAGACCATGGAACGTATGCTAGTGAGGAAAGTGTATGCTAGTGAGCTAGATGTTTGTATGCTAGTGAGGCAGATGTATGTATGCCAGTGAGGCATTTGAAATATATCAGTGAGATAGTATTGCTAGTGAGGCATTTTGTAGCCAGTGAGGCACTTTTCTGATTAAGCCAATGAGGCGATTTTACGAGTGGTTTTTCTACCCCAAGAGGGTTTTCCACTCAGAAAAAATTGTGTTATGGTTATATTTTGTCTATAATTTGTTTGGTCTACATGAATACATATCAATCATGTATCACCGTTTAGTATGATATTCCCCCTCTTAAGTCTTATGTTCATGAGTTAATGTACATCATAAATATTGTATTGGTGCATCTTTGATGTTGATCTGTTAGCTTTAGTTGTCATAATGCCTATCTTATATCAGAAAAAGTGTCATGATGTTCATATATGATGCTCTATCTCATGTTAATAGAAGTCTTGATATTCATGTTAGTCTTGTTAAAGGTTTGAGTTGATGTCTTGAGTTAATAATGATTACAAAAGTTCTAGATGTTGAGTATGCATGTTCTCATGATAGTTATGTTTCAAAGTTTTGAAAGATTATATCAAAGTCATCTTGAATTAGTATACCATTGAGTCACCCCCCCTCTCAGTGGTATTGTACTCCAACAATAAAACAATCTAATTGAAAATAGCTATACAATCATATCTATCCTATCACCTTATTATTTTATTTGTAAGTTAATGTTTACATAAGCATAGTTGGATAAGTCTCTTTCAAATGACAATAAGAGATTAAAACTATGTAAAAAAAAAAAACTATAAAACTCTTATCAACTAAACAATAACTTGGTTAAAATATTAAATATAATTTATATTAAAAAAAGTTACTACTCAGCTTTTATATAAAGGTAGAAAAGGATATGAAATAACTTATCACAAAAATCATGTGCATGTTAATTCATATTTATATATGTTCATATAAAACAAGCTAATTGGAAATAGCTATATAGTTATACTTGTCATACCTGCATTTAGATGCACTTCAACGCATTTAGATACATTTAAAAAAAAGTATTTAAATATATGAAAACAATAAATATATAGTTTTTCATATATTTTAATACTTTTTTAAATGTAGCAAGATGCGTTGAAGTACATCTAAATAAATTATATACCAAATTATAATAAAATAGATATAATAATATTAATATGAAATAATTTTTTCATTTTTATTTTTTTGTTTTAAAAATAAAATAAAATAATATTTAATGTATGGGATGGGCTCAACCCCTCCCTAAACCCTAGCCACTATGGTTGATGATTGGGGAGGGGCGGGACGAGGGGCGGATAGGTGTTGTCCCCCGCCCATTAATGGGGTGTGGCCCTTGTGGGGTGTCACAACCCCCATGCAAGGGCATGACCTTTCCATAAGGCCAGTGACCCCTACTTTGATTTTTTTCTTATATATGATTTAAAAAAAACCTTGCAATGAAATACAAAAATTTATATTCATACCAAAAAACAAATAAACAAATATAAGGTAACAAAGAAACTTCTATAACTATTTTGGCCATGAAAATTTATCACTCAACTTGCTAACCCTCTTGGGGATTAAGATGTCTCCTTCCAGCTTGTTGAGTTGCATGTTTTTATGGTTGTCATTAAACTTGTACACAAAATTATAACAAGATCTTATTTGATTGTGATTTAAACATTGATTTTGCTCATACAATAGCTGATTTACACAAAAAGAGAGGCAAATGCACATATTTACAACACCATCTTTGAGGAAAAGAATGTGGGTATCCTTATGCAATGTTTAGGAAAATAAAAAATGTATGCTTGCTATTGATAAGATTTCTACTTCTCTTCAAACAAATATGTGTTCCTTCTTCATCTTCTCCAAACCTACAAACAAATAAAGAAGAGAACAAACTAGTAATGAGGTCCTCTTCTAATGAATAGTTTAAGGTTTCACAAAAACCCTAGGATCTAAGGGTTGACATTCGATCTCATCCCTTGGATGCGATTGAATGCTCAACCCATTAAGAAATAATAAACTTTTTTTTTGTGAGACAAATAAATCACTTCTTCATATATATATATATATATATATATATATATATATATATAACTAGAACTTGGAAATAAATTTAATAAATGAGAATGTGGAAGGCTATCTCATAGGCAATAGTGGAGATTAGAAAATGAAATAAGGGAAAAATATTTTGTGTTAATATTTGTACATCTCAATTAAATTCAAAATTTATTTTAAATGGATGATTGTTTCTAAAGAGACAATAAAAAAATTAAAGCGAAAGTTATGCCATCAATCTAGAAGGGCTTAGTGTCATGAATAATTATGTTTTAAATTTCATGTTAATATTTGATAATGATGTGAGAAACCCAATCTAAGTCATAAAACTGATATATTTAGTGAGTTGAAATAAATTATTAACATATACAATACACCCAATTGAGAAATTGGAAGATTAAACTTACAATATTAATTTAATAAATTGTTGAGATGAAAATTTCCAAAAAATAAAAATGATGGAGCTCGAGTAAAATTGGTAAGGACCTATATTGACTTAGTAAATTTAAAAGCTTAGAACAAGAAGATAATGATTACAAAACTTATTTTCTAACTAGAGTTGAATACCTAGTATAATGTATTAATCATGTTTATTTCCTTACGATGAGATTACAATTTAAGATGTAGTTGATGCCTTCCATATGTTTCCTTGTCCAGTAAACATTGTAAAATTATAATAAAATAGATGATAATTTATTTATTTAAATATTGGTTGTTTAAGTATAGTTAAGTAAGTCTAGCCTTAGCTTCTCTTAGAAGTTAGAGTTTTATTTACTTAAAAAAAGGTGTGAAAAGTGTTTAAATGATGTGAAAACAAAAAATATATATTTGAGCTTTCATGTTGTAAAATTTTGGGCATGAAATTTGTATGAGTTATGATTACTACCCATTAGACTTAACATTTTCTATCAAAAATACATACCTAAACTATAGAATAAAACTTCAATCATAACAAAACAATTAATAGTGAGTGGACTAAAATGTTGACCTACCTACAATGATCAATTCAACAAACAATTCATAGTCAATAGCAACCATTTAATAAGTTAAAATAATGTTAAGATGAACTTAATATAAGATTCTACTCCTATACCCACTAGAATAACACCTTTTTTATAGCTTCAAAATATGCATATACATATTGAACAAGTTAAATAAATATTATTGAAAAATCAACAAGCAACCAAATAAGGGGTTCAATCTTGTACTCTAGATCAGAGAAGTAAAACAATTCTAATATCAAGAAGAAATCATTTTGTATTATGTTTCCCTATTTTTCCTTCTTTTTTTTTGCAATGGATTTGAGATGGTTTTGAGAAGACAAATAAAGTGCAAATAATAAAGTAACTTGCAGCAAATAAATAACTTAGAAATATGACAATATTAAGAAATACATGTAGCTAAAAATTCTAGATTTTATTTTTGATATGAAAATATAAGTTTTTTCAAATGTAAAAGCAACCCAGATCATCAAATAACATTACATCTATTTCAAACATACCCAAAAATTGGACGAACTCTGATAATTTTTTGTACTTGCAAACAACTCCTGCAAACTCCCAAAAATGGATGCCACACCTCCAAGGTTGAGTATAAATACATAAAATTGATGTAAAACTACTCTCCAACACTAGACACCCTAAACATCCATAAATTTTCTCCAAAACCTAACACCCAACAAAGAATGAATCTCATGCCCCCTAGATAGGTATGACCAACAAGGACAGTGGTACGACCAACAAGGAAGGAAGAAAAATCATCAATAAACTCTCCAATGTCTTCAAATTTGTCTCTCTTGAATCAACAATGAATATCCTAGGCTCCAAAACTGAGATGCAATAAACAATGAATTTCAACTATGATCACTGTATGAAATCACCAAGTAATCCTCCAGATTATGTCTTTCAACAATGTGGAGAATGTTGCTTGTAAGGGATTTCATCCTCACAAACCTTGAAGAAGAACTAACTCCTCCAACAAAGAAGAATATCAAAATATCAAGTCCAGCCTAAACCCAAAATGAGCTTCCAAAATGCTTTTGCATGGCTCCCCAAAACCCACACACCATTTAGCATTAAATGTACTTTAATTTTAAATTTTAAATGCTGCCTTATTTCTCCACATGATGTGTCCAACTTTAGGGAATACTTTATTAAATTTAAAGTGACTTCTTATGTCTCCCAAAAGTATCCCTTCATAAAGTCACTTTATAATATTAAATAACAATAAACTTAAATATTTAATTTAACTTTATAAAGTATTGTTATTTAAATTAAAATATTGGACTATATTAAAGATTCAAATAATGACATTAAATGCCTCCACTGACATAGATAAAAATGGAAATGTTGACAATTGACCCTATCGATGCTCGAAACTGACTTACTAAAAGTAGTAAGTATAGAAGAAATCATCCAAAACCACCTCAGAAAGTGGTGTTTCACACATCTCACCCATTAGAGCTCAATAAAATACTTTTCACTACCAACTGCTAGATACAATTGCCTCCAAGGATTCCCTAACCCTGACTCATTAGCCTATGAGAATCTACTAAATAGGTTGTCCAACAAACTGAAGTGTCCTAGGAAGGGGACATTACAGTCTACCCTTCCCAAAATTGTTTGTTCTCAATCAATCTCAACTTTGGATGCTACAAAATTTCCTCATTCTCCCATATTGCATCCTCAATTGGCGAGTTCTTCCATTTGACCAAATATTCCTTGATAACTCTCTTCTAAAGTGTTCGCTCTCTTGAATCTATAATGGCCTCTGGAATTAGTATCAATTTCCCTTCCTCATCCAATGGTGGCAACTCTAATGAGGGAACTACATTGTGTATGAGTGTCTTTTTAAGCCTGGATACATGAAATACATTATGAACTCTACTGCTAGTTGGTAACTCAAGCTCATAGGCAACAACCTCACCAATCCTCCTAAACACTTTGAATGGACCATATACCTTGGGATTAAGCTTCTTTGCTCCACTCTTCTTGAGAGTAGACTATTTGTATGGTTGAAGCCTCAAAAATATGCTCCACATGATGTGTATCAACATATAAATTATGTTGATTCTATGTCTATTGCAAGTTCTTCAAATACTTCATAACATCTCGACTCTCCTACAATAAGTCCCTTGTCTTAGGAACTTTGTTGTCCCCAAAAAGAAAATCCAAGAAGTTGGGTGCCTCATACCCATACAAAGCCATGAAGTTTGACATCTTGATGGACATGTGATAAGTAGTATTATAGCAATACTCACCAAGGTGAAACCATATAATCCAAGCTTTATGTCTTCTTGCCACATAGTTTTTGAGATACCCTTCCACCCATTTGTTAAACTATCTTTGTATGTCTATGGGTGGTAACTCATGTTGGGAGTGAGTTATGTCCCACTCAATCTAAAAAAATCCTATCAAAAGAGGTTTAGGAACTTGTTGTCCCTATCACTCACTATACTCCTAGGCATCACATGCAATATGAAAATCTCCCTAAAGAAAAAATCAACTACCTATGTTGTAGTCTATGTCGCTAAAATAGCAAAAAAATATGCAAATTTGGTTAACCCATCAACCACAATGTATATGAAATCCTTGCTTTGTACCTTAGGTATCTTGATGCTGAAATCCATGGAGATACATTCCTATTTTTGATTAGGAATGGGTAAGGGCTGAAGTAGACCAACTGGATAAGTGTGCTCATTTGTATTCTATTGGCAAGTGGGACACTCTTTGACATACTTAAGGACTTCAATTTTTATTCCTTTCCAAGTAAATCTTTCTCGGATCTTCCTATAGGTCTTGAAGAACCTTGGGTGACTAGCCATGGGTGCTTTATGAAAAGCCCTCAATATCTTCCCCTTAAGCTATAAATTGGGCACCAAATAAATCCTCTCCTTATAAATGATCAGCTCATTGAGCACTGTATACCTGTCATCATGGATAGTGATTTATATGATCCCTATTTCCCAAGAATCCTTAGCATACTCTGTTGAAATTAACTCTCTCCAATAAAAAATACTCTCAACTAGAGAACATAAGTGAGGCCTCTTGAAAATTCCATCAACAACTACATTCTTCTTCCCCTTGACATATACAATGTCAAAATCATATGCCTGTAGTCTACTAACCCACTTTTTTTTCCTGTCATTAAGATCCTTTGTGTTCATGAAATATTTGATGCTATTATGGTTCATTTTGATAATAAATTTACCCCTTGCTAGGTATGGTCTGAATTTGGCCAAGGTATGCATGATGGTCAACATTTCCCTATCATAGATAGAGCAACTCCTCTCCACACCTCTTAGTTTTCTACTCTCAAATGCTATGGGGTGCTTCTCCTACATCAAGACGGAGCTCCAATCCCCTCTCTTAAAGTGTCACACTCCAACTCAAAAGGTTTGGAGAAATTTGGTATTTCCAACACATGACATGGAGACATCAACTATTTGAAGTGCTCAAAACATATCTATGTTGAATCAAACCACTCAAAAGCTCCCTTCTTTGTCAATTCTATAAGGGGAATTATAGTATGTAACTTGTCAATCAAATCATCTATCCAAGAAATAGGGTATCTATTTTTAATTGTCTTCTTATTTAGTGCCCTATAATCAATACACATTTGCATTGTCCTGTCTTTTTTCTTCACTAAGACCATTGCTAATGGGAATGGACTCTTGTTGGGTTTAATGTGCCCCATCTCCAATAATTCCTTAGTGGATTTCTCTATCTCATCCTTATGCCTTTTAGGATTTCTATATGGTATAGTGATCATTGGTTCGACACCCTCCTCCAGCTCTTTGACATGCTTTATCCCTCTATGTGGTGGTACTTCATGAGGGATACTCCCAAACACCTTGTTATGCTTGGATAATTGTTCTTTTGTTGATATGCAACTATAGCCATGATAAGGCACTCTACTACCCACTCCACCTAATCATGTATAATCAAACACTCCATCCTCTTAAAGGATACAACTCTAGGAACCCCATCTGATAAACCTTTAAGTACTATCTTTTTCCCATTTGATTCAAACTTTATTTCCATTTTTTGCAAGTTGAAAGAAAATTCCACAAGATATTTCATCCAATGCATCCCTAAAACCACATCAGTATCCCCAATGTTCACCACATAGAATTTATCCTTCAACTCATAGTCTCCCAACTATATGCTTAGTTTAGAAATCTTACGAGTGCATGAAATTTTGTACCCATAAGCTACCATGACCTTGAATCCATCATGCTATTCTGTTTACAACCTTCTCCTATTCACAAATCCCTCATCATTGAAGTTATGAGTGGCACCTATATCAATAAGTGTTATGATTCACTACCCCTATAATGCCTCTCTAACCTTGATTGTTGTTGCTTTTTGTATACTAGAGAGTTGGGAAATGGTACTTGTTGAACACACAAAATACTGAGAGGGAGGGTGAATCAATATTCTATTAAACCATTTGATTGCTAACCATCCAATTATTAAAACATATCTAGTTGTAACTATAAGTAAAACATGGAAGTGAACATAACATCACACAACTCATAGACACCAGGATTTTTACATGGAAAACCCAAAGTGGGAAAAACCACAGTGAGGGTTAACTCACAATATATTATAACCGGTCATAAAATATTACATGGCACACTGCCAGAACACATTGTCCTTAAAAGGCTCACAACCGGAGTACAAAAGGTATGTCTTACCACCAAAATACAAAAAGATATGGCTCACTGCCAGGAATATGAACTAAATGGAATGCACCTTCCAAGTGCTGAGTACAGTTCCAATTAAGCTCTGGAAGATAGAAAATCCTACACCAGATTGCAGGTATACAATAACTATCATCAACTACCAAAGACTTCACACCATATCACTTTGTTGCACATCTCACATCATCACTTCTTATCATCTCTATCTCTACGTGTGTACATATATGTGTATTGTATATTTGTTCAATACAAGGATGTTTCATATATATACATGATTACATATTCATACATCAATTAGGTCAGCCTAATTGGATGTAAGCATACTTAACTCAAAATATCTTGTCGGCTTCAAAATAGAAACTTCTTTGATGCTCAAAACAAAATATGCAAGACATAATTTAGGTTGGCCTGGACCTAAAAAGGAACACTCTAAACCTTCATGAAGTGTGCACCACATGTACAAGTCGGCCAGAAGAAGATCAACCCAAAAAATGTAAGCCGAATAACTATCATTTACAATTTCCAACATATTCAACTAAAATTGTTGAGTCCCTTGAAAAACATATCAACATTATATGAGTCGATATTCACTTCAGAGTGATTTTGGACCAAATTACCAAATCAATGTAGCACATACATAGTTTATTGGATGGGTAGATAATCAGTCACCAAACAATGTTGGCATCAATGACAACAAAGACAACAATCCATAGGTCTCCTTTATTCTTTCAACAATCTCCCCCTTTGTCATTGATGGAAAAATGTGCCAAAAATGAAGCTTACTTCAAAACCAAAATTGTTTCCACATCAAGATTTGTTCAACTCCCCCTTTAAAATATACAAGAACACAAAATTGTAAAACTATATTTTTTTTAAACCAAACCAAAAAATTATTTACATTGAACTTGTTGGAAACAAGCAACACTAAGAGGGGGGGTGAATCAGTGTTGTGCAAAAATTAATTTTATTATTCCGATCTTTAACTCACTTAAGCATTCAACAAAAGAAATATGCATGAACAGAAAGAACACAATCACAACACCATAACACTAGGATTTTTACGTGGAAACCCTGTTAGGGAAAAAACCATGGTGGATGGCCAATCCACAATGTAATATGAGTATACCCAAAAGAAAGATTACAAAATAGGAATGCACTTGCATTCAGACACACTGCCTAGAGCTCACTGCTCAAATAAGATAGGCTCACTGCCTTACAATGATTTGGATTGAATCCAAAAGGGTGAACTGATAGAATAACATCTACAATGCTTGATTACAGTTCTGGTTAAGCTTTGTAGTCAATCTTCTGTCCTTTTAACTGATTTAACAATTTTGCTATGTTCTGCACAAACTCGCTATGCCAAAAACTTTAATGCACAAGTGAAACTATGCATAATTTCCTAATCGCCCTTCTGATGTTCACAACACACTTCTATACTTACTTCTTACTCACAAAATGATATAATTGATAACTTATATATATTTGCATCAAGGATCTTGTCATTACAAGATGGCCTTCAATAAAGTACAAAATATTCTTCATGTGTCGGCTCAAATCATGAATTTTTTTTGATGCGTACCCATACAAGTCGGCCATGACATAGCTTGGACCCAAAATAAAATGCTTAAACATAAAAACATTTAAATAATTACTCCTTATACATCCACAACATGCCACATTCATTGAGTCGGCCATAATGAGCAAATAAATAGAAAAACATCTTGGCGGATCTCCTAACTCATACACCGATTAATGCAACACCACAAAATTCAATAATGAGATAACATACATGGTTAAAAAACTATCTCGGGGATCCACAACTCAAAAAGATGATCCGATGAAGCATATGGATTGACGTAGTAACCAGATACCTTGTTCTTCATATTTCTGCCGATAAAATTTTGTTCTCAACTCCTTCTATCGGTATGACCACATTATGATCTACGGACCAAAATAATGACTTCATTTTCCACCAATGACAACATTAGAAGCCATATGCCAACAATCTCCCCCTATGGCATTGATGGCAACACTTAGTGAAAAATGACTAAGTGTCGAAACTAGTAAGTACACTGCCAAAGTTCAAAATTTAAAAACACAACTTCTTTTCAAAACACTACTCCCGCTTAGAATGTCAAAACATTTTTCACTACACTCTCTCCCCCTTTGACATCAATGAAAAAATTTTGGAATCCAAAATTTCAAAATTTCAAGACTGTGCAAGCATAACCTACGACTTATAGAAATTTGAAGACATCTGCAAAGTCATTCTTCAACGCACTTAAGTTTGAGTCCCAAACACTTTTCAAACTTTCCAAAATGGTTATGTGACCACAAAGTAAATAAGATAGAGTTTTTGCAGCTTCAAGATTTATTGGGTCAGGAGTGGCCATAACATCTTTAGCCTCTTTCAATGCATTCACCATTATTTCAATCTTTCGATTGATTAGTCCTCTCATTTTCAAGCTTCAGACTCTTTATTTTGTCAATAGCATAAAATAAAAACAACAGATCATGAATAAAGAAGAACGATAGAATATGGGATGGAATCCTATCGATTTCATATTTATTGTGACCTTTTTTCATCTTTTTTCTGCAAATACCAGATTGAAACCGATCAATACTAATACTAATCAAATATTTGTAAGATGAGCAAGAAGGAACTCTTTTTCAGTCTAGGTACTGACTATTAGTCATGTATAAACACATTTTTATTTTATGAAATTTGCTATTGTAGATGAATAGTAGTTAGAACTTAATCGAAGATTAAACCAATTTGAATTCCTAAGATAAGAAATAATTGAATCTGTTAAAATGACATAGTGGCTTTTCATTCACTCAAAATTCGTGAGTATATACGTATGCAAAAATTGAAATTATTATTAATTTGTATTGTGGCAAGAGTTCGGGTTTATATTATAAAATATGAAATGATCATTTCTAAAATATGTTTTAGAAGAACAACAAGGTGCAAATACATTATTTATTTCAATTTTCAATAATTCTAATTGGAGGAGTTGCATTAAAGTTTCTGTTCTTCAAATGTCCTTCACATCGAACTAATAAATAAATTAAAACCATATTATGGCGGTTCCAAAAAAGCGTACCTCTAAATCGAAAACTGACCTTCTTGTTCACCAACATTATCAACTAATGGGTCAAAAGCATTAGAAATAGTGACCAACTGTTTCTCAATATCCTTCACCTGCTTTTCATTTGCTTTAGTGAATTTAGACAAGACTAAACAAGACTTATACACTTTTCCTCCTTCAGACATAGTATCTTGAACATTTTTCATGCAGGTGGCTAACATATTTTTGTCTTTTGCAATCAGTTCTTTCAAACTACCAAATCTCTTTTCCTTAAACTCCTTCACCTTAATCAAGGTTGATTCCTCAAAAGATTCAAAGTGAGAACTTACATAATTTATTAGCTTCTTTAGCTCATCGGAAGAGGAACCAGACGGATCCATAACATGGCTAGGCATTAATTTTTGCAGAACTCCAGATGCAAGGCTTAACAATTCACTGTCTTCTATGTTAGACTTCAGAATCTTCTCACTAGCTTTGGCTTGAGCAATTGAAGCAACCTTCATCATCTGAATTAGGGACAAAGTGGATAGATTGATTGAGCTTTCATCCAATTCAGGATCTAATTCTTCCTACTGCTCCATTAGAGATCTCTTCACTTTCTCTACTCTGATTTCTTGAACTTTTTCTTCTTCAACCTTGGGTTCTACAAAGAATATTTCCGGGTTGCCTTTAGGCATTTCAACCTTTTGAATATGCACCTCCTCCTCAGCTAACACCTCCTTAGGAACTTCAGCTTCCTTAGGTGTCTCTATGTTTTCCACTTCAGGAGGAGTCTAGAAAATTTCAACATCAACATTCACTTCCTCATATCCAATATCCACTTCTTCAACATTTATCTTATTCTTTGATACAAACTCTTCCAGAATCTTCTTGGTTTCCCTAACAACAACATCAATCTCACCAATCATGAGTCTATTCACCCTTGTCTTGCTCTTGAATTCCTTTTTGAACTTTTCAAGGAGTGAATTCATCTCCTCTATTGACATCTCCAGACATAAATCAACAAGAATTCTTTTCCTGATGTTCTCTTCTTCTATTCTGGCACTTAACCTTCTAGACTCTAAAATATTATATAGACTCTTGGGCAAGCCAGACATTATTTCAACAAGAACTTTATTGAAAATATTCATATGTTTTATTGTGGCCTCTTCAAGAGTCCTTTGACCAGATTCATCAAAACCTTCGTACCATTCACAAAGTGGCTTGAGATTACCATCTTTGACAACTGCATTATCAACTTCATCAATTGACATATGGGATTTGTCAACTTTTTCCTTTTTCTCTGCTTCTTATTTACTGGAAGATTTTCTCTTGTTTAACTTGACAGCCTGAGTCCCAGTAGCCTTTATTTCTTTTACAACTTCTTTTGATTCGGTCCCTTCCTCTTCATCTTCAGAAGCAGCTTCATATGTTCTTGTGCTTTTATTCTTCTTTCTTTTTCTAGAAGCCTTGGCTTGAGCTGGATGGGCTACAGGGGAACTCCTGGTAGATCTAGTGTGAGCAGAAGATGTTCTCGAACTGGCAGACTTTGTTTTTGCATTCTCTTTTGCTGCTTCAGCCTCATCTCTCTTCCTTCTCACTTCTTTCAATTTCTCCACATGTATTCCCATATTTTCTGCAAAGACTTCTACTTCTTTTCTTACTCTTCTAGCTATCATAGGTTTCTTCAATTTCGAATGAACCTGCAAGCTTTTTTCTGCATAGTTTCCAAATCTTTCTTCTCCCGAAACCTGAGGTTAACTCAACAAGTGTTTTTGCATACATTTTCAAAATTTTCTCCTCTACTTCGTAACCCATAGGCATGATCCAAATTGTTCTAGGATTAGAAACTTCCATATGGCATTGATCAATGTCTACCATGAAGCAGATAGTATCTTTGTATTGTTCCACTATTGAGGTAGGAATTCTCTCCCTGGCATGCATCATATTCTGGAAAATTTTAAAGTATCCCCAGAGGGTGGTATTCTGAGTCTGACAATCACCTAAACCAAACATGTTCCTTATCCGAATAGCTACCGGCTCATCAATGCACCAACGAACTTTTCCAACTCCTGTAACCTCATCCAAGAAGTAGAAAAGAAAACACAATAGCAAGTTACCGTATTTGAATGTATTCTTCTTATCTTTCTTGATTTTCCCCAGATTCTCCATTAACTGACTTTAGAGCAATTCACATAAATCATAGTCTACAATTTGTTTCACCATCTCATAAGTTGCATAGATAGTTGTTCCGAATACATAATTCTCTCGACTTGAGTGATAGATCTTATAACCAATAACCATTGATGCGAATTTTACATCTACTGCAGCAATATCCTCTATTGTCATTGCTCTTCTGTCCCATTGAGAACTTGTTGCCTCAGTGACCTTATCATTCTTTATGGACTTCAAAACTGGAAGTCTACCAGTGGAATTTAGACTTGTAACTGCACATATAGCCTCTTTCATGATTTTAAATGGCACATCCAACCACATGAATTCGTCATGAACACGACTCAACACATATTGGACCCATTCATTTTCCTCGAATATTGGGAATTTTGCAAACTGCGCGAACTTCTTTTCCTCTAGGGTTTTAAATTTTGGATTTATAGTAAAATCTTCTTAAATTATGTGATGAGAATATAGATTCATCAAATGAGAGCTTCCCAATTCTTCAATATTTGCATATATATAAGCCCTAATATCCTCAATGTGCAAGACTTCGTACGACACAAATGAAAACACACCTAAGGGGTCTGTCTCTACAAACTTATAAGGATGCCATTTAAACTTTGGATGTGGCTTGTCCTTCACTTCGACTACCAAAGGAGTAGACATGATTGCAATCTCACAAATTCACAGGCTTTCTGATAAATACCTTTCGGGGTCGGAATGAAATTTGATCGCAGATCCTTCTTTACGCTAGAATCTCTCCAAAATTTGGCAACGATCGCTCCAGAGCTCTCCAACTTGCTTTCCTCCAAAATGCAAAGTGACAACTGTGGGAAGAAAATGTTCTTTTATCGTCTGCATACCTAACTCCTTTTTGTCGCAATAAATTCCTTTACCCTAATTCATTTGGTTTCCTGTCTTTCATATATAGAGACAGATGATTCTTTTGCGGATCTCCAAAATTATTTAATACTACCTCCAATTCATTGAACAACATCTAAAAAACATCAATGCACTTATTGGACTCATTCAGATTTCAGTACCAATCACCGACAGGGGGTTTAAAATATTTAATTGACAACTTCCCCTAGGCCAGAGGCCTAAAACTAATTCCTAGAGGGATTGCTAGAAGTTTCTTCTAGTGCCAACATATTTGCTTCAACAAAGGGATTCTTCTTCACCCATTTCTTCTGCATTTTCCTTCTGATCATATTAGTAGTGACTTTACTTTTTCCCTTAACATCCTGTTGCATGTTTTGTTTTACCAGATCTCTTCTGTTCCAACAGAATCTAGTAGTGTGGCTAGATTTGTTGCAGTTGTAGCACACAACACTTCTCTATCCAGGCCAACTGTTCCATTGATTTTGTCTTGATTTAAATTGGTTAGCAATATGTCCAAATCTATTGCATGGATATCATCTGACATTTCTATGAAAGTTGTTCATCACAATTCTGCATTCACTTGAATTATGACCATACTTATGACAATTAAAGCACTGACCTAAAAATGATGGTCCTCTTGTGTTCATCCTGCTCCTACACTGAGAAGCCATATGAACAAATTTGTTGCAAGCAAAAAAATAGCCATTAAATCTTTGAGCATTTGGTTGTCTTACCGAATTCCTTCTAGCTCTATTCATCTAATTTCTTTGCCTGAATCTCCCTTGTCTAGTTTTCTTTTGTCTAGATCTAGAAATTTCTCCTTCTTCATATCCAAGACCTCTCCTGTCACCATCAGTCCTCTGTCCTTTAATCAGTTCATCAAGTTTGGTTGAGCTTGCTTTGAATTTATCCTTGTACCCATTCACAACAAGTTCATTTCTGAGATCATCAAGTTGTTTTTCAAGCACTTCTTCATTGTTTTTGGATTCCTCCAGTTCATTGTCCAATCGGCTGCATTGTTCAGATTTTTCTTTCAAGGATTGTGTGAGCTTTTCTTCATTCTTCTTTATATCCTATATCTCCTTAGTCATTTTCATAATGATGGATTCCATCTCATGCTTCAGGGCAACATTCTCTTTGGAAAAATTTTCACATTCTTATGTTTTCTCTCTCAGGGCATGACTGAGTTGTTCATCTTCCATGCTTATGCTCTTTTGCTTAAGTTGATCATACAATTCCTTCCTTTTCTCCCTCGATTCATTGATTTTGTCTTTTAATGACTGAATGAATTTCTCTGCACTCTCAAGATTTTCTTGCAACACTCGGTTCTCATACTTTGACTGGTCAAGATCATCAAGGGCCACCATGAGTTGTTGTTGAAGACTGCTTGTATCCATTGAAAAACTCCTTCCAATTTCTCCCCAAGCTATTAGACTTCTTCTAAGGAACAATCTCTGATACCAATTGTTGGAAACAAGCAACACTGAGAGGGGGGGTGAATCAGTGTTGTGCAAAAATTAATTTTATTATTCTAATATTTAACTCCCTTAAGCATTCAACAAAAGAAATATGCATGAACAAAAAGAAGACAATCAGAACACCATAACACCAGGATTTTTACATGGAAACCCTGTTAGGGGAAAAACCATGGTGGATGGTCAATCCACAATGTAATATGAGTATACCCAAAATAAAGATTACAAAATAGGAATGCACTTGCATACAGGCACACTGCCTAGAGCTCACTGCTCAAATAAGATAGGCTCACTGCCTTCCAATGATTTGGATTGAATCCAAAAGGGTGAACTGATAGAATAGCATCTACAATGCTTGATTACAGTTCCAGTTAAGCTCTGTAGTCAATCTTCTGTCCTTTTGACTAATTCAACAATTCCGCTTTGTTCTGCACAAGTGAAATTGTGCATAATTGCCTAATCGCCCTTCTAATGTTCGCAACACACTTCTATACTTCTTACTCCCAAAATATATATAACTAATAACTTATATATATCCACATCAAGGATCTTGTCATTACAAGTCAGTCTTCAATAAAGTACAAAATATTCATGTGTTGGCTCCAATCATGAACAATTTTTGATGCATACCCATACAAGTCAGCCATGACATAGCTTGGACCCGAAATAAAATGCTTAAACATAAAAACATTTAAATAATTTCTCCTTATACATCCACAACATGCCACATTCATTGAGTCGGCCATAATGATCAAATAAATGGAAAAACATCCTGCTGGATCTCCTAACTCGTACATCGATTAATGCAACACCAAAAATTTTGATAATGAGATAACATACATGGTTAACAAACTATCTCGGGGATCCACAACTCAAAAAGATGATCTGGTGAAGCATACAGATTGACGTAGTAACCAGATACCTTGTTCTTCATATTTCTGTTGGTAATATTATGTTCTCAACTCCTTATGTCAGTATGACCACATTCTGATCTGCGAACCAAAATAGTGACTTCATTTTCCATCAATGAAAACATTAGAAGCCATATGCCAACAAAACTTTCTTCACATAGAACCTTCTCTCCCTTTGACATCAAGGAAAAAGGGTAAGGAAAACATAAACAGTCAAGAGCTAGGGGCACCTTGTAATTCCTTGAGAATTGCTTCCCAAGCGGGTTTACCATCATCCCAAATCCCTTTAGCCCTGGTAAGAGATTTATTGAGTGATTCCAACTCCACTAAACATTCTTCTCCTTCTTCTGGAGTGGATGGAATGATGTCCATCTTCTCTAGTTTTTCTGCATCTGCGAAGGCACTAGATATGGAAATATGTCTAGACATTACCAGGTCTCCAAGCTGTCCAAAGTGCCTTATTGCATCTTCTTTTTGCCTTTGCAAAATGAAAACCCTATTCTAAAGGTCTACAATAGAAGTCCAACCAATGTAGTTTCTATCATCTGCAACCTTGTAGACTCTGGAGGCATCAACAAGTTGAGACTCTATTGAGTCCATTAAATCCTTAATGCCTTGAGTGGCATTAGGCTAATGCATGCAATAAACAAATAATAACTAAGCTTCCTCATCATAGTCCCTTACCTCTTTCAAAATTTGCAATACTCTGCCTCTTTCACAGTTTGTACCTTAAGATTGGAGGTGTATTCCTTGATAGAATCAACTACACACTTTAGGTTCTCAATCAGTGCTAGAGAATCATCAGTGATGACACCGGGGGTTGTTTCCTGTAAATCTCTAATAGCTTCATTTATCAATTCATTTCCTTTCTAATAAGTTTCAGCAGTTTCTTGTGTAACAGAGTTGAGAAAAGTACCACAAATCTTTATTTTCTCACTTGGTGCAATCTTAGTCAAATCTACATAGCTCGAATGTGATGACAACTTAATTAACTAAGGTGGTAGCATAGGCTAAAGTTTTGTTTTCCTTGTCAGTAGACCTTTGAGAGTGCTTCTAGATGATTCTCTGGTTGGCTTTGATGGCTTAGTAGCCTTGGGGTTTTCTTCTTCACTTCTTTCAGACTGAGTTGCTTTCTTGACTTCCTCTTCCTTTTTTTTTTTCCTTTTCCTCTTCTTTTTCTTCTTCTTTTTCTTCCTTGGAGGATTTTCCAGAAGATTTATCTTTGTTTCCTTTCTCTTTCTTATCCTCATCATCCTTGTCATCATTGTTCTTTTTATCTTTGTAGCATCCTTCATCTTTATCTTTATCTTTCTCACCATTATTTCCGGTAGATTCATGATGTTCTTCTGGTTCATTACTGGTATCATCTTTATGTTGATCTTCAATTTGTTTGTTGGTTGTCTTCTTTGTATCATTTGGAGGGGCAGGTGTCTCTGAAAAATCATGTATTTCACCAACACTTTCCAAAATTGGATGATCCATTACCTCTATGATATTAACATGCTCTCATGCTTGAGTTGTATGGGATGAAGAACTAGTTCTTGTCTCATAATTCCTTGCCAAATTTTTGATTGTGTCAAGAGTTTCTTGTCTTACTTTTTCTATACAATCTTTCTCCTTAGTCATAAGCATATTGACTCTTTGTTTGACTCTAAAAAATGTAGAACATTCTTTTAACATATTAGCAACCTCTTCCTCGGATAAAGAGGATCCATAAGAATTCAAGACATTAGTTTTCATCTTGTCATCAACATTTATAGCTTCTTTCCTTCTTTGTACTATTTTTTTCCAAACATTGTCAATCACTTTGTTCCAGACAGTTTCCATACTCACATTGCTAATAACTATATACTGAATGAAAGCATTAACAATGGTTTCCTTATCTTCATTATTGACTTCATCAAACAACTTAGCAGTCGGCAAAATATTTTCAAAGTCTATCATATTATTCACTAAGGCTACCATACTTAAAGATGGTTGATCAATTACCAAAGGAGAGCTAGGCATGTCCTCCTTAGGATCAGATGTGCCTTCTTCATTCTTCTTCTCATGCACATGAATTTTGAAAGTATTCTCTTCTTCCTATGTATCTTCATTTGTTGAGATATTGACTCTAGTTTATGCTTCTTCATTGCTAGTACCGCTCCTTTTATTCCTCTTCAACTATTGCTCTTCTTGTAGGCCAAGATCTATTTCTTCTTGAATAGCATCACTTAGGTTTCTTTTCCTATTTTCCTTTTGCTTTACTCTTCTTCTTCTGGGAGTAACAGATGGTGCAGCAGGTGGTATGTTCTTTCTTTTAGAAGCACGAGTACTGGGTCTAGTGGAGGTAGTTACATCGACTAATGCAGAAGTATTGTGTTCTTTCTTCTTTCCCTTCTCTGTTGTAGTAGCACTGGAAGTAGGTGCAGTAGCAGAAGATATTCTTCCAGATTTCCTGGGTCTAGAGTACAATTCAGCTGATCTGGACTTCCTCTCATCAAGAGCTTCCTTTAATTGATCAATATCATTCTTAGAGAAAGAATGCCTCGACATTCTTTCTTGTTGTTTTTTCTCTATGGGATGCAAAATTTTCTAAGTGCACTTCACTAACTTTTTCTTCATATGTTCCATGTCGGGGAAAAGAGGGATCCCTTGGACTGCTTAACAACATTTCAATGAACCTCTCAGTCATTTTTTCATCAACCTCATATCCCAAAGGTTCCATCTAGCTAGTTATGGGTTCAACTGCTTCTATGATGCATTCATTTGTGCTTACAAAAAAAATTATTTCCTTTACATACTTCTTCACTAGGCTTCTAGGAACCCTTTCTCTTTCATGCATATCATTCTAGAATATTGCAAAGAATGCAGTCAAAGAATTATTTTGTGCTCTAAAATCTCCAAGACTATGCAAGTGTTCAAAGATTTGATGTGCAACCAGCTTGTTGTGTTCCCATATAATGTTTTTCCTTCCGGTAACTCCCTCATAAAGTAGAATAGCAGACAAACTGCCAATGTAGCAAACTTAAAAGAGTGTTTCTTTGACTTAATCAGGCTCAAATTCTCCATAAGCTGCATTTACAACAACTCACACAAATCATAATCTCTCCCATTCACTACCATTCATATATAGTATGAATTGTTGTAGCAGAAATAGAATTCCCTCGGTTGGTAAAGTATATTTTCTATCCAATCATAACAACAACATATATCACGGTTGGGTTTGCGATGGGTTTAGTAGTCAGAGCTCTCCCGTCAAATGTGACTCCAGTTAGCTTCATAACTGCATTATTTTTCACAGCTTTTAGCATTGGTAAGGGTCCAGATAGTGGCACAAAGACTAGTTACGGCTTGGATTACTTCCTTGGTGATTAACCCGGCTATGTTTTCCCACACAAATTTATCATGCATCCTACTAAGCGCCATGTTAACAAATTTAGAATCCATCTCATTTGAAAAGTTAGGGAACCAATTCCAAACATCCAACTTCTTCCACACTAAGTTTTCATATTCAGGTTTTACGAAGTGATTATCTCCTGTCAATTCTTCTATCCATAGATCCCTAAGTTCTTGGTGGTTAAATTCTTCTAACTTTCCATGAATGCATGTTCTAGTGTCTTCAATGGGTAGGACATTAGTCAAAATGTGTGAAAACCCACCCACAGGATCCATTTCATAGACTTTCTAAGAATACCTTCTGAATTTAGGTTGATCTCTCTCAGAGACTTCCACAATAGTGGGAGTGGCCATTTCTTTTCCTCAAACTACTTGTATATGCTTATGAAAAGTTGCTTCAACTAAAAACCCACAAAGTTCATATAATAGTAAATACCTTTTCAAGCTTCATCAAAAACTAGGGTTTTATGCCAATCACTTTGAAATCGCTTTAAAATGTCTTCAGCTCGCTCTGCTTCTTTCCAATTGTGCAAATGTGATTTAACTCGACTTAGTTTCTCACTTTATGTCTTATGAATTTTTCCCTGATTTTGCATTAAATGCACTCCATCTTCAAAAGTTGATAAACACTTTGTAGAATACATTGTAAACCCTAAGATGCTTCGCAATTCTCCAATTTTGCATATTTTCTACCAGAAACTTCTTCAACATCTTCAAATTGACACCTTACATCATATATCCTCATGTCACTGCTTGACACCTCTTCTATTGGGGGTTTGTTAGATTTTTCCATCACTGCTCCCCCTAAAACCATTGTTGGGTTTAGTTTTTAGAAGTATTTGCACTAGATGTAGGTACAAATGCATTTGATTCATCCTTATTCTCAGGTTCTTCCTTTTTCTTCCAAATTTTCTTCATTTCCTTTGTAACCTTAGTAGGATCAATTTTATTCACAATTTTATTCTTTTGATCTGGATTAGCTTTCTTCTCATTTTTTCTTCTGCAAAATTTTGAAATGTGTCCTAGTTTATTGCAAGTGTAACACACATGTTTCTAACCAAACTAATTTGTATTTAACCTTGATCTGCATTGAATAGTTTTATGTCCAAAAGCATAACATATATAACAATAGCCTTGAAAAGATTGATCCATTCTACCATTATTGAATGTATTCATCATTGTTTGACTTCTACACTAGATAGCTCTATGTCCAAACTTATTGCAAGCAAAACATTGTCCAACAAAGAATCCAACATTCTGATTTATTCTACTTCTACATTCAGTTTCACTATGACCAAATTTATAGAATGAAAAGCAAATGCCATTAAAAGATGGGTACCTTTGAGCATTAGGTTGTCGAATAGGAATTCTTTCGGTATTGCTTCTTTGATTCTTGAACTGTTTATTATTTCCTTGAATCTTCCTTTGATTGTCCACTTTGTTGGGAACTTGATTTTCCTTTGAACTTTGTCCTTCTTCAAGTCCTAGACCACCTTTATGCTTAGCTCGTTTCTGAAATGCGATCAACTCATCAAGCATTGTAGTACTTGTTTTGAATTCTTCTTCATGAGATTTTTCCTTTACTAAGTCAGATCTTAGTGTTACTACTTCTTGTTCAAGCTTTGTGCATTCATCAATTTTGCTTTGGATTTTAGTTTTCTGACATTCTTCAATTCTTTTCTTTTCTTCCATTTGCACCTTTAGTATGGTGATGTCTTCATTAGATTTCTTCAACTGATCACCGACTTCTCTATGCGTTTATTTGAACTTCTTGATTTGTTCTCTTAATCTTCTAATGCATTCATTTACTTCTTTCAAGTTTTCTTTCAAAGTTTCTTTCTCATCTTCACTTTTATCGAGATCTTCAAGAGCAGCATGGAGTTCCTCAGTTGCAGAGATCTCTTCTGGAGGAACATGATGCTTTTTGTCAGCCATGTGTTCAAACTTCAAGATCTTCCTTAAGTTATTAATCTTTTTCAAAGGAACCAAGCTCTGATACCAATTGTTGAACACACAAAATACTGAGAGGGGGGGTGAATCAGTATTCTATTAAACCATTTGATTGCTAACCATCCAATTATTAAAGTGTATCTAGCTGCAACTGTAATTAAAAACATGGAAGTGAACATAACATCACACAACTCATAGACACCAGGATTTTTACGTGGAAAACCCAAAGTGGGAAAAACCATGGCGAGGATTAACTCACAATATATTATAACCGGTCAAAATATTACAAGGCACATTGCCAGGACACACTATCCTTAAAAGGCTCACAACCGGAGTACAAAAGGTATGGCTTACCACCAGAATATGAAAAGATATGGCTCACTGCCAGGAATATGAATTGAATGGAATGTACCTTATGAGTGCTAAGTACAGTTCCAATTAAGATCCGAGAGATAGAAAATCCTACACCGGATTGCAGGTATACAACAACTATCATCAACTACCAAAGACTTCACACCATATCACTTTTTCGCACATCTTGCATCATCACTTCTTATCATCTCTATCTCTATGTGTGTACATATGTGAGTATTGTATATATGTTCAATACAAGAATGTTTCATATATATACATAATTACATCTTCATACATCAATTAGGTCGGCCTAATTGGATGTAAGCATACTTAACTCAAAATATCTTGTTGGCTTCAAAACAAAAACTTCTTTGGCGCTAAAAAAAAATATGCAAGACACAATTTAGTTTGGCCTGGAGCTAAAAAGGAACACTCTAAACCTTCATGAAGCGTACATTGCATGTACAAGTCAGCTAGAAGAAGATCAACCCAAAAACTGTAAGTTGAACAACTGTTATTTATAATTTCCAACATATTCAAATAAAATTGTTGAATCCCTAACCACGACCACATCTAAGACCCTTGAAAAACATATCAAAATTATATGAGTCGATATTCACTTCAGAGTGATTTTTGACCAAATTACCGGATCAATGTAGCACAAACATAGTTTACCAGATGGGAAGATAATCACTCACCAAACAATGTTGGCATCAATGACAACAAAGACAACAATCTAGAGGTCTCCTTCATTCTTCCAACAATACCATCACTCTTTGGTTCCTCTTCTGATGAGCTCTCCTCATTGCTCTCTAAATCAGATTACTAATATAATATTTCTAATGCAGATTCATCGAAAAAAATATGCTCTATTCGCTTAGATTTTTTCTTCACATTGCATTTGTGAGATGGGTCCCAAGGTTCTCTACAATGGAAGCACAATTTCTTTCTTCGAGGGTCATTAAGTTGCTCACTATCCAATCTTTTGGACTCATTATGTGGTTATGTGATTCCCTATGAAATAGTTTCTTATCCTTATCCTTCTTATGAGAGAACACCTTAGACTAAAATTTGTTTGTAAGAGTGGAAGTCTCCATATCTCTAGCCTTCTTAATGGCTTCATGTAATGAAGATGGATTAAGGGCCTTAATCCAACCCCACAAAAGATTTGAAAGACCATTCATGAAAAGAAAAATGAGCCTCCTCTCTGAAATATCTGTGGCCAAAATTGAAAGCCTCTGGAAATCAATAACATATGCCTCTACGAAACCCCATTGTTTGAGGTGTGCCAACTCCTTAAAATGTAACTTAGGATTCTTCTTATCAAACCTCTCATCAACCTTTTCGTAAACTCAATATAAGAATCAATATGATCGTGACCCAAGGTGATCATTTTGTGATGGTACCACTCAAGAGCACTGCCATCCAAGTGTATAGCAACATATTTTATGGCCTCATCCTCCTACATTGGGTTGAGCTGGAAGTATGTGTAAAGATTATGAACCCATGCTCTAGTTGTATTCTTCCCATAGCCATCATAGTATGGAATGAATAGCTTACCCACTTTTCTTTGTAATTCTTGGTTATGTTGTCTACCACCCTTATGTGGCCTATGTTTCATTTTGAGGTCCATGTAGTCACAAAAGACATCTCAGCCTAAAATTCTAGCCTTGAATCCCTCAAGTCCTGTAAAATATGATCCTGTAACTCTTGTTGGGTGGGCTCTGCTTCAATTCAAGGGTTAATCCTTGGTGGAAAGTTAGGCATTAGAGGTCTAGAATTTGTTGTTATGGTTCTTTTTGGTTGATTTGTACCCTAGTCATTCACTGACCATCCTCATTACCATTATTCTTTTTGTTCCCATGATTACCACCACTGTGTCCCCCATTGTTACCACCATTGTTTCCTGCATTGTTCCCTGCATTGTTGAGCATGTGTTGGTTCGTTAGGGCCACAATTTGGGCTAGAATTTGTTGTAACTCATGATGCCCTCTAGCTAAGTCATTTAGCATTTCCATAGTGCTAGATTCTTATTGCTCTCTATCACCCACTTCAATGCTTGAAAAAGGATCTATCTCTAGTTGACTCTCAAGGCTAGTGTTTTCTTGGTTCCTTCTCAAACAACTGACATAACATTGTTTTTTCCAAAATCCTCCAAAATGGCAAAATGCAACTGCTCTGATACCACTAAGTGTGTTGCCCTATTCTGCCTTTGATTTTTGATTTTTTTTTTTGTTTTGCTTTGTTTTTGCAATGGTTTTGAGATGGTTTTAAGAAGACAAATAAAGTGAAGATAATAAAATAACTTGCAACAAATAAATAACTCAAAAATATGACAATATCTAGAAATACATGTAGCTAAAAATTCTAGATTTTATTTTTGATATGAAAATGCAAATTTCTTCAAATGTAAGAGCAACCCAGATCATCAAGTAGCATTACATATCTATTTCAAACATACCCAAAAAATTGGATGGACTTTGATAATTTGTGTACTTGCAACTAGCTCTTGCAAGCTCACAAAAATGGATGCCACACCTTCAGGGCTAAGTATAAATGCATAAAATTGATGTAAAACTACTCTCTAACCCTAGACGCCCTCCAAACAACCATAAACTTTCTCCAAACCCTAGTGCCCAACAAAGAATGAGTCTCATGCCCCCTAAATAGGTAGGAGCACTAAGGAGAGTTACGACCAACAAGGAAGGAAAAACAATGAGCAATAAACTCTCTAATGTATTCAAATTTGTCTCTTGAATCAATAATGAGTATCTTGGGCTCCAACATCAAGATGCAATAAACAATGAATTCCAATTCTGATCCATGTATGAAATCACCAAGTAATCCTCTAGATTGTGTCTTTCAACAACATGGAGAATGCTCCCTATAAGGGATTCCATCCTCACAAACCTTGAAGAAGAACCAACTCCTCCAACAAAGAAGAATATCAAAATATCAAGTCCAACCTAAACACAAAATGAGCTTCCAAAATGTTTTTGTATGGCTCCCAAAAACCCACGCCCCATTTAAAATTAAATGCACTTTAATTTTAAATTTTAAATTCTTCCTTATTTCTCCACATGAGGTGTCCAACTTTAGGGAATATTTTTATTAAATTTAAAATGACTTCCTATGTCTCCCAAAAGTACCCCTTCATAAAGTCACTTTATAATATCAAATAACGATAAAGTTAAATATTTAATTTTAACTTTATAAAGTATCATTATTTAAATTAAAATACTGGACTATATTAAAGATTTGGATACTAACATTAAGTGCTTCCATTGACATAGCTAAAAATAGAAATGTTGACAATTGACCCTGTCAGTGCTCGATATTGACTTACTAAAAATAGTAAGTATAGAAGAAATCATCCAAAACCTTCCAAAAAAATGGTGTTCCACACATCTCACCGACCAAAGCTCAATAAAATACCTGCCACTACCAACTGTTGGATACAACTATCTCCAAGGATTCCCTAACCCTAACTCATTAGCCTATTGTAATCCACTGAATAGTCTAACTATCCAACAAACTGAAGTGTCCTAAGAAGGGGGTATTACACTTTTAATAAAAGTTTAATTTTAATTCAAATGTCTTTCTAAACCTCCTCATTTGTTGGGTATCCTATAGGTAAGGTTTCCCACTTTATTAAGCAACAAGACTATGTTTACCCCCTCTTATTTGTTTATTAATAATAGGCTAAGGAACCATGATACATGAATTGATATATATTTGAGAAATCAAACCTCTTAATTAATTTGACTTTGGGTTGCATAAAGCTATTGATATCTTAAAATCACCCTCTAGGGTAAATGTATACATTGTGTGCTTACTAGTAATTACAATATACATAATGGTAAGTTTTAGCGCTCACAAATCTTTGTCAACCTTTGCTAAATAGTATTTAATTTGTATATAGAAGATATTGTTGGAGTAAGAGACAACATAAAACTTACAAGTCAACATAAAACTTACACTAGAAGAGAATATTTGAAGTTAGTAGTGGGTGTCATAACAAAATGTTGGTACTCCAATCAAGTAAGGTGTAAACTAGTGCATCTATTTCATGAGAAGAATAGAAGCCCCAATGGAACAACTTGAAAGCATAGGAAGATATCAAAATAACATTTTCAAACTCGATCCACAATCCTCACTCACTACTATGTGTAGTCCCATAAATCCAAGGTAAAATGCAAGGTTACTATTGGTAACAATAAATCAATATTTTAGAAGAGATATAAGAGAAGAATATTGGCATGCGTAGTTAAAAGAGAGTTCAAAGTAATATGCGGCAATGTCCCATGACTCTAGCATGTATTCTCCTTACAAAAATCAAGCAAGCATTAGCACAAAAGCAATAAATCAACAATGAGCCCTTTATATAAGGCACCAAAAAAAAGGGCAAGGAAAACACTAGGAGGTCTTAGATCATTCTTTCTCTCTTTAAAGCAATAACCAATAGTGTAGAAACTGAATCACCCTTGCAACATCTTATGTGTTATCTCCTCTTCCCACTCCCAACACAATAGTCACAATCTTCTAGGCTCTACTAAAATGCCCAAAAGGGCCACAAATTTCTCAAGTCATCCCTCTTCTTTAAACTCTCTAGCTTTCTTTCACATTTATTAACCACTCAAAGTTAGCTTTGGCAACTACAACCTTATGAGAATTTGCTATCCAACATATTCAATGTTTAGCTCAAGCTATAAACATCAATAGTCTTGACTAAAACAAAACATTAAAGCCTCTTAATCTAAACAAATCAATTACACTTTGTCTTTTGCAAGTTTTCCATTAGCTTTTATCTCAATAGCTCACATAAGTCATAATCCGCTCATTTCTCAACCATCTCATAAGTTGTGTTGATGGCGGTTGCAGATACAAAATTCTCTTTGTTCGAGAAGTATAGCTTGTGACCTATCATCACTGATGCATATTTAACAACTGGGTTTCTTATGTCCTTGATGGTCAAGGCTCTCTTGTTATATGTTACACTCGTTTTCCCATTACAACCTCATTCTTTATAGACTTAAGTTATGAAACTGGTTCGATTGAGCATAAACTAGTCACCTCACTAATTACCTCCTTGGTAATCATATCGGGCCTATCTGTCCATACAAATCTGTCATGAATATGACAGTTAAATTATCACCAAAGCATTATCATGACAAAAGTTGGGAAACCATTGCCACACATTGAGCTTTTTTGTCACCAAATTCTGATATTCAAGTTTTAATGCAAAGTCATCACCAGTGAACTCTTTTACCCATACATCACCAAGCTTCAAATGATCATATTCCTCCAATTTACCATGAATGTATATCCTTATATCCTCAGCGTGCAGGACACCATAAGGAACCTTCAAGAATGCACTGACAGGGTCAACCTCCGTAGATTTATCAAGATGTTTCTTGAATTTAGGTCGGGGTCGTTCGAACACTTCAACAACCCTTGGAGTAGCCATTTAAATTTGTTCTCAAAATGCTTTCTAAAAAACTAGGGCAAGTGAAAAACTGTGAATACCTTTTACTTCACTTTCCAATTAGGGTTTTGTTGGCACCATATCTCGATTGCTTCAAACACATTGCTTTTCTCTTCATCTGCTCTTCTCCTCCTAAATACTCAACTGCAAATGTATTTTTCTTAAGTGAGATTACTTATAAGCCTTTTCCACTTAACCTAATTCTGCATTGAATACTCAAACTAAAAAGTTGGTAAAAACCCTAACTATTTGCATAGTTAACTTCAAATGCTCCACAAATTTCCACATCATGATATTTTCTACCAAGATCTTCTCTAATAGTTTAAGCACGTTGATTCATGCATACCCACGTGTTGAAACATCAGTACCATTTCTCTAGCCGGGGAAGAAAGATTTTTCATTAAAGCTCCCCTTGAGCCAAAGCTCTCAACTTAGTTTCCGAAGGAAACATCTACACCGGATGCTAGTACAGACTCATCCTTAACCTCTATCTCTTCCTTATTTTTCCAAATCTTGTCCATCTCTTTCTTCATTTCTACTAGATCAACCTTTTTCACCAGATCATTCTTCTTTATCGGGTTGTTCTTCATATTCTTGCTTCAACAAAACTTAGAAATGTGTCTGGACCTATTGCAATTGTAGCATATGACATTCTTTTGACCAATCTTGCTTCCATCATTCTAGATCTACATTGATTAGCTTTATGCCCAAATTCATTACATATATAACCATAGCCATTGAAAGATTGAACCATTCTACCATTGTTATAGCCATTCATCATTTGATTTTTGCATTCATTAGCTCTATGACCAAATCTCTTGCATGTAGAGCATTGACCAGGAAACGATGGAATATCCTGATTCATTATGCTTCTACATTCCATAGCCTTATGTCCAAATCTATTGCAAGAATAACATAAACCATTGAAAGATGGGTACCTTTGTGCATTTGGTTGTCTGGTCGTTGGTCTTATGGCTTCATTCCTTTGATTTTGGATCTACTTGCCACTGTTCTTCTTATCTTCAGTCTTTTTTTCAATCTGCTTTGTAGTTTGATGTCTTTGAGCTTTCTCCTATCTCAAACCCTAATCCACCTTTGTCTTTAGATCCTTTCTAATTTGCAATCATTTCATCAAGCTTTGTAGAAATCTTGAATTTGTCTTCATCTCCTTGCTTTTTCAAGATCTAATCTTAGATTCACAACTTCTTGTTCAAGCTTTGTGCATTCTTTAGATTTGCTTTTCACCATTGCATTCAGACAGTCTTCAACTCTTTTTATTTCTTCAACTTGCACTTTCAGACTAATGATTGTTTCATTTGCTTGCTTCAACTGTTCATTGACCTCCTTATGTCCTCATAATTTCTTGATTTGCTCTCTCAATTTTCTAATGCATTCATCTACTTCTTTGACATTTTCTTTCAAATCTTTGTTTTCACCTTAAGCTCTTTAAAGATCTTCAAGAGCAACTTTGAGTTCTCCATTCATAACAAATATGCAATCTTCTTCTATATATCCAACAACAGGAATCTCTTCTGGAGTAGGTAGTCTTCTAAGAGCCATATGTTTAACCTCCAAGATCTTCCCTAAGCTGTTAAGCTCCTTCCAAGGAACCAAGCTCTGATACCAATTGTTGAGCACCCAAAATACTGAGAGGGGGGGTGAATAAGTATTCTTTTAACCACTTAACCACTTAAGCATTTAAACATTCAATTTTCATAGCATATTCAATTTGCAGTAATGAAGGAAAGCATGAAAACAACCAACATCACATAACACATGAACACCAGATTTTTACATGGAAAACCCAAAATGGGAAAAACCATGGTGAGGATTAGCTCACAATATATTATAACCGATTATAGTATATTACATAAGTGCTCACTGCAGGTGTACTCACTGTCCAAGTGAACTCACTACCCACTAAGAAAAGATAAGATAGAAGAGAGTGGTTGCACACAACTAAATTTGAATTATTACAATTGCATCTAACATATGCATGAATTACAGTTCCTTTGAAGCTCAGAATACAGACTTCACACACTTCATACTGATCTGAATTAACTCTCTACTCTATTCTGCATTTGCCTTATACTCGCGCAATTCACATCCACAAACTCTTATTACATCTTACTACCTCCAAAATACCGAAAAAGATCTTACATATATATGTGCTTCATCCACAAACACCTACAACATCAATTAGGTTGGCCTAATTGGATGTATTATACAAAATGTAACTTGTCAACACAATATACATACGTACACGCTTTGCGCCAAGATTCAAAACTCATAATAATTCAAAATAGGTCGGCATGGACCCAAAATAGCTCATACATAACAAATCAACGCTTATTCAAACTCCACAATACACAAAACTCATTAGGTCAACATCGATAGTGACCTAATAACAAAGTTTGCCAACTATACACCCACATTTGGACATGCGGACCTCCAAATTCTATGCCATTTGGAATACACACTCTACTGACACTTGTCAATGTTTCCACAAAACTGCAAAGCCATATTCCAATCTGCGGAGAAGTGCAGCTTCACCAAAACATATGCATTGAACTAGGAAACACCTGTTACTGTTAGGTCGATACACTATCTCTCATAACTTCGACACCAGAAGCACAAACAATATGAAATTATGGATTTAGAATCTTCTAACAATCATCAAAATTACCCCAAAACTGCAGAGCAAGATCTTATACAGCGAACCAATACGGACCCAAAAATCGGATGACCTATACATCGAAATTACCTGTATTGACACTTAGTCAATTTCTCTTTCAACTTTCTTCACCAGATCAAACCTTCTTGTAAATATCCACTGGATTACTATCTCCAAACATGCTCAAGTTGTACAAATTGATTTGCACAATGGTCTTCATACTAGATCACAATGTTGACATCAATGACAACACTGAACTGCATACTATGGAACTTATACTCATCCCACATGCTAATGTTGCCAACAAATGCATCAATGACAAACTCTTTATTCTTCCAACAACTTTGACATGGTGTTCAAACATACTTAGATTTCCATGTGTAGAGTGTATATTCATCTTAGAAAGCTTGGAGTGCGCACACACACACACACACACACACATTGCTTCTATATCATGTTTGATAGAGGATTTGTGTTTTGCTACTTTACCTTATTGTACCTGTCTTTTCACCTTTATATGCATTTTTTACATTATTTTGAGCCTATATAATGTCAATGGTTAAAAATATCCATTAGATGTTGATAGTATTTTATATTTATGTATATGTTTATATATTTTACACAATATTAACGAAGTGTTTAAATTTACATTATTACTATAATGATAATATATAATAATATATAATCATCTATATGAAGGTAAATTAAAGATTGCATATTCAAGTGGATCTTCTATGTACTGAACATATAATATTGGCAATGTAAGCTCTCTCATGGACAAAACAAAACTTAGGTTTCCCTTCATGCTTGAAGGATTTTGGCTATAATAAACTTGATTAGCTAGATTTGATGTCAATATGATGCTTCCAAATGCTCAAAGAGAGATTTCACCTTAATTTTGAAAGGGGTGTCTCCTTAGTTTCAAAAAACTCCAATTTTCTAGTTTAACTACATTCCCATTCATTTCTACCTAGTTTGGGTACTTAAATCCATGAGACACTATCTAAAGTCCAATAAAATAAAACTCTTGCAAAAAATTTCAATATTTTTTGGATAATAGCTATTTAATTGAAACTTCTACCTTTCTTTAGTTTTTGCAAAACCTTTCTAGCCAAGCACTACCTTTATCATGGAAAATGGTGATAGCTCTTCATCCACCCAATGCTCTTCAATGTCTGATAAGAAACCACACCAACATTTTTTTATAATTTTTGCATGAATAGGCCCTCAATTGAAGCTTTTACCTTTCTTTAGTTTTTGTAATACCTTACTAACTGGCACTACCTTGATCATGGAAAATGTCGATAGCCCTTCATCCACCAAATGCTCTTCAACAATTGATAGAAAACCACACCAAAAACCAAAGTTGATCAAAGTGGATTCACCAACAACGGTACCTACAATAATGCAAAGGTCATTCTCATCGTATGCAATAACTCTGAGAATGCTCCAGTAGTATGTGGCACCCCAATGCATCTCCCAATTTCTTACAATAACACAAAGACCGCCCAAAAATCTCCAACAAGTTTCACATATTCTCCAATAGTGGCACTAAGTGCTTTGTAGAAGATTAGATATTCCTACAATAACCATAATTTATCTAAACACTATGCAATCTACCATGGTTTTAGCAAGTTCCAATACATCTCTAGGCCAAACTACAAAGTCCAATATGTTGGAATTCTCACATCATTTGAAGCATCACTTTGCAAACTTTAAACAATGTGGTTGATGTGACAATCTAGATGGCACCCTTGAGGTTCACTACAAGCAAATAGTTACACTCACCAACCACAAGGGGATCAAAAGTCAAAGAAGGAAATGATTCCACTTCTATAGGAGACAATTCAACTTACCAATGACCTTTGGTCTCCCTGGCATGAAGCTATTAACTTATATACACATATATGTATAATAGCTTATAAAATGTAATTGAATAAGCAAACAAATAGGTAGATAATAGTCATGTGCCTTTTTCACGAGTATGCCATGCAAAAAATGAATAGCTAAATAAAATTACATGCATTGATTCAATTTGTTTGTTATATCTTTATCTTGCACTATTTTGTCTCATAAGCTTCCACACACACAACACAACTTCATCTAGAGATTTGTCCACCAAGATTCAACTTGGGCCCAAGATCAAGAGTATCACTCATTAGTTTACTTAGAACCATTGAAAACCCAAATTTCTACACACAAAAGTTAATACTAAAAAACAAAAGCAAAACACACAAGTTTCAATGAATCAATGGTGAAGCTCCAAATGCAAACCCATGAGCTTCATAAGGTGATAATAATGAGAAGTGAAGAATGACTTGTCAAGGCTTATCGCTATCCCATTCTTCAAACACAAAGCATGCATTTGATGAAAGGGGGGACTACGATATGCTAACATTAGCAAGAAGATCTATCAGCTTGTTCTCTCTCTCTCTCTAAAGCAATGTTTAAAGATGGTTGATTCAAATGTCAAGAGATAACCTTGGAGATCTTTTAGTCATTATGTTTATAATTATCTATGAATCACAATCAACTTGGAGGTAGCAAAAAGGGAAAGCTACCTTAACTCCATTTTTCACTCCCTTTGGAATAGAGAAAAACATTGGCCCCTTAAATGTGTCATTATGGTCTCTAATGAGACATCCTATTTAGCTATGCTTGAATTAGCTTTTGATGTCCCATTAGAGTTCATTTCAGTATAGCCATGAGGCTGGGCAAACCATTTGATTGGATTTTGCATTAACGAGGAATTACTCAAAAAAATATTAAACACACAAATTGACTCATATAAGTTGTGTAAACAATATTATATTAATATTTGAAATAGATAAAGATGTTAGATTACGCAAATGATGATCTAAGTCTGAAATTCTCTGCCTTATGAAAAATACAAAATTTAGGAAAGTTGATATAAAAATATTTCATGGTTTTCTAATTTATTTATAATTGAATCAATAATATTCTTCCTTATCCCATGATTTTCTAAGTAGAGGCACTCCATCTTTTCTCCAACACAAGCGACCTTCACATATAGCTGCAACAACCTCCACATATAGAGAATGCTCCTGTGAGAAAAAGATAAGTCAATTCTATAAGCTCAAAACAATCAATTTAAAAAATATTGTGTAAGAAAAACATAGAAAGTATTGGGTGTTATACCTTATGATAACAACAAGATTCTATTTTTTTCTTCCTCGCTCAAACAGTTCCAGCAAAAGCCCATATAACATTAGGATAGACTCGCATTAATCAGTTGGAAACTTTCAAAGGGTTTATGGCAAGGATTGATAAAAGGTTGTCTTTTATTACGAATAAGGCGTGTAATTTTATGAACCTGCATTAGCACACTACTTTTTATCTTGCATGAATTAAGAATTCAAATAGTTTTGATAGGTTAGGGCCCTCAAAATAAGAATTTCAGTTGGGTGCTTCTACAATTAATACATTAATAGTAACATTACTCTTCTAAGAATGCAAGTTGTCAGACTAGATGTCTGTTTGGCTGTTGCCCATCGTTTTAATTTATTTCCTTCATCTTTTCATTGAGTACCTTATATTTGATTGAAAACTATACAAAGATGTTAAAACTATAAAGAAAAACAATAAGGTACACAATAAATGCCAAAGCACTTTGTGTGTGATGTGAAATGGATCATAAAAATTATCATAATTCAAATGGTTTAAGCTAATCTATTGTATTTCTTAGTTTATGAGACTAAAGAAGAGCTTACGACACAGAATAGTTGAAGCAGCAATCAAGCATGTTGAAGCAGCAAGTATTCCACAACAAGGCAGACTATATAGCATTGTAGAGGTGCTAGCAAAAGCTACAATGTGTTTGAAGATTCGGAGCGATCAACCGGCTTGTGAAAATTTAAAAAAGGATAGTGGAGAAGAGGGTGAGTAGCTTCACTCTTCTTGAGTTTTCTTACACTCAATTTCTTCAGTGTAAATCCTTGTGTCTATATCTCTTCTTGTGTGTGTATTGATTAATTTGTTTGCTTGCTTTTGTTTTATGCAACTACTTTATTTCATTGACTTTAAGAAAGCAGAAAAACAATATGTTCAGCTCATTACAAGCATATGATCATAACAACAATTAGAACTTGAATGCAATTCACATGTTTTGAAGAAATGGCATACTCTTTGTTACACGTTTTTATGGAATAGAGAAGAGTCACATGTTAGTAGTTGCATAGAAGGCTATGCAACAAGATATTCATAGATATAATGAATGTATGTCAGCATGTGAACAATTGTGTAATAAATATATGATGTAGATGGTAGCCATAGAGTGTGGAGAGCATCAATCTGCAGCTTTTAGGTGTTTCAATAGGATAGAACATGGAAACAACACGAGTAAAAGAATATCTATATTGGTGAATTAAGCATTGGAATATCTAGGCTGATTACGATTCAGTATGACTCTAATTAAGTCCAAAAAACTGATTAAACTAACATAAGGTTTGCTAGCTGAAGCTTTAAAACAAAAAAACTAACGGCAGGTTTGCTAGCTGAAAACTTTAAAGCAAAAAAAAAAATGAAATAGTAAAAGGGAAAGATAAAGCAACTTTCGATGTCTCATATTGGAATAAATCATGAATGAGTGATTACAAAGTAGACTAGGAATAAAGCGTTGATTGTTGAGAAGACTTGGGTATCTTCCCTTGTTTGGAGGAAGACTAAATTAGAGCTTCACATGTATTCATTTTTGGTTTGCATGAATGCTTTGTTGCTTTAGTGAGTCTAGTTGTTATTTTAGTTTTCTTTTGTAATTTTTGTGTCATCTTTGCCTTCATGTTGTATGTCAATGCAGATAGACGTTACATGTATTTATATCATTACTTCCCTCTCAATGTATAAAAGAAAGAAAGAAAGATTCTTATAGCGAGAGAAACTTTGGGGCTAAGTTTTACACATAAAATTGCATCAATGTATGGGGTGAACCAGTGAATAGGGTGGGTGCAAGATGGGAAGAGATTGACAAAAATGGGACAGCCACTATTACACATTGTTCATCTTTCCCTAACAAAGTCATTTCTTCATCTGATGTTATTCAAACTGCAGGAAAAGGGTCAAGGGTTGTTTAGGTGTCACTAGGGAATAAGGTAGGAACACTTGTTTCCTATCCCCTAACCCTATCATGAACATTACGCTTGAAAAAGAGGAAAGGTTGCAATTGTTGCTGCTTCTTTTTTTGTTTAAATCTCGATTCTCTACCTTCTAAGAAATTTTTTCATGACATGATAAATTATGTTTGGGTTAAAAAAATCATGTGTTTATAAAGTTATCGTGGAATGTTTAATAAGGGCATTTTTATATAACAATTTAAAATATCAATAACGAATAAAGTAAGGTAATGTGATGAATGATGATGTTAGATTAACTATATATATTAAGTTTATACACTAATCTATTCCATATATATGGCATAATTAGTTGGCTCTCCCAGCCAGCTAATAATATTTGTTAAGTGCACAATATACCCCTTATTTTGAAGCTTTGCCCTGAAATCCTTTATAAGCTTGAGAAATGTTGGACAAATAATAAATTTATCAAGTTATGATAATTATCAAAGTATCAAAGGAAAATGGATTGAATAAGGAATTTGATGGGTCTCCAATTCCACGAGTATTAGAAATACTATAGAAAATGTGGGAAGGAAGAATATTGCAAATATTAAAGATGGGAGCACTATACTACCAAGTAAGATTCCGTGGAGCACATTGCTATTGTGAGGAAGATACAATTTTCAATAACAAACAAGACAATTTGATGAGTGGCGAGGTTAGATTAGTTATATCTTGAGTATATATAATAATCAAAATTCTAATCCATAAGTAATATAGAACATGATTAGTTGGCTCTCCAAGACAACTAATAAATAATATATTATTCAAGCACACAATATACCCCTTCTTTTGAGAGGCTTTGATACCCCTTCTTTTGAGAGGCTTTGTCCCCAAAGCCTTTGTAGGCTTGATAAATGTTTGAAATGTGCATCAAGTTCTAATATTGATTCTTTGTTAACTCTCCCTTTGAGAAAAGATCTCTTGATTCCCTTGTTCACCACAAGCTTTGCTGGTCCTTGTAAGAATGCTTCATGACTAACAATATTTTTTGTATTTTCTTGTTTGCTAGTGAATTTGAATGTTCTTGAATAAGCCTTTCTTTCTTAATACCTCACTTCTTATTGGGTATTATAAAGTAGTCTCCTAATAAAGTCTCATTAAAGATATCAAATTTTCCTTAAGTGGCGAGTTCTTCATTTGTTCTTTACACGTGACTCCTTTGACTGTATAATCTTTACTGTTTTGCCTGAAAGAGATGTAACTATTTGCGCAATTAGCAGTGTATGAACCTAGGAAATAAGCCATTGTACCTTGAGTATTGCAACAATTCCCTTAAAGTCTGTCACGTAGAAAGCATCCTTCATATGATAGTTTCCAATTGGAAGTTGAACATTCCTAATCACACCCACACACTAAACATGCTAATTTCTGGAGATGCTTATTAGAAAAGTTTCTGAGAAGTCTATATACAACCCCATTTGTTTTGTGGGCTGGTCAATAATTTTTAAGACAATTCTTGGATCCAGAAATATAAGGACTTTATTTTCCATCCATGTGTCTTGAAAGCATTAGCTTTCAATGTCCTTATATGGTTGTCAACGATACCAAGTATGGGATTTATTCCTCTAGGTCTTTGACATTGTGTACTTGATTTGCTTCTTGCTTTTCCTCTTCTGATCATGTTTTGTTATCAATTTCTTCCTTGTCGACATGTCTTGCCATGAATAAATTCTATTGTATACAAATATGTTTAGGGCCATTTCAATCACTATGCTTATCACATGTTCTTGAATGTTGATGGTGCAACATTTATTCTCAATATCCATATTGAAAATCTTATCTTTGAGGAGAAAAATGTATCTTTAGGTTTTGCACCTCTTCTTTAGTAATGAATGCATAATTGATTAGTTGCTCTATTGTCAATGGATAAAATGCTATAACCCTACCTTTCATTTAGGGTCCTAGATTTCCAAAGCACAGTTCGGTAGGATATTCAACATTAATTGTACAATTTTATCCTGCTATTTGAAACAACTTTGCACAATCTTGTATTGATGTGCTATTCAGGAATTAATGAGCAAGTTGCACATTATAATATTGCCCCATATTTAATCCATTTCTTAGTTAAAACCTTTGACAATATGATTACAGACATTGATGGTTATGGTATTCTATTACTTCAACCTAGCACCCAATATATGTGTTGGTCCTTCCATAAATTGTGGTACTTTCATGATTTTCTCTTCATCTGTGAACATTCATGCTTGTCGAAATGCTATTTCAAGCTTGTTGATCCATTCATGTAGTGCCAATTCTTCATCAAATCTAATGAGGTATCTTAATTTGAATATTATGATTCAGCCACATTGTGTTATCAACAACAGTTGCATTGCTGTGTTGGATTTCTTGATGTACCCTTGCTTCAACTTCTTGTTAACTAGGCATTCTACTAATGCCCATCATTGTGTCTATTTTCTTTTCCATTCTTTTCCATACTGTTTTGCACATAATTAGTATTTATCTACAACTCAAAGATGCGATCATTCATGTCCCTATACTTTGAGTTGTTGTGATTATCTATATTCAATTGCTAATGTTTATTATTATATTATCTATTGAATTCAGATTGCTGGACTCATTTATTGAGTTCACTCTGATATTCACTTGATCCTTCTTAGAGGCATGTTCTCACTAATTGCTTGAGCTCTTGAGATGTCCACCTTGTGAACTTGTGGATAATCATTGACTTCATGGTCAGGGGTTAACAAAACTAAGCAAATCAGATTACTATCAAGTAATTTAGAAAGAACAATGGCAGCATGAGAGAGTTGTAGGCAATGTTTGAAGCGAAGAAAATGGCAGACTCAGTTGGGTGAATGAGTGAATTGGTTGGCCCCATAAGGAGTGAGCATGGATAGGGAGATGCAATATTGTTGTTATAGCAACAAGCAACAGAGAGTGGAATAAGGGAATTGATGGAATGCAGAGGAGGGCGACAGCATAAGGGCAAAAGGATGACAGATGTGAAGAGATGGCAACTAAAACAAAGGACACAGATTGGTGTATGCGAGTGAGAACAATCAGCATTGAGAAACAGCTCTAAGAATGCAGTAGCTCTATTTGACAATGGGCATGCTTCGAGGCAGTGCTTAATGGCTGACTACCAGCATGGAAGGAATCATTATTGTTCAATGTAGTGAGAAGAAAAAAAAGGACTACTCCACATGAATTTTGCTCTCTTATGCCCCTACAATAATTCTTGCAGCTTCTAAACCCTGGGATTTACTTCTTTTAAACCAACAGCAGAAATCTGCCCTTTAAAAAACTAAATAGAAGCATTTGTAGGCTTTGATACCAATGATGAGTCTCCAGTCAGACATAGTTGAAAAACCCGGACTCAACAATTACTTGGCAGGTCCAAAATTTTTAAAAACTCTGGGAAAAACTCCACAATAACTCGGCAAATTTATTGAACATTTGAATATAAATAAGTTTTAAAAATATTCTTCAAAAACACATATATATCCTGAATTTTAAGAGCATGTTACTGACTTACTAATTTTCATATAAGTGATATTTTTTGTATGGAATTATTTGATGATTTTATCAGACTTAACAGTATATTATTTAGTTAGTTTTTATTAAACCATATTTTATAACCAGTTATTCAGGAGGCTCCATTTCTCATGACCATAACTAATCTATTTAACACTCATTACATCTAAATGATATTCCAATATTAAAAAAGAAAAGAATATAATTCAACTCAAAAAAAAATTCAACATGATAGGATATTATTTGATTTAACACTAATTACATCTTAAATGATATTCCAATATTTTAAAAATTTGAATACTATTCAACTCAAAAAAATAAAAATAGAATATAATTTAACTACATATATATATAAAATTTAATTTAGATTTGATACAATAGAAGAGAATATAATTCAACTCAAAAAAATATAAAACATGATAAGAATATAGTTTGATTTAAATTTGATACAATCTAATATAAGAATGGCCAAAAGACTAGCTTTAACTTACACATCGAATAAAGTGAAAATAACATGCAAAAACTCTTATCACAACTGATGCAGTCAAAATATATATACATTTTCTTTCAATCATCTTGTTTCCTCTAAGCTGTTTCAATGCGGTTTTTTAAGGGGATGAAAAAATGGACAATTAATTTCCATTTGGTGTGTTGATCAAGAAACCCACAATAATTTCTTGGACATGGCTTCATATAGCTGATGAATGAGTCATAAGTAGTGAGGTGTTTTCACCTGACAGTTGTGATAGCATACCACCGTGCCTAAGTTGTCGCAATTCCTCAATCATGTCCCAAAAATTCTTGAAATCGATTAAAACTTTTTAATATATGGTGGAAAAAAGGTTTAATATGGATTTCAACAAGTTTTTGACAGATTTTAAAGGAAAAAGTGCAGATTTTTGAGAATTTTTAATGAAAAAATCATCGCAAGTTTTCATAAAACCTGACAACGAGTTTTTGGGTGAGTTATTCGCCAATAGTTTTGGGTAAACCCACAAAAGTGGTTTACAATTCGAATGAGGAAGGAAAACTTGTAAAAAATGATCCTATGCCAAAAATTTTCATTTTGGGGGTTCGAACAAACCAAAAAAGGGTTAGCTCCAACTAGGGTTCGAGTGAACCCATTCGGACAAAAAGCAAATGAAAACCCATTTTGGGAAGGGGGTTCGCTCGAAACCCCTCGGTTCGAGCGAACCCCTTTTCCCTGATTTTTGACCTTGTTCACAAAAAAATAAAATTTTGCACTTCGGAGCTTGGTTTGAACATGAAAATGGCGGAGACTTCACTCCAATTAGAATTAGGTAGTCCTCGAACGAGCTATCCAACTAATATAATTTTAATATGTTTTGGTTTTATTATGTATTTGTTTTTAGTTTTATTAAACATAGGTTTTCACGAAAATCAAGCTCTTTGTTCTACATGTGGAAAAATAGTAGATTATTAAAAAAAAATTGAAAAATAAAGGCACTAGATATTGAAGTCCTTGATCCAACAAAAAAATAAAATTGAATTTTTGATACATACAAAAAAGTTATGCTTATCTGTGCCTATGTCTGAATTGTAATTGGTTTGACTTGAAACTTGATTAAAGAAAAAATATTCAATAAAAACTATCTAACCAAGTGGAAGCATTAGATATGAGTTACAAATCTAAATTCAAAAGAATTAGAATTTTATCCTTCATGGAAAAAAAGTTATCGTTATACGATGAGCGTCACTTTTTTAAAATGTTGTTTTCTGAAAAAAACTAGTTTTCGAGGGAGATGGACAAAGAAATGCAATCTAATTCCAAAAATTTTGAAAAAAATATATTTAGAATCTACAAACAAAATGTCACAAAACTTTAGTTTCCATCATCTTCAAATTCCTCACGGTTTAGCCACTATCGGTGCCCGAAAGTGAAGATTTAGTTAAAAATAATAATTTCAGTGTCCAGTTTGGCCAAAAATTGTAAACCACTATTGTGGGATGACCCTTTTGACGCACGAGTTCTCCGAGTACTTGCAAAGTTTTTCAACTATGGACCACTCCCATGAGTATAGAAATAATGTAGGGATAGGGGACAACAATGCAAATGTTATAGGTGAGAGCAATTCACTATCTAGTAAGATTCCACAAAGCACATTGTTTTGTTTTAAAGAAAATAAAATATCAATAACGAATAAGATAAAGTAATGTGACGAATGATGATGTTTCAGAGCACAAAAGAACTTGAGAGTGGTGAAATTTGTTAAAAACAAAAAGACCAAAGGATCCTTGTGATCCTAAAACTAATGCCATAGGAAGTGGAAACAAAAAAAAAAAATCCAGATTTTGTCAATAGAGTGGCCAAACCTAGAAAGGCTCCTAAAGCACCTCTTCCATCAATTATAGAAAATAATTACCTACAATGTTAAGAGGGTTGGAGGCCTGTAATATGTAATATCCCCAATGGGATCTGCCCTAAAAATTTTGATTTTTGCCCTAGGTTTCTGATTATTTTTTTTTGCACTTTTCCGATTTAGTTTTCTGCTCAAACCATAGGATGGAATTCTGATTTTTATTTTCAGAATGACAAATAATTATAGGCATCCAATAAACATATGCTAAACATCCATAAAACCATGCCAAACATATAGATAACATCAACTATGATTACTTCCAAGATGGAGAGGAGCGGCGGGAATAGAAGTGGCGTAGGCATTTTGAAATCGGCAGAGGATGGAGAGGCTGAATCCGAAGATGATGATGGAGATTCGTCTGTTTGGGAACTTTCTTGCTTCTTGGTGGGGCTCGTTTGAATTTTGGCCATCATTTGGTGTGTGTTGCGTCCTTGCTTTTGTTGGGCGTTGCTTTAGCTGAGGTATTTCTCTTGACCTTGCCTCCTCGCTGTGTGAATCTGGATGGGGAAGTGCCTGTGTTTCTTTGTGTGCTGGCCTTTGTTGAGGGACCTGTTTGGTTCTTTTGCAGGTTGTTGTTGTTCTAGGTGAGTCTTTGGGCTCCTTTCCCTTTGTTGTGTGCTTCGATGTTTCTTTGCTCTAGCTCCTTTGCGTGGAGTAGCTATTTGTTTGCGGTGGTTGGCTTCCTTGTCCATGGAGGGGCTTTTTTTGGGGCTTCCTTTTCTTTGCTTTTGAGTTGGGTGTTGCAGAGGGGTTTGGTTTCTACGCCCTTGTTCTTCCTATTGCTGTTGTGTTGTGCAGCTGTTTTGCGGGTTATGGGGTTCTTTGATTTGAAGGGCTTTCGTCTTTGCTCCATGCTTTTGGTTGTTTGCAGGAGGTGGCTTCTAATGTTTATCTGTTACCCCTTGAGGAGTTCTTGTATATGGCAGAGGTTGCTGCTGGTTTTGGTCGTGGGCTTGGTCCTGTTTTACAGGATGGGTTGTTTTCGGTCCTCCATGTTGTGGTCTATATTAGTTCTTGGGATCCCCTTATGCTTTGTTGTGCTTTTCATGAGTTTGGGGCCTTTTTCTCTCTGCATCTATCTACATGATCTTTCTTGTGGATCTCTTTTTGTTGGCTAGGTTTTCTATGTACCCAAATGGAGTTTTGTTGTTGGAGGTTCCGCTCTGCTCCTTTGTTGGCCCTTCGTCTGGGGCTGTCGAGCTTATGCTCTTGGAAGATCTGTGCTACTGGGTCTTCTATTGATGTGAGGGTTTTGTCCCTTTGGGGCCAGATGCTTTGATGTTTTTCTCTGGTGGCTGATGTGCATTCTCCTTCTTTCTTGGTTCAGTACCTTGCTTTACCAAAGGTGGTTATGATTGCTCTTCCTTCTGAAGTTTTCCCTCTAAATCTACAGCTAGTGTCTTCTATGGAGGTGGAGACTACTCCTATTGAGGCAGAGCCCTCTACTATTGAGGTGGAGGTGGGTGTTGTAGGTTTGGTGGGGAGATCTCTCTTCCAATGTTCCTATTGAGGTGGAGCATGTGTGGGTAGAAGAGTGATGACTTTGGAGGGTTGGGCTCTCATTTCTTCCTCTCCTATAGAGGGGAGCTCCCTCCTATTGAGGTGGAGTTGGGTTGGTGATTCTGGTGGGGTGTTGCTGCAAGATGGTTGATGTGCTCTAGTGGTCCTTTGTGTTCTCTAACTCCCCTATTAACGTGGGGTTGTTGGATTTGATGGCGTTTTTGCTTAGGGGTCTGATGGTGTTCTACACCATTAAGTTGGTTATCTCTCTTGGCTCAGCGGTATCATCCATGAGCGGCTGGTTTGCTGATGCCTGGCAGATGCAAGTGGTTTCTTTGTGTATCTAAGGGTTTCTGGCCCGGTTCAAACCAGGTTGTAAAGGAATTTCGGTCCTTTGCTTGTTTGTATGATGCAGCCTGTGTAGTCATGTTTTTCTTATAGCGGTTGTTGTTGGGCTGCTATTGGTACACGTTTTATCTTATTTGCAGTATGCTTATCTGTGACAAGGTTGCGGGTCCCTTCAAAACCATTATGTACTGGGTTTTGGGTCCCATCAAAACCTGTTTTACCCCTAATCAAAAACATCAACTATGATAGCAACCATGAAAATCAACCATCCAAGTGCCAAACATAGGTCAATAAATCTGATTTCTGATTAAAGAAGTTTGCTGCTACAAAACTGAATATTCTAGACAGATTTTACAATGAATTCATGGGCTCAAACATGCCAAACATATGCCCAGATTTCTGCTCTACAAATCAGACCTAAAACTATGATTGTACATACCAAATATATGCAAAGTAGTCTTCAAATATCAAACCCTAGATGGATGAATTCCTCCTTGGCAAACACTTAGGGTTTGCTGCTCTAAACATGCAAAACCGCCCTCCAAAGATGGGCACTCAGACCTGCTCCAAAGTGGCGTTCCAAATTAGGGCAAAACCCTAATGCAATATGCTCACAAAATGCCACAACAAAGCTGCTCCAAATCTGATTATGCAATGATGCTCCAAACCTCCAAATGTCTCCAATGAAGTGCAATTAAAACTCCGTTATGAGTCCTCCACAAGATGAGCTAGGTTTTCGTCCAACTCACCGTATTCACAAGGGTTTTCATCCTTGAAATAAAGCCCAACTGAAGTTGCAGCCAAAGAGAAGAATCTCCAAATGAAAATATGATATGAATGGATACCCCAAATGACTTGCACTTTACTTTCTTTTATAGCCCTCCAAAAATAAATACCTTAACAAGGCCAACCTCCTTTATTTTTCTTTTTTCTCCTCCAATCTTGGTCGACCCCAATAAAGTACTTATTTTATTTTATTTATTATTTATTTATTTATATTATTTATATTTTAATATTATATAATATATATACTAGTTTTAAAAACACTATTAAAATAGGGTGGATTTAGGGCAGGAAAAAAAGGACATTACATAATACAAAGTTGTTGGAGCTTTCAATAAGAGAGGAAAATAGTTTCTTTTTGTAACATGCAAGGTCATTGGGGTTGATGTAGAATGGATGTAATTTCTTGTTCTAACTATACTAAAATTATGTTTAATCACAAGAATGTTCAAGGTGGATATATGATCTTATTGCATAAAAAATGGGTACAAAAGTGATAGAATATGGACGCTCTACTTGTAGCATATAAGCTGTGTAGTTTTGTAAGTGGATGATGTCTATTTTGTACTTTGCTCTGTGTATGCACCAAATGATTATAATGGCAGATCTAGATTGTGGACATGGATTACTTTCAACATAATAAATATCCCTCGGATCATTAAGGAGATGGGGGAAACTTCAACATTGTTGTGGATCAAGGAAGATAAAAATGGAGGTATTCTCTTTTCTTGGAAATGAAATGTAAAATTTCTAGTAGCACAAGATGAGAATTTTTTTTACATATGACAATACAGGGATATGATTAACTTGTTGTAATAACATAAAGTAAAAAATAGGATTTATACTAGTTTTGGTAGGTCTTTTTTTTAAATGAAGACTATTTTGTTATTACTCCATTGGATAGCAATGTTAATGTATTATATTTTATCTTGTATAACCATCATCCCATTACAATTGTTCTTGAGTTAGCCTTAGTTCCTTTTAAACTTGAGATTGATATTAAGGGTCTCTATAAGTTAATGTGTCTCATTTAAAGGAGGTTGACTATCTAGAGGATTTGTAGTCCTTGTTTAGGACATACAAACTTAGGTCAAATCACCACTCATGTATTTCTTTCAAGAATAATCTTATATAAGTTGCTCAAAAGTTTGAGAACTTATGGTAGAACTAAAGCCACGATTAGTCAAAGAGCTTCTAGGAGGCTTCACAAGAAACTTGTCAGGTTGATTTCTGAGACTTGATCTAGCATTTGTTAAGGCTATGTATATCTTTGATAACCTTTTCACGAGCTGAAATGGTGTGCAATGGGCTAGTGTTTACTCTTCCTTCTGATAAAACTAATACTTGAAATAATGACTAGATAGAGTAGTAAAATATATCTTTATTCACAAATGAAGTTCTTACAAAAGTAAATAAAAAATAATCAGCCAAGGAACAAACTATTTTCCCTGACTACACAAAGTTTATTTAAAAATCTTGAAATTTCCCAAGCAAAAAGCAACCGTCTACTAACTCACTCCTATAACTACCTTTAAGCCGACAAGCAATTAATACATAATTGGATACAACCATATTAACAAAACATAATAAAGGCATTGTATGTTGATTACATCATCTCCCTCCAAGAAAATTTGTATTTTAGACGACAAAGAAAACAAGTAATCAACATTGGGCAAGGTTTTCCAAACTTGTGACAATACTATGAAAGGACATTTGTGTTAACACTTCCTGTTGGTAACTAGAACAACCTAATCATAACCTAATCTTTCCACAACTAGTGAGTGTTCCATGATGAAAGACAAATGAAGATCTAGACTGATTATTTTAGAATGCAATAGAAAGAAAATTTGATGAAGGAAAATTTCATCATCAATAGATGGAAGCCCATGTGGAGCATTAGTAGAACCAACATATCTAGAACACAAGCTAGTATACAGAGAATGCATTCACCAATGACCATACAATTTAATGAATTGCTAGGAAGGATCAAACAAACAAGGAATCTAATCTAACTACACACTAGACTCTATACATGATTACCCAATGGATCATTGAACCCAATCAATAAAGTTAGGTGCCTTTACTGAAACTAGAAATACAGATTTTTGTGAACCTTGTATTGAATTCAACACACATAAATTGTCCAACTTTTCAAAGTCATTTTTCATTGGCTGCTTGTTATCGCACAATCCTTGTTCCTCTTCGTTGATCTTCTTAGCTTCAATAAAATTACAATTCGGTGGAAATACTTCATAGTTCTCCCTTTGCTAGTGAAATAGACCACGAAGAGAATTTGTCTCATCTTCCAAACACGACTACTATTCCAAAATTCCTCCCAACATTCAACACCATTGGACCTTTATCATGCTTCTTTGTCACTTTTCTTCAGAGTCTGAATTTGATGAACCTAAGGAAGTTGCCTCCTCACTGCCTAGTTCTTCAAATCAATTGCATACTTGCCCTTGTTTTCAATGGAGAATGTTCTTTTCTCAATTGTAGTCAACTTTGGCTACTACTAGTCAACCATGACATAATAGTGCATGATTCCTTAATGAGATGACCACAACATTTAATAAAAATGTTTGAGTTCCAACAAGTGTCTTTTGGGCCATTAATACTCCTAGTACCTTGATTCCTTGTTGTTTTGCACCTACCAAATGAAATTTTGGGGGCTAGATGGTTGTCTTGACCAAACTTCTCCAAATGTCCTCCAAAAGTACATTCATAGCAAACCACCCTCAACAATTGTATCAATGAGATTTCTTCCAAGGATCTCCATATGCACCACCGCTAATTTCTTTGACATGTTAATTGTCAATAACATGGGATCAATCATTTGGTCTCCCAACAACTGCGGTTTGGTTATAAGGTGTTCATTATCTTCGGATTCTAAATGGGTCATAGCATGCACCGTCTCATTCTTACTAGATGCAATATTAATCATAGCATTTTGAAGTTCAAGAATATTTTGTAATAAATCAACTATTTTAATTGGTATGATAGTTTGAAGTACTTGCCTTGCAATAGTTTTATTGGATTCCAATTGATTTGTAAAATAATTAAAAACACAAAGAATGATTGCCAAGATATTCGATAATAAATTTAAGGAGCGAAAGCCTCCTTGTATAAGAGTTTACAAAGATCTATTCGTAAACGATAAGATCAATGGCTAATAAAGCAAAGGACAAGAACTTAACTAAAAAAATAAAAGAATATTCGTAAAGTCTATCCTAACAACTTAATTGATCATTCTAAACTAAATATTACAATATTACTCTAATACCCTCACTTAATGGTCAATCTATTAACTACACCAAGTTTATCCCAAAATTTTACAAATTTGTTAGGACACAAGGACTTGGTAAGAATGTCTGCAACAACATTAATCCATCTTCTACAAGTTGCTTGATGAAATGATAGTGAAGCTCCACATGTTTAGTATGCTCGTGGAAGACTGGATCCTTGGCAAGCTTTAGCACCCCTTGATTGTCACAAAACAAGGTTGAAGGCCCTACTTGAGACATTTATATGTCTAAAAGCATCCTCTGAAGCCATACTACCTCACATGCTACTTTGACTGTTCCCCAATACTTTACTTCTGTCAAGGAAAGAGCTAATGCCTATTGCTTCTTACTGGTCCATGTGACTACATTCGCACCAAGACTGAAAACATATCCAAAAGTGGATTTCTTGTCGTCAACAAAACTTGCCCAATCTGAATTTGTGAACCCAATCACATATCTCAATACCCGCTTTGTTGCAACCCAATATTCGACCTTTGGCATTGTCATAAAACGGGAAATGTAACTCACAACATAACTCAAATAAGGTCTAGTGGTTGTAAGATAGATAAGGCTTCCTACTAGTTGCCTGAATGTTGACTCATCGATAACCTTTGAGTCTATTCAGGCTGAAAGCTTCAGCCCTTTCTCCATAGGTGTAGACAAGATATTGCAATCTGTCATTCTAAACTTGTCTAGCAAACGCTTGGCATATTTAGACTGAAAAATGAAAATACCACCACTTGTCTACCAAACCTCTACACCTAGGCAATAATGTAGGAGGCCTGAGTCTATCATGTCAAAAACCTTGTTCAAATTCCATTTGATTTGCTCAATCAAATGTTCCCCACTACTTGTAATGATAATATCTTCCACATAAATGACCAGAACGATGATTTCATTGCCTATGCTTTTAACATATAAATTTGGCTCTAAAGGACTTCATTGCAATCCCTACTAATCCAAATACTTGTCAATCTTTATGTGCCATGCCTTGGGTGCTTGCTTTGTTGTACCCAAACCAAATTTTTTGCTTCATTAAGGCATTTTGCTTAAAAGAGTCTAAACCTTGCTAAAATGATGTCAAATTATAGTTTTTGGGCAAGTCAAGCATGGACTTTGGTCAGTGTCATGTCAGTCGTTAGCGACAATTGAGCAGTACCTGGAGCTTAGAACTTGAACTAGAGACTCAAAACAAGGTATATCAGATGGAGAAGCACTTCACGATGAAATTATACTCCTGCATGGTCATTTGAGTGGCCAAAACAGTGATTACAAAGATCAAACAAATAAAGATTTTTAGCAAAAAGCAAATTTGCGCCCTGTTGTGACCATTTCACACATCGCCCCATTGCAAATGGGGACCCCCTGTTTTCGCTTTTTGCCTCGGTGTTGCAGTTGCATGTCACTTGTCTTTTTACAATGAGGTCATCATTTTGAGGGTTCCAAGTCAGTCAGTCTGCCGAGAGTCATCTGAGCCAAGTCAAGAATCCATGCTTGAATCAGCGCGTAAACGTCACCATCGTGCTTAGAGGGCCTGGGAGACGAAGATCGACTGTCGTTTCAGTCAAATTCGACACTTCCAAATTTTTAGGGTTTCTCACCCCGGGCCCCCTATTTTTTAGGACTTACTTTTTTGGCACTTTTGGGCAATTCTGGGATCCCTATTTTTTAGGGTCTATTTTTGGAAAGTTGCTATTTTTGGAAAATTTCTATTTTTATAAAGGTCACGAGTTTCGAAAATCCACTCAGAAGTTCAAAAAAATCAACGAAACTCTCAGAAAATCGATTCGAATTTTTTTGAAATTTTGGTAAAATTCTGGAAAATCACATAAAAAGTTCAAAAAATCTGGAAAATTTGCTCAAAAATGGTGAAAAATCTGGTAAAAATCACAGAAAATCTTTCGAAAAATGGTTGAAAATTTGAAGAACCAGTCAAGAAATCTGAACATTCATCTGAGAAACTCATGAGAAATCTGAGGTAAAGACTGAACATTCATGGAAAATCTGGAAATTCGTAAAGAATCTGAAGCATTCATGGCGATCTGATCATGGTGAAGGTAGGATATGCCTGAACAATCATGTAGGAAACTGAGATATTTGCCTAAGTATGGAGGACCTTCAGCTCACAAGATAATGGTGAACACCTTCAGCCATAAGCAATGCAATGGCAATGAATCTGAGCAAGTCCGCCCCTGTCAAAGCATCAAATGGACAGACACAAGCTGAAGTCCGCCTTGGGAGAAAGCTAAAGTGGCTAAGCATAAATCCAAAGTCTGCCTGGTCAAAGATGGAAATGGCCTAGCATGTCTTGAAGTCCGCCTTTGATATCCTAGGATGCTTTGAAGTCCGCCATGCAGCAAGGAAGAACATCCTTGGACCTTCCAAAGTCCGCCCAAGCATATCCTAGACCCTTGGAAAGTCCGCCTAGGCATGTAAAATGAAGAAAAATCAAAATTTTTACTAAGTGTTGAGGCCCAGCAAGGGGAATTTCGAAAATCTGCTAAGTGTGAGGGCCTAAAAAGGTGGAAAGTTGATCTTTGGCTAAATATTATGACATTTCCAAGAGGCAAAATGTTGAGACAAATGCTAAAAGCTTCAAAGTCCGCCATACACTTGAAGAGGTTGGCAAGATGTCAAGGAAGTCCACCCTGCTTGTCCAAGGTGCTAAGGAAGTCCGCCTAAGCACATGAAGGGATAAAATGATGATTTTGCTAAAGTGTTGATGCCTAGTCCAAGGAAAAGTTCGAATATTTACCTAAGTATAGAGGCTAAAGGATGAAAAGTTGAGATTTTTGGCTAAGTATCCTGACACTTTCAAGAGGTCAAATGCCAAGTTTGAAAGGACACGTGCTAAAGAAGATTGGGATGTGGCAAGAAATAAAACGAAGTGTGCCTAACACAAAAGTGGAAGAGAAGCTAAATTTTGCCTAAGTCTGAGGAAAATGTTGAGAAATTGATGATTTTGACTGAAGAAAAAATGCACAAGGCAAGGAGAAAGGAAGGATTGTCCTTGGCTAGAAGGAGGAAGAATATGTCAGACATCAGGGAAATTCGCCCAACGAAGACATTCGGACAAGGATTTTTACTAGAAAAAATTCAACTGAGCAAGAGAAAATTTGATTTTGGCAGAACAAAATAGGCTCAGTGCAAGAGAAAAGTTGGCTATGGCAAAGAAAAATAGGGATCTGGCAATAAAATTTTCGACGGAATGGCTTAAGTTTTGACTTGGCTAGACGAAATTGAGGATAAAATTGGAAAATAAATTCCTAGCCAAGAAAAAACGAAAGGAAAATCGAAATAACCATGGGTCCAAAACGAACGGGTTGGAATTAATTAAAATATTTTTAATATTTTAATATTTATTTCAACTGCTTGGAAATTTAAGAATGCCTTGGACAAAATGAAGTTTGCCAAAGATGTTTTGGAGGAAAATAATTTGTGTCGGCCAGAGATAAAGTCCGATGGGCAAAATTAAATTCACCATGGCTTCAGGAGAGAGTGGTAAAAAATTCAGGAGAGAGAAAATCTGAATTTGTTTATTTTATTTCTTGCAGGTGGATGGCGACACGAGGCGAATCTTCAAAGAAGAAGCAATGGTGTGGAATGATGGCAAGTCTGCCTCAGGCCAAATGGAGTGAGGGAAAAAGGATGGGACAAGCATGAGAAAGTCTGACTTTGCCCAAGCACAGCATGTCCAAACCTTTGTAAGGCATGTTCAAGGCAAAATAAAGTTTGACCTGGATAAGAAAATGTCTTGAGCATCATGAAGTCCGACTTTGATTGAAGAGAAAAACATCCAAGCTCGTGTGAAGTCCGCCCAAGGAGAGGATGAGAAAATTGGCTAAAACTCAGAAAATTCACTAAGTGTTGATACCTTGGGATGAAGGGAAAATAAAGAGGAAGTGGATAAAATCCTTGTCTAAGGATGAAATTTGTCCTACATAGTACAAGCCAAATCCAAAATTGAAGAAAAATCCACAGGCAAAGTTCATCCAAAACCTTGGCTAAATGTTGAATAGTCCGTGTGAAGGTGGTACAAAATGAACTTGAATAGCCAAAATTTGGCTAAGTATGGGAAATACTTCATAGAGAAAATTCCAATTTCCTCTATCATGGCTAAAGCACAGGGTCATTCTTCTCCAAATTCAAGACACTTGAACGGATATCCAGACATCTTGGAAGGATTTCATCTACAATCCCAGACCTATTGAAGCAATCCGGACAACTTCTTGAGGGATTTGATCTCCTGAAGAATTAAAGACAAGCTTCCAATCAGAATCAGATGGTGACAAGGAGAGTGTTCCAAACATATCTCCATACTTAGACAATTTCTCGGCACAAATTGGAGAATTCAAAGGGGAAATCCAAAGGAATAACATCAACCCAGTTCAAGCAGGATGAATTTCAAAGCAACCAACTTCAAGTCTAGACACCTGCTCCAAGGGGAGACTTCCAACCTCAAAGATTCCAGTACAGGTGAGAAGAAGAAATTAAAGTCTCAAAAGGAATCCAAGATCAAAGCTAGGAAGGAACAAGCACAACGGACAGAGTCATCGGCAGGGAAAATATTCTAAGGCAAGCACGTGGAAGAAAAACGAAGCAACCAAGGAAGGCATCCAGCATGCTGAGGTGGCGCCTCGTCATCTTCCAACCAATCAAATTGTTCCAAATCAACATGCAACAACTTTCTATTTTATTGTTGATTTATATTTAGCAAAAAGGACAAGTGTCCTCAAATGAAATTTTCTCATTGGTCGAAAGTGACAAACCCTAATTAGGGTTTTATTTTGTAATCTCGGCCGTTGATTTGAAATCAATCTTGGCCATTGAATTGTAATTGGGGAGCCTATAAATTGAGCTCGCCCCCTCATTTGTAAAGTGTGGAGACAGATTATGTATATTGTCGCATTGAGACTATTTTGAATGATAAAAGCTCTTGAGCATGATTTGCCTTGAATCACTTCTTATTGTTGAATAGTAAGCGAGGTTACATATTATCTTCCACCATAGATTAGAGTTAAAGTTAGATTAGGTAGAATTTGCTTTGAAAAGTTGTTAATTGAATGAGAGATTGATCGTATTGATTCGATGGTGAAGTGTAGCTCATACTTTTTTCGAATGGATGATTTGCATTCGATTTGTAAAGTTAGCCTGAGCTCTTAAACGTGGAAGCTTAACTTCAACCTCATTCGAGGTTTGAAAATTATTCTCACAAACCCCTTGAAGATTGCACCCATTTTGCGTATGTTGTCCTGCAGGAGGCGAAACAAAGTGTGGTTTATTTCTCTTCACCGAGTCCTTACTGTCTCTTGAGTTCTTAGGCTTAAACTAGATTTCCTAAACCCTATTCTTTTGCCATTTTTTTTGAGATCCACAATTGAAAGTCCTAATTGAGAACCTTTAAAGATAAATTTCCTAAGTCCCGAACTTGTGCAGACTTTCTACGTAAGTCCCCTTGTTTATTACCAGCATTATCACAACGACCATTGAGCTTATCCACACGTCGAGACCCGACTAAAGAAACCTTGGAATCGCCATATGATCTTCTTGCAATCTTAGCATATGCGGTGGTTTTTCAAGAGAGGATAGAGTGTCTTTGGACATTTTTATTCTGATGTTTGGCGTGTCATAAAACATACATCAACACGCCCCTGTAGCCCAGGGGCGCCCTTCTCTTTGAAGGTCCAGATTTGGTTATTTTTGCTTGCAGTTACATTCATTCTCTTCCAAATTGGCCCAGCTTTCCGACGAGCTATCGAACGCAGTCATCCGAGTTCCAAAACTCCGGCAGTCGAAGTCAAAAGCTGAGGTTACGAAGTGGATGCATATCACAAAAGGTAGTCAATTTGCAAATCTGAGCCCCTGTAGCCCAGGGGCGACCTTGAAATTGACTCATCAAATGATGGTATTTGCAGATGTGGTCTTCCTGAGATCGTTTCTAATCTAGTCTAGTTTCGCAACGCACTAGTTTGCCAATCAATCCGACATTCTGAGTGATCATAGCAGAGATTCTACCAGACACGTAAATCAGAGGGTGGAGAAAATAGCATTATACACCTGTACCTCTGTAGGCCAAGGGCGCCCAGCCTTTAGGCCTGTCAGATGTGGTTTTTAGCTTTCGAAGTCTTCACGAGACTTGTGAGGAATTACCCCAGCTATCCAACGAGCCTAGCCGTCAGCCTCCAGCTTTTCTCTTCTCAAATTCTTCAAAATTCTCTCAAATTCAATTTGCATGTTTGAGTAACAGGCGAATTTTGGCAAATTAAACCTTCTGGATCGATTCTACATAGCTTCCTCGAGTAAACCCATGTGCTAGAATTTTTCAAGAAAATTTACTCCAGAGCATTAGTTCTCGAGGCTCTAATTTTCTCAACTGAAAATTCCTTGCATGGTCGAGTAGAAGTCAAATTTTCGCATTTCTGACATTCTGGGTTGTCTTAGAATCTTTTTTTGGACAAAACCCATATCTCAGATTTTTCGCCGAAAATTGACCTTCAATCGGCTATTTTTAGCCTCAGCAAGCTATTTTTAGGTTTCCAGAAATCTTGTCAGAATATAGCCATGTTCACAGTCAACAGGCGAGTTTTTCAAAATGCAATACACTCAACTCGAATTCAAGACCAAATCAGTCCTGACTCATGACTTCATCAAGACAGCTGATACGAATCTTCATAAGGTGCTTCCAGAAGCAGTCTTAAATCCTATTAAGATCAGAGATTCGATTCTCCAGAACATTCAGCAGTCCGGGTTACTTGAGGCCGCCTCCATACCTATCTCATTCACTACGTGGAGTTTGAAATTTCTTGTGTTAAGCATTACAACTCTACTACTCGTGAGATAGTGTCAGTAGATGGATGAGTTATATGCAGTCTCAAGCCCTTGGATGTCGAAAGATGTTTTGGTATCCCTCAGCACCCGAGCAGTCTGGTCATTTCTATGGAGCAATGTGAGCATGCATTCAATGCTGATATGGACAAATGCCAAAGTAAGATGGCAGAGTGATGGTTGAAGCAAAAGAAGAACAAATTGCCAAACAACGTGGGTCGCAGAGAGTACAAGGATGAGTACGCGATTCTAATCACACTCTTGAATCGTGTCTCAGATCATTCAGATGCAAACATTTTCCAGCCTTGGATGTATTACATCATTGGTTGCATCATATTTGGGTAGGAGCATTATGACTGGGCATCCTTCATCAATGACATTCTCCACAAGCAAATCACCGGTTTCCTAGTTGCCCACGAGTTTCACATGTGTTCTTACCTCATGTACTTGATTGCTTACCAGGGTCAGTTTAGAGGATTGAACACGGTGGGCATACTCAGTGTTCAGAAAGTCTACTAGTATTATGATCAGCTTGAGTTCACTAAGGCTAAACGTCACTTCAAGTGTGTTCACAAGGCTTTCCTGACTTATACAGTGAGAAACTTGGACCGGGAGTTGCACATTCGTATCTCGGCAGTTGTTAGAGTAGCAATGGTTGATTGGGCGGACTAGTTTATTCAGTTTCCTACATACACCTACATCCGAGTATATGGATTTACAGGAAATCCAGCCATGCTTCCATGCTATCCTTCGGATAGAACAGTTTTCATGGAGTTCCTGAGGCAATTACGTGATGTTCATTGTCTTTTGCACCGCAAGCATAAACAGGCTACCAACTTTCCCATGCAATTTGGAATCTATTATTGCAAGACGACAATTGATGCCAAAGCTACAGGACAAGAGTTAAAGAAGTATCATCTCAGGTATCTTGTCAATGTACGCACCTATAATCCTTGGGGTCGTTATTTAGAGCGTCTTGGCATTCTCTCATACCATAAGCCTACTATGGAGGACTATTGGGCAAATTGTGAGGACGACTTTGAGGTGCGCAGACGCAGCTATGGCCGCTTCTCTCTCACAGATTTTTGTTTTCCTAGCGGAAGATGTGGGAGGTTTGTCAGATGATGAGGGAGAGGTACTTCCTCAGTTTTTCAGAGAGCAAGTTGATACACAACCATTGCCGGCAATTGATTGGTACGCCAAGGAGTACGCATCAGTAAAGGAGAGGTCAAGTAGAGTTATCCAAAACAATATACTTTACCTCGATAGCAAGAAGACCAAGAGGGTAAACGTGCCTAGAGCAGAGCCGCCACTGATGGATCCTTCGCTACCTTCCTCGTCCAAACCCAAACAAAAGAAGAGTAATCCTCCAAAGAAGAGTCAAGTGCCTAACAATTCAAAGGGTAAGGCACTTGCTATTGATACACACACGAAGCCAGTTCAGAGGCCAATTCAGAGTTTGCCAGAGCCTAAGGTCCAGCCTCGAGTTCCATCACCAACCCCAGAGTAGTCACTAGTCCCAATTCATATTGAATTGGACTTAGACTCTCCATCTCATAGCAGCTCCTCTACATATTCACTCTCGTCAAAACCTCTCATTGCTAGTACAGATCCTTCCAGTGGCATTAGCCGAGACCAATCTTCGATTGAAGCTCAACTGGGAAGGAAGAGGAGATAGCCATCCTATGTCCTTGATCATTCAGACTTCGATCATGCTTACCAAGATGCGCCAGACAAGAGGATCAAGAAACAGGTCCACATAGAGAGGAATGTTGATATGGAGATCGTCGTTGAGACTGCCATGCCTCCAAAGGGGAAGAGTTTGGATGAGATTCAAGCTCAAGACTTCGAGGTGATCACAGTCAACCTTGGTTGAAGCACCCGCCAGACACAGGTTGATCTCCTACAGGTTGCTACAGACAGCGCTAGGGATATAATGCTGAAGGACGAAGAAGAAAAGGCAGCCCTCAAGGCTAAAATCAGATAGCTTCGTCAGTACATTTCTAGCCTTGTACACAGGTCAGGTGTTACCGCCACACTCCCGCCGATGCTTGAGCCACCAGCAGAACAGGGCCAGCTTAATCACCTGGTTACATATGACAAGCATTGGGAGGATTGGGAGGAGTTTGTTGCTAGAGGTCGCTCTGTGCTTGCAGAGTTATATTAGTTGCGGTACAATGCACGAGAGCTCCGTCTACGTCTCCAAGATGAGGAGCGAGACATGGCGATTAACAAACCCCGGGATGAGATTATGATTGCTCACCTAAGTGTGGCATATGAATCAGTCACAGATGCAGAAGATAAATAAGCTATCTACTCTTGGAAGACACAGTTGGTTTTCAAGACGAAGATAGAAGAGACTATGGCATCAGAGTTGGCTAAGAGTAGAGAGCACGTCACTAGTGCACTCCTGTATGTGAGAACTCTTGTGTCCTGCATACAGTGTCGGTATCAGATTGAGGGTGGTGCGTATGTTGAGCTTGCTAACGTACAATCAGAGCTCCAGGCACTCGTTCATAGTATTTTCAGTGGGGAGACCGTTGGCTGTAAGTTGGATCAGCTTACAGTCATGTCAGCGCTGTTTGATGAAGCAACCAGGAGCAGAGGTGAACTTCAGTGTCAGATCACAGCTGGTGAGGACATGCTGCATAGACACAGCATACTTCAGCAGAGTATCAATGCTCCAGACAGTGATGCAGTTAACAATCTCGTGAAGGGGTTGGTTGCTCGAGATCACGGCCAGTAGACTTCAGTTCCCACCTCTCAGGATAGACATTAAACACAGGAGTTACACTTGGCGTTACCTTTTCAAGTTAACTCGCTGTCACATCTCATGCATGTCTATTCTGGGATTATCTATGTTCACTTGGAGTTGTATTTAGGGTTTATGTTAACTGATGGTAGTATTCTAGTTAACTTTGCTTTCAATAAGGACGTGCATGCTTGCACATTGTCCATTTAGATTAATTGTACCGGTTAACTGATGGTAGCTTTTCAGTTAACTATATAGTTTGCTTTATCAGGGTTTAGCAATAATCTTGCATGCATTGCAAGACTGTAGTTGACTCAAGGTGATTTTAGGGTTCCCTACACCTTTTGATGTCTATAAATAAGAGCTTTTGCTCATTTGTACATAACTTTTGCATTAGAGAGAAATATATGTTGTGCCTACCTTGCCTGTAATATTGCTCATTCTGTATCTGTTCATGAGTATTTATAGTGATAATGAATTGTTATGCCACTTGGGTTTCATGCAATTATTATGGTGAATGCTTGCCTTAGTTAGATATAGTGGCTAGTTCGATCGTAAATTGTATGTGTGTCTCGCCTATGCAATTTGTTGTCCTAGTTGGCTATCCTTTGTGTTTTGTATTCAATAAACTTATTCAGATTGAGCAGATAGTTGTGCCACCTTGCCTTCAAGTTGAGAATCTATACTCGGTTTATCGTATGATGTGTGTGAGTAATAAGCCTATTCAGACAAGCAGATAGTCGTGCCACCTTGCCTTCACATTGTGAGTCTGTACCCGGTTTATCGTCTAATAATCATTCCCACTCCGTTTCCTCATGCTCTGAATTCTTGAGGGAATTATATAGTTTAAGTTACTTAGTTTTGGGTTGTAGTTAAGTCTTGCGAAACCAGAAAATACTTAGCTGCAATGTTCGAAGTTTATTGCAAACCTTGTGCCTCTTACAGCTGAGACAAAAAGACGAGATATAGTTTAGTTTACTTTTCAAGCACTTTTGTCCGCGCAACGAGGGAGCTTCCCCTCCTAATTTGAAGAGCACTAATCACGTAGTGTGCATAGTTGTTTGTACCAACTTGCACTCCAGAGGTGTTAGTTGTTACACCAACATGCTTCAAACCATAAAGAGCCTTCGTCAATTTGCATACCTGATGGTCATTTCTTGCAACTTGAAAACCCCAATGTTGAGTCATGCACACTTCTTCCTTTAAGTCACCATTAAGGAAGGCACTCTTTACGTCCATTTAATGGACTTTCCAGCCAAATTGTGTTGCCATGGCTAGAACTAACCGAATTGTGCTCATCTTTGTTGTAGAAGCAAAGATTTCCTCCTAATCAATTCCTTCTCTTTGCAAGAATCCTTTAGCCACCAATCGTGCTTTGTAATTGACTTTGTACACCCATTTGCAACCAATGGGTTTATTCCTTGGTGGAAGATCTGAAAGAACCCAAGTCTCATTTTTCATAAGACTTTGATGTTCTATTTCCATGGCCTTTTCCCATTCAAGTTTACCTTTTTCCTCTACAAAAACTTGGGGTTCATAAACACCCTGAATGTTAACCATAAGAGCAAAGTTAACTATGTTTTGCTTGCTCTTGCCTCTAGATGATCAATCCTCTATCATTTCATCATCCCGAACATCACCAATGAGCTTTTCCCACCACTTAGGTCTCTTTGTAGAACCCTCTCCATCCAAATCAACATGGTCATCATGACTTGGGCTGCCTGGTACCATAGTTGGAAAACTCAACTAGGCAAAAAACTTTCCAAGCCCAAAATTGATGAGTCAACAAAATCTCAGAGAAAACTTGGCAAAAAACTCGACAAAAATTGACTATTTTTTCAAATTTTTTTTGTGTTTTGCATTTTTTAATGTATCTGGCAAGTTTTCCACAAAAACTTGCAAGTTTTTGGAGAGTACTCGGCGAGTTTTTGTGAAAAACTTGTCAAAAAAAACTCTGCGAGTTAAATTCAAAAAACCTCATTTGGAAAAAAAAAACTCGCGAGTTCTCTTAGACTCGCCAAAAACTCGGCGAGTCTGCCAACTTTGCCTAGTACTATATCATCTGGATGTTGATCTAGGTTTTCTTGAAGAAAACCATCTAGTATTGGTACTGTACTTGTCTAGGAGATTCCACATTTTCAAAAGTACAAAGTTGCCCCCTTTAGATGTAGCTAATAGAAGCTTGACACCTAAGTCTTTAGCCTTCAAAGGTTGATCTAGAGAACTCTTGATGTCAAAAGAGTGCTAAAAAGGCCCAACTTCTTCATCAATCACCACATCCTTGTTGAATGTCAAACGATTAGTGTCCACATCAATCAGCTTGTAGGCTTTATGATTGTCACCATATCCTGTGATCATCAACTTTTGACTCTTGGAGTCAAGTTTGGTTCTCTTGGCATTTGGAATCCAAATGTATGCAATAGAACCAAAAACCTTAAAGTGGTTGATTCTTGGTTTCCTCCTAGATCATGCTTCCTCTAGGGTCTTCTCCTTCACGGCCCATGTCAAAGACCTATGGAGAAGATACACTGCAATATAAACTGCCTTCGCCCAAAACTTCTTGGGAACACTTTGGTTCTCCAACATGCATTGAGCCATCTTCATAATAGTATGGTTCCTCCTCTCAACTACACCATTCTATTGTGGGGTATAGGGTGTTGTGAATTGATGTTTAATACCATGTTTAGCACAAAAGCTAGTGAATTCGTTGGAACAAAATTCACCCCCAAAATTCTCCCTCATTATCAAACCTAGGAGTTATGATTGCACATCCAGACTCTTTCTCTACTAAGGACTTAACCTTCTAAAATTCTTTAAACAATTATGATTTTGTTTTAGGAAAAACACCCACATTTTCCTACAGTAATCATCTACAAACAAGAACCAGTTGAACCAGTTGAAGGATCCTTTGTGCTCTCCAAGCCTCTCCTTCTAAAAATGGATTTTTGTGTGGCTTCCCTACATGGCAAGCTTCGCAAACACCCTATATTTGTTGGATTTCAGGTAAACCTTCTACCATATTCTTTCGAGCCAATCAAGAGAGATAAGAAAGGTTGAGATCCCCATAACACTGATGCCAACGAGTACTGATACCAATAAACTCTTGGTTGCCACTGCACGCTCTTGAACCTCTCTAGTATCAACAAGTCAATACAAACCATGATCCTCTATGCCAAGTGTGATGGTTTTCTTGAACTCCTTATCAACAATATGGCACTTGTGTGTGCTGAAAATGACATCCAACTTGGGAAAGGGGTGCGTAATTTGACTCAATGAGAGCAAGTTGAGTTCCATGCCCGAAACATAATATACATTGAGGAAAATAAGAGTTTTCCCTCCAGAGTTTATTTGAACAATGCCTTTGTTGACAACTGTATACTCCTGACCACTCCCGAAGATGACTAAATTAGAGCAATCCTTGTACTCTTTGAACCAATCCTTCTTGTGTGTAAATTGTCAAGACACTCCAAAATCAATATACCACGCAAAAGACTTGGAGTGATTTGCTGGTCATTTGGCCATGAAAGTAAAGAAGGTTGACTCCTTGTGCTCATAATGCTCATAATGCTCTGCAACATGAGCCTTTTGTTGAGACCTTCCCTAGTTGGATTTCGGAACAACCAACCTCTTTCTACAATGCTTCTTCAAGTGACCAAGTTTACCACAATAATGACATGTGATAGTCTTTAGATTCTGATGAGCACAAGGTTATACTGAAAGAGAGGGGGGGGGGGGCGAGGGGGTGAATCAGTATAATACAAACTTTTACCAATTTTAACTTAACTAATCATAACAATAATAACCATGTAAGAATTTGACAATTAAGAACACGAACACCAAGATTTATGTGGAAACCCTTACAGTAGAAAACCAAGGAAAAATATTGTTTTTATATTAATCTTTTCTACAAACTTTGTAGGCACGAACCCCTCATTCACTTTGTGAGCACCAACCCCTCATTCAATTTGTGAGCACCAACCCACTAGAGGCACCAACCCCCACAATTGAATTCATAGGCGCCAACCTACTAAAGATACCAATCCCTACACTTGAGAACCTACTCGGTAAGAGACTCCAATCTCTTCTTCTTGGAGACACCAACCCCCAATACAAGTTTCCGCCCTTGAATGTTGCTTCTCTAACGGATGATGGACAATTACAATGTCCTTCACAAAATATGTCTTCTTCAATAGATGATTAGCTCTTTCTATGTCTTCATAAAATCTTCTTCTTATTCACTCTATAATTGCCTTCTTAAATTAATCATAACAAGTATGCTTACATATGTTTGGATGATATATTTTAATGCATATTCTCCCCTTATATTCTCATGATAATTCTGCTCCAAAATCTTCTTTTAATCTAGCATGAAACCCCCTTCACAAATCTTTTTAAGTCTGCATATACATACTCATTCATATGCTCATAACTTCTTCATGAACCTGCTCATAAGCCCTTCAAAAATCTACTATAAGACTGCTCATAAATCTGTTGTAATTTTGCACATATTCCTTCATAAACTTGCTCTAAATCCCTTCACAAATCTGCTCCAAATTCCTTTATAAATCTGAATATATTTCCTTTACCACTTTACATATATTCTCTTCTTAAATCTTCACATGAGATTGCTGGTGTATATCTGATTTATCTATTTGTTTTTAACACACAGTTGCTAGTGTTTTGGATATATTGTTTGTTCTCCACACCACATTTTCCACCATAATTCTATTTGTTTTTAACACACAGTTGCTGGTGTTTTGGATATATTGTTTGTTCTCCACACCACATTTTCCACCATAATTCACAATACTTTTTATAGACTCATCAAAAGAGGCAATTGATGAAGAGACAACCTTTCAAAGGTTATGTCTTTTAATATAATCATAATTTTCTCTATTAAGAACAGATTGCACCCTTTCTTGTTATTACTTTACTAATTGCTATTCTCATAATCTTAATAAAACCAATGTCTTTATTCAAACTAGTTTTCTCTTGTAATTGCTGCTTCTAATCCACTTTAATTGCTGTGTATTAATCATGTTAATTGATGCTCATAGCTCCATGGGAGTTTTTTATAATCGCTACTCATTAAGACAAATTTATCACTGCTCTTTAATTTTATTTATCGCTGCCTTTGACATATGCCTTGGCCATTAGAATAAGACAAATTTCTTCACCTTTTTTAATAAGACAAATTTTGTCTTATATGCCTTATATTGTTGACTTTCTTTTGTTCGCTGTATTATTAGTCTCATAAGTAATTGTTGCATATTAACAAAGGTAAGTGCTGCTTTAAATAGATGACAATCGCTTGTTCTTTATAAGTTTATTCATAGCTGCCCATATGAATATTATTTGCTCATCTTTAATTTTTTATTCTTTAAGCATAATACACATTGACCATTCAACTTAAATTATGTATAACATTAATTATCCTTGATGAGCACTTCCCTTAATATAATTGTTAATCTTCTTGCTGCTTTCTGTTGATCATTTCATTCATTAATATATTGCTGCACATTCATAACCACTGCTGTATGATAATGGATGCCTTTAAACTTATTCATTGATCCACTTATATAAACCGCTGCTTATAGAATAAACTATCACCACTGCTTTCTAATCAGTCTTTGTTTATTAAACATTAATCACTATTCTTAACATATATTAATCGCTAAGTAATTGGTAAGGGCTTCATCAGATTCATCACTTGGTTTCATTTCCTTGGAACCATCTTGAAGCTATCAGCAACTTTTCTAATTGCATATTGATCCAATCATATCTCTTTGTATGCAAAACTCTTTTGACATTAATGAAAACATCAATTCAACAATCTCGCTCATACACTTGACATCAATGACAATTTCTGATTTTCTATATACCCTTGACATCAATGACAACTTTCCAACAGATTCTTTGAAGTATCATTAGAATTGCTTTGACCTTTCTTTTGAGGCCACTTGCCTTTGCCCTTACCCTTGGCTGCAAAGGCTCGTTCTACACTTGGTGAATCAGTGTTGCTACCAAATTGCTTCTTCCATCTGTCCTACGTCAAGAGTTTGTTGCACAAAATGTTGAACTTCAGGTCAACATTGGTAGAGGTGATGCTAAGTGTTATTATGAAATGCTCATATGTCCTTGGTAACCACAATATTTTCTTCCATCTTTTGACCTATGGCTTCTAGTTGATCGCGAATGTCTTTGATCTTCATCAAATGATCCTGCAAAGACATTTTCACATCCATCAGGATGGAGAAAGGCATATTCTTCAGGAAGAAGGCCCCGCCTTTATTTGACGTCTCGTGTAGATCTCGCAAGTGCGTTCAAATCTCTATAGAGGTTTTCCCTAATGGAACCTCCGAAAACATTTCATTTGTTATAGAAAATTTAATGAGCATAATAGCTTCACGATTATACTCATCAAATTTGTCCTGGTCTTTACCCACAACTGTTGGATGAGAGTATGTACCAAGGGCAATCTAATCAAGGCACCTGTATTCAAAAATAGTGAGCTTCCACTATTTCCAAGTGTTATGATTTTTGCCAGTGAACCTTTGGTTGTCTTCTAACATGATGTTGGTCAATGAAGCCATCCCACTTGCAATTCAAAATCATGGAAAACGGAGAAAATTACTGCTGTTAGGGAAAGCATTAAGATTTTGAAGAGCACATGGGAAATACTGAGAGGGGCGTGGGGAGGGTTGGGGTAGGGGGTGAATCAGTATTTCAGACTTTTTAAAACTTTAAACCTCATAAACCATATAAATCAGAAATCAGATCATTGAAAGCAACATAAAACACCATGAACAAGATGAACACTGTTTTTCACGCAGAAAACCCTTTCGAGTAAAAAACCACGGCAAGATATTTCTTTTATTATCAATAACGGGCACCAACCCAAATTACATAGATGAGCACCAACCCATCGAGAGCACCAACTCTCTTTCGAAGCACCAACTCCAGACTTCGAAAACCAATCTGCAAAGCACACCCTCTTGGAAGAAACTTCAACACCTCAGAAATTACCGCTAATCCTTTTAACAACAAATGAAAGATCTGCAAACGTTCTTAACTTTGCAAAACTAATTTCAAAACCAATCTGTCTGTGATGTCCCCACTCTAGTCAGTTCTCAGGAGCTTGTTGAGTTAGCTTATGTCTTGGACCCTTGTAGGCTAACAGGATCTGGTTAGAGGGTCAGTGGCCATTTTTGGTGAGTTGACATTCTCACCCCTTCAGCTTCAATATGGGAGTCAGCACGAGCATTTGGTATTCAGTGTTCGCTAGCTTCTAACAACACGGAAATATATGGAGTTTGGAGGGAGTTATGGATATTTAAGTGATTTAAGTTAATTATCTAACTTAACGCTTTATTATAAAGTCAAATTGACTTTATAAATATTATATCACTTAAATATATCATAAAGTGATTTAAAATTAAATCACTTAACTATAAAGTGTGCTCAACTTGGGAAAAGCAATTATTTAATTGCTTAACTATTGAAAAGTTATTAAATACATTTTAATGTATTTTATTTGAGAGCCAAGTCGTGCTTTCTTGAAACTTGTGCCTTTTGAGGATATAAAGCATTTTTGGCAAATCAAACTCATTCATGATTATTTGACTTTGCCATTTTATTTCTCTGTGCTATTCTATGAGACAAGGGTTTGAGCATTTCTGCCATTGGAGAACGAGATTCTCTTCAGTGTTGAGCATTTTTGAGACTGTCAGAGACCAGTTGAATTAGTGCATCTGTGAAGGCTTCATTCAGAGGTTCTACTGAGCTTTATCAGAGTTTCCTATTGAGTTTTTACCAGTTTACAATAAGGAGGAGGGTTTCTACACCAGAGACGTCTTCTTCAGCCATTTTGCAGCTTTCAGCGATTGCTCTTCAGCTTCTTTCTTGGGTCGTACCATTTGCCTTGGGAAAAGTGTCTTCTGGAGGCTAGGCATGTGAAGTAGCTTGCAAAAATGCCTTTCATTTGGCTTCTGATTGAGTTCCATTCTTGGCATCTACCCTTCTCCGCTGTTTGTATCCAGTTTCTGTTGGGGAGAAGTCAGATCTGTAGGCCAGGCGTCCCATTTGGTCAGTTTTCACCATTTTTGGCTGGCAAGCTTGGATATTTTCTTATATAAATAATCTGGAGACTATCGGGTATGACTATCATATGAAATCTCTTTGTTGTGATTGTTTAATACTTCCTGCATTTACATATTATCAATATTAGCTCAGATTTGTGTTTTATAAGTATTTATATGTTGTACGCCCCTTCTCTTATGTCTAGAAGTCTTCTCTAAAAAACTAAAAAAACACAAGAAGATAATCAAAAAACTACAGGGATTTGGTTGGAGCCAGTTGGGCTCATCACACTGTCCAATACTTCAAAAATTTCAATCTCACATACAGAAAACAAGAAGGAATAACTCAGCTTAGAAAATAAACTTCTTCACAAGCACCCCAGATTTTCTAAACAAGGAATAATTACTGAGTCTAGAATCAGACAGAAGCACACTCAGATCTGAAAATAGCTTCACACAGTCCGATATACATACAACTTCCAGCAAATGCATTGATACATATTTCCAAGTCAAAACGCCCTCTTTTTGAAAAAGGAGACATACAATTCATGTGAACATTCATATAAAATGCAGACAGCTTTTCTCATATCAACTTAATTTCCCCGTCCTTCGCCTTGCATAGAAACAGATGCAATAAACTCCACAAACACTCTATCTCAAACTTACTGTAGATTCTCCATGCCTCACGGTCTAATCAAAGTGCAGTCATCATATATCATCACGACGTCTCCTTACACAGCATGAACTCATCCCATAAACTCCTACGCACTAAACAAAATCACATATCAGTCATGCACAGGTCCATACTAAAGATGTAGCAGCAGCAATCTCGAAAGCACCTCTTTGAATAAACCGTTATTGAAGATTTTGATAACACCTTCGAATATTTTTTACAGCATCCTTAAAACTCTATCATTATCCGATCTGCTTTCAATACAGCACGCAACAACTTCACACCATTACACTGCTATCACAACATCAAATTAGCTGAAGCCATTTTAAAAAGCATACAATATTTTAGCTGATAACAGACGAATCTTAAGCTGTCAAAAGGATTTAAAATAGCTGCCTTCAAAAATAGATGTCAGAGTAACATTAGATACTGCAATAAATAAAATAGCTGCCCTCTCAACACAACTCAGCAAACATTTAGGAAAAGAAATAGAAACTGTATTTCAGCCAAGAAAAATGAGATGCCCTTCAGAAAAGAGCCCATCTCTTAAATTTAGCGGCCTCATATCTATGAATAAACTCAAACTTAATTCTGAAGGAGCCGACATCAAGGGAAACGTGCCAGCAAATTTTTAGCATTCACCAAGACGTTAAAAAGAACTCCACAAAAAGCATAAGAGCATGACTTCACAAACAGCGATGGCAACAAACGATACTTTCAATCCCTCAAGCATACACTCAGCCATAGTTGAATAACTCGCCAAATTGAAAAACTCGCCAAGCCCAAAAAACACGACTCAGCAAAAACTCGGCAACTTAAAAAATTGCTTAAATTTCATTAAAAACCTTTTTTTTTTTGCAAAATTCAATGATAAGATGCATCCAATGAGTCAATAAATGTGTACATAAAAGAAACAAGTTGAGTCTAGTTGTATTCGAATGATTGGAAAGCAAATTGGGTACAAAATGGCATCCTCATGTGGAATGCACTGATATTGATAGTCTGAAACAAAATGAAAATAGAAAATTGTTTTTGCAAAATTGAAAGTAAATAATACATTAATATATTTTACAAATTTACATCTTCCTCTTCCCATGTCTAGTGAAAACTAGGGGAAGGTAGTACTAGACGATATTATAGATGAAGACTTGTAGGAAAACTTCGAAACTTGGACTTAGAGAGTACCTACCTAGAAAATCAAATGAAATGAAAATGTCTTTTAGCGGCCGTGGGAGACCTTTTTGGACGGGCGAATTTTTCTTGCAAACTCATCGATTTTTTGGCGAAAACTTCCCAAAAACTCGACAAGTTTTTCTCCTTTATTCGGCGAGCAATTTTGGAGAGTAAATGCGGGAAAAACACACCATCAAAAAAAACTCGCCGATTACTTGGAGAGTTTTTCAATTATGCACTCAACAAGTGTCTCAACTCCATTCTACATAAACGCAGCCCCTTATCAACACAGCTATGCATTCAAACAAAGTTGACTCATTGATATTCAATCTTAGCCATTCAACGGATGGTTCCACAATTTTATTTCATGCTCAAACTGCTCGTCTCTAATCTCCTAACTCAGCGTGCATACACCAAACACAGATACACAATATTACCAACTGCTTTATTCATCGAATAGTATTTTTTATTCCTCACAGCCATCAGACCATCATGAAGACTTCACCACCTCGCTCAACAATAAGAGCGCACCTCTAGAAAAACAAGATCGACTCTGAACAAACCATTGATTCCACAAAAAAATTATCGGGCTCACACACGCATACACTTCAAATGCTGTTTTTTATACTCAAAATCTTCAAAACCGGATACCATACTCCCTTGCTGAAAGAAATGCGATAACACACATACCCGCACAATGCACTATATGAGGTATGCGAATACTCCTAAATTTTCATTTAAAGACGAATATTTGAAAAATCAAAACTACTCCACTTCTTATACAGGAAAAGCGCCATAAAATTGTTGCACAATTAAAATTTGAAGTCGCCTCATAAAATTCTGACATCATGCCAAAAATTCAAAATTAGACTCCATAAAAAAAAACGTTAGAGCATATAATAATTTCTTCAAACAGCCTGTAAAATATTTCATGAAAACTCCTAGCAGGAATTAAAAGTTTGAAGCCGTCAAGTAAATTTTGCCGCCCCAAAAACAATTAAAATAATCACTTTCAATAACTCAAGCCATCCATAGTGAATAGCCTACATGTTTGTTAGAAGGATTAAAACATATTCTATATTTTGAATATAGGCTGCCTTATAAATAGGGAAAACGAGAATACTGGAGTCGTTACATATCCTGAAACCGTCCAAATAAGAACCACCTTTCTTAAATTCTTGAAGCCGTCACAATAAATAATTTTGAAAGTGATTTAATAAATCAAGCTAAAGATAAAACAATATTGCCACAACTTTAGCTGCCACACATAATTAAATTGTGCCAAAACAATAAGCCAAGGAGATAAAATTATAATCATCCTCATAGGTGTTACAAATGCAAGACACATCCCTTTGAAAAGTCTAAAGTAGACGTGAAACAAGGAACACATATGAATCGCTGTCATAAAAATCCAAACTCACTTAGCATAAAACTTGTTGACAAGAAGACGAGTAGGTTGTTGAAGCAAAGAGACAACCAGCTGAAGTAGACACCCAAGTAGCTCAAGTAGACACACACCCAGCTCAACCACACGCACAAGCAACTTAAACAGGCAATCAAGGAGCTCAAGCTGCTCAACCTGACATACAAGTAGCTGAAGCAGGCAAGTAAACAAACAGATAGCTCAAGCAAGTAGGTAGGCAGTTCAAGCACACAACCAAACAGCTCGACCATCTTCACATCAATGACAAAACGCTCAATAGATTTTTGGGACAAAATTGCAAAACCTAAGCAGCAAAGTTAAAAACCCACGATTTTATAAAAAATGACAAAAATTTGCAAAAACTCTAGGGAAAATCTGCAAAAAAACAAAGCCATGATTTTGTACAAAAATCGCCAAAAAAGCGGAAAAATCATGATTTTTCTAAAAAATCATCAAAAACGGGTCTTCAAACCTTGTGCGACTTTTAGCAAAGAAAAACCCACTAATTTTGTAAAAAAAGCCACAAAATTTGCAAAAAATAGACCCACGAGTTTATTGATTTTTTTTGCCAAAACCCCTTGTACAAATCCGTACAGCTTCCTTTGGCACGTTCTTTCGTCTCTTGTGTGCAATTCGTCATTGTCGTATTTTGTGGAATTCACGCACTCACCAAGCTCAAGAATATTCAAAACCCGAGCTCTGATACCACAAAATAATTAAAAAACACAAAGAATGATTACCGAGATATTTGATAATAAATTAAGGAGCACAAGTCTCCTTATATAAGACTTTACAAAGATCTATTCATAAAGGGTAAGATCAACAACTTGTAAAGAAAAGGATAAAAACTTAACTGAAAGAATAAAAGAATATTCCTAAAGTTTGTCCTAACAACTTAATTGACCATTATAAACTAAATATTACAATATTACTCTAATAATTTGTTATTGTACTTGCATTTGCATTTGAGTGGTGGCATGCATTATCCATAGCTTCCTCCACTTTGGCTCTTGCATTATGAAGACATTCTTTTTTTGGTTTGGTATACAACCTTTTTTATTTGGGCTCGAGTGATTGCCAATACTATGTTGATGTTGGCCTTCTACTTTGTACATCTAGCATCTTCATGGTCTCTAGGTCCACACCATTTGCACAGTAATCCCTTTTGTTTTGATTTCTATGGTAAATCAGTCTCTTGTGAAATGTCTCCATTAATCACATAGCCGACATTGTATAATGGGACAACCTTTGGAGTGGTATTGTATTTGACTCCAACCTCCCCCTCCTGGATTTTGATAGCCACCAAAGATGCATTCATGTTATTCTTTTGCTTCAATAGAGTGGATTGCTCTCCTTGTGTGTTTCTATTATTTAGATTGTACGAGGACTCTTTTATTGAATGACCCATAACCTAACAAATATCACAAAACATTTTCTTAGGACAATTAGCTTCGGTGTGACCATCATGGTTGCAATTGGTACACCATAGTCCTTTTGACTTTGCTAAATTCTTTCTTAGCCTTCAATTCCTTCATCATTCGAGGCATGTCTCTCCTTAATGCTTGTATTATTCCTATTTCACTATCATTGCTTCCGTCGCAACCATCATTGTCATGTATTTGTCTTTTAGATTGTGAAGAAATCTTGTCCTCACTTTCTATATCCATTGCTTGATTATATGCTTCAGCATATGATTGCGGTTGTACAACTTTCATTTTTTTCTTAATTATAGAATAAGGCCTTCAATGAATCATCTTTTCTTTAACTTGTCAAGAAGTTCTTTTCCTAACTTTACAAATAATTCTTTGAGCCTTCAATTATAAGCTCTTACATTTTCATCCTTACCTTATCGTGTGTTGTAAATTTTTGTTAGGATTTCATTGTCATCTTGAAAGAATTTGAATTCTTCTTCAAAGGCCTTTTTTAATTTCTCCCATGTATGTTTGGAGGTTGGTTCAATCTCTATATACCAATCACTGGCTACACCTCATAAAGTGGCTAGAAAAAACTATAGCCAATATTCTCCATTGTCTTGGCCATTTTTTGTCCAAATTGAGTCATAGGTCTTAGAGTGTTTTATGGGATCCTCTAATCCATTACTTTTAAACTTAGGTAGTTTTTGTCTTTCTACATTGGGGCTTGACATTGGAGTCAATAAGGTTTTGTTCTAATGCAAATCTAGTGCTTAGAACCTACTCATTAAGGATGTTTGATTTGAGCATTTTGATACTCCTCTAGCACTTTTGGCCACGTGAGAATCCTCTAATCTTCTTCCAACTTCAGTGTTTTGAACACTTGTTTCACCTTCAAGTTCTAATTTGTGCCCTCCAAACCTTAGCCTTGGAGTTTTTGGCTCGATTTCTTCTTCTATTAACAACTCTTCGTTTGTGAAGGAGTTCGTCTCCCAACAAAAACTTCCCTCGTCTCGAGGAGGCTTTATAGATTCTTCATACTGAATTTGATCTACAAGATCAACCCACACTTCGTCTAGTAATGGAAGGTGTCTTGCTATTGCCACCCACTCTTCCTTTGTACGATTATTTGTGGTGATTTGAATGTTTTGATATCTTTTCTTCCCACTTCAACTTTTGCTTCAGGACGGACTTCAGCTTCAAATTTGCACTATTGAAGTTTCTTTGGTGACCTCTTGTAGTGTTCTTTACTCCCTTTGCTCAATAAGCCTCAAAGATCGTCTAATCTCTTGGTCATGTGTAATGTCCCCTTCTCAGTCCTAAGATTTTCAATGACTATTAGCCTATTTCCGAAGTCCCGTAGGCTATTCGAAGACGTTTCAGGGGATTCCAAGATTCTTGGATGATTCTTGTCAGCATTTCAAGGGGTAATTGCAGAGGTTTGCCAAAGAGTTTTTTGGGTTTTTTGAGATCCTTGGTAGGCAGTATTTCTATTTTTAGCACTTACTATTTTTAGTAAGTCACAATTGCATCTCAGTTTGGGCTAATTTGGCATTTGAACACACTTATTACTATTTTTAGCAGTGTGCTATTTTTAGTGCTATTTTTGGCAATGGTCTTGGCAATAGTTCAATGTTGAGTTTCCAGTTCTCGCAGGGTGGCAATTTTAATTGTTGAGTTGGGTCATTTTTGGCAGTCCAGTGCTTCCACCATCCTCGAAGTTCAAAAAAGACAAATATTGCAACTTAAGTTATAAAGTTCAAAAAGGCCCTTGGACCCCCATGCCTAGCATTGGTAACTTAAGTTATTTTTAAAAGGTGTTTTTGATCATGCTAAAGTGGATGCCTAAGTTGGAGTTTTAAGTGAAATTTAAATAAAGTAATATTTCCCAAGGGTGGCGTTACATTTGGAGGGAAAAGAATTTGAATTTCTAGAGCCCTAATTCTTATTTATACCCCCCCTTTTGCTCTCAATTTCATTATGCAATCTTATGATAACGGACTACTATCGAATTAGTGTGAGGATCCTTGGGCTTTGAGGACGAAAAACCGTCAAGGTTGGCTTCAGTTTCGGAGGTGCAAGACACTCCTATTGGTGTACGTTTTATCATCCACCGAACACACAGAATAAAATGTCCAAAGACACTCTATCCTCTCTTGAAAAATCACCATGTATGCTAAGATTGCGAGATCATATGGCAATTCCAAGGTTTCTTTTGTCAGGTCATGACATGTGGATAAGCTCAATGAGCGTTGTGATATGCTGGTAATACACAAAGGGACTTACACTAGGCTATTTCTTCACAAGTTCAGGACTTAGACGGATTCAACATTAAATGCTTCTTCAGTTAGAACTTTCAGTTTGGATCTCAAAAAAATGCAAAAAGATAAGGGTTTAGAAGATCTAATCTATGCCTAGGAATTCAAGAGACAGTAAAGATCAGATGAAATGAATAACCACACTTTGTTTCACCTCCCTAGGACAACTATGCAAAGTGGGTGCAATCTTCAAAGGGTGTGATTATAATTTTCAAGCCTCGAATGAGACCGAAGTTAAGCATCCACAATCACAAGCTCAGGCGAACTTTACACATCAAATGAAAATCATCCATCCGAAGAAAGTATGAGCAATATTTCATGATTTAATCTATACGATCAATCTCGCATTCACTTAACCAACATTCAAAGCAAATTTTACTTAATCGTAATCTAATTCTAATCTATGGTAGAAGAAGTTATGCAACCTTGCTCACTACTTGACAATAAAAGTGGTTCAAAGCAAATCATGCATAAGAGCTTTTATTATCGGAAATAGTCTTAATGCAACAATTTCATACACTGTCTCCACACTTTACAAATGAGGGGCGAGCTCAATTTATAGGCTCCCCAATTACAATTCAATGGCCAAGATTGATTTCAAATCAACGACCGAGATTACAAAATAAAACCCTAATTAGGGTTTGTCACAACCAACTACCTCTCGACCAATGAGAAAATTACATTTTGGGACACTTGTCCTTCTGCTAAATATAAACCAACAATAAAATAGAAAGTTGCTGCATGTTGATTTGGAACAATTTGATTGGTTGGAAGATGACGAGGCGCCACCTCAATGTGTTGGATGTCTTCCTTGGTTACTTTGGTCCTGTCCCATGCGCTTGCCTTAGAATATTTTTCTTTGCCGATGACTATGTCCTTGGTGCTCATTTCTTCCTAGCTTTGATCTTGGATTCGCTTTGAGACTTTGATTTCTTCTTCTCACTTGTATTGGAAGTCTCACCTTGAAGTTATTTTTCTTCTTGATTGCTGTGAAATTCCTCCTACTTGAATTGGATTGGTGTTATTCCTTTGGTTTTCCTCTCTGAATTATCCAATTTGTGTAAAGAAATTGTATAAGTATGAAAATTTGTTTGGAACACTCTTCTTGTCACCATCTGATTCTGATTGGAAGCTTGTCTTTAATTCTTCAAGAGATGAAATCCTTCAAGAAGTTGCCTGGATTGCTTCAATAGGTTAGGGATTGCAGATGAAATCCCTCCAATATGTCTGAATATTGTTTCAAGTGTTTTGAATTTGGAGAAGAATGCCTCTGTGCTTTCGCCATAATGTAGCAAATTGGAATTTTCTCTGTGAAGTATTTCCCATACTTAGCCAAATTTTGGCTATTCAAGTTCATTTTATAACACCTTCACACGGACTATTCAACACTTAGCCAAGATTTTGGCCATCTCGATGCCCGAATGAACTTTGCCTGAGGACTTGCCTTCAATTTTGAATCCGGCTATGTAGGACAAATTCCATCCTTGGACAAGGATTTTATCCACTTCCTCTTTACTTTTCCTCTTTATTCCCCTTGTTTTCCTTCCAACACTTAGTCAATTTTCTGAATTTTTCTCCTTGGGCGGACTTTACTTTGATCTCACCATCCACTCTTGCCAAGGTCGGATTTTGCTCTTATTGTGTCAAGTCGGACTTTACTCTTCTTGTGTCGTCCATCCAATGAGCAAGGTCGAACTTTACTCATGTTTGGACAATCATTCTCTTGGGCAAGTTTGGACTTTCCCCTCCTTTGGACATGCATTGATTAGGGAAAGTCAGACTTTGAAGGGCTTGTGCCATTTCTTCCATGTGCTAGGCAAACTTTACTTAAACTTGGACATTTCTCCTTTTTGCCCAAGCGGACTTTGCTTGTAGCTTGGACATTTCTTGGCAGACTTCAAGATTAGCTTGCCATTTCTCATCTTTCCTTTTTATATTTTGACAATACTTAGCCAATTTCATGAAAATTTCTTCCCAAAGCATCCATACTTAGTCAATTTCACAAGTTTTTCCTTTCCTAGGCATCAATACTTAGCCAAATTTAAGTCTTCCTTTTTCTTTCTTGGCTGGGCATACTTCATGGCCTCTTGGACAAGTGCATGGCGGACTTTGGAGTGCTTTAGTCATTGCTTCCTAGAGGAGGGTGGACTTCATCTTAGGCAAGACATTTTCTTTCAAGTGCATGGGCGGACTTCAAGACCTTCATGCCATGATGCAAAGGCGGACTTCAGAATTGTCTTGACAGTTCCTTCTCCATATGTCTCTCAATGCCTAGGCGGACCTTATAACTTTCTTTCCACTTGATGGCAGACTTTATGAATTCTTTTCCATGTGATCAATGTATTAGGCGAACTTCTAAGTGAATTCTCTGACTTCCTACTTAGCCAAAAATTCAAATTTCATTTTCTGAGGTGTCAAACACTTAGTTAATTTCATGAAATTTTCCTCCCCAAGGTAGCATTACATAGGCGAGGCATTCATACTTAGGCAAATTTTCAATTTTTTTCTTTTCCAAAGCATCAAATACTTAGCCAAAATTCACATTTTCCCTCTTCTTAGGCCTCCATACTTGATAAATTTCGAATTTTTCCTTCCAAGGCCTCAAATACTTAGCCAAAACTTCAATTTTCTCTCTTCTCATGCTAGGTAGACTTCACAAATGTCTTGCAAAGGCTTGGGCGGACTTTGGAGAAGGCTTGACATGTTTTATCTAAGGCTGGGCGAACTTCAAGAGGTCCTTGCCATGTCCCTCAAATTAAGAGCCGACTTCCAAAACTTCATGCCATCTTCTCACTAAGGCTTGGGCGGACTTCCTTGCTCTCATGCCACGTCCCTCAAATTAAGGGCCGACTTCCTTAATGGCTTTCCATTCCCTCTTGATGGCGAACTTTTCATCTTCACCTTCCCTTCTTTCTAGTGCGAACTTTGTTAATAGCTGGACATTCTCTCATCTCCATGGCAAGGGCGAATTTCTCCAGACTTAAGCATATTTGTCCATGAATTTCATGCCTTTGGGTTGATTTTTCATTGACTTTCTCATGATTTTTCCAGATTTTTGCCTTGCTTTTCCATGCTTTTCCTGATTTTTGCTCAATTTTTTACTTTGATTTTCAATTTTTTTGGCTAATTTTTGGTTCTAAGGATGGAAACATTGACCCATTGACTAGGGTTGACTTTCTAAAAATAGAAAAAAAAATCCCTAAAAAATAGGGAACCCAGTTTGGTCCAAAAATGCCAAAAATGAAAAAACAAAAAAGCAAAAAAGCAGATTCCCTAAAAAGTAGGAAGTGTCAAAATTGGCCCAAAGCACAAGCGATCCTCGTCTCTTGGACCTTCTAAGCCCTTCCATGACGTTTATGCATTGATTCAGGCATGGATTATCAACTTGGCTCAGATGACTCAAAAGAATGACTTGAAACTCTCAAAATGATGACCTCATTGTAAAAAGACAAGTGATAAGCAGTTGCGATGCCAAGGAAAAAAGCGAAAAAAGGGGGTCCCCATTTGCAATGGGGTGATGTGTGAAAAGGTCACAACAACTCCCTAGTTGGATATTGGAGTGGCTTCACAACAAGAGTCACCATTGGAGATATGGGTGAAGCTTTCAGTTTATTTCATCATGTTTTGCTTTGATGTTTTCTAGTGGTTTCATATTTGGTGTGTGATGATTTCACAGCATTGTGGGAGCCTATTTGAAGTGATTTTCAGACTTTTTTGTTGTTGGTTCATACCTTTCCATAGCCCAACCATACCACCTATTCATTCATGCTGATTTGGGCGTTGGAGATCCTCTTCTAGGTATTGGACCAATCATTTCCTAGTCCTTGGGCGCCCCTTTGCTCAAGTTTTCAGAATTTTTGAGGGATTTTATGATTTTCTAGAGCAGGTCATCCCTCTAGCTGGGCCGTACACTTTGGGGCAGCAAGTACTTTGGCTGTGGTGACTGAAACCCACTCTTTGTTCTCGCTGTTTGGTGTGTTTGGGAGGCGCCTAGCTTAGAAATTGGCCTTGCAAGATTCTGGGAGAGTTTCTATCGTGATTTGGTGAAGTTATGTTCATTGGGTAGTTGTTGGTTGGTGCTTCCAATCTGCTGTTCATTTCATATCAGACCTGAAACATTGCATCAGACCTGTAGCAGCAGTGTTCCAGACCTTCTTTAGTCACTTGGGGGTCTTCCTATTGAGGTATCATTGTCATATTTTTGTAGGGGTGTACTTATATTCATGTTGGGGTATCATTTTGAGGAGTTGTGCTTCTAGTTATCATCATTTTCATAGTATAACAGCAGCTTATGATATTCTAGAAACATTTTATATTGAGCTCCTTTGTAACACCTTTGGTAGTACCATTGGTGATTAGCTCTTGTACTTATTTGCTACTTACCCCACTAAATAAGTGGTGCTCTCGTTGAATAAGTGGTTGCACTTTCTTACTTTCATGTCATTTCTTACCCCACTAAATAAATGGCGTTCTAGTTGAATAAGTGATTGAGCATTCTTTACTTTTATGTTATACCCGCTGAATCAGTGGAGGATCTCTCTTGATGGGTCGGCTTGTTGCCATGCGCTTGTTGGTATGCGGCGACTGATCATGGTATACTGTACACTCTTCATGTATCCTTGTTGGGGTCAAGGGCCAGGTCGGGCCGGGCCTCGCACGGGGGTTCAAGGGCGACAGCCCTCGAGAAAAAAAAATTCTCCTATTTTTTCGCTCCATCACCAAAAAAATTAAAAAACCGATTTTGTAAAACCCTAATTTTGGAAGCTTCTAAAAAGCTTGTAATAAGCAATTGGGATGGGAGTTGCAGTAGGGTATTATTCGCGAGATTGTAATATGTTTTGCACTGGATAATAAAATCATTGGATGGCTACGGTTTTGTGGATGTAGCCCATATTGGGTGAACCACGTTAAATTCTCTGTGTTGTCTTGTTGCTGCTATAATTTTTTTGTGTGTTTTATTTCTCTATTTTATTGATCAAATTTGCATTTAACTATTAGATATCTGCCTTCTAACCCTAACAGTGTTTTGCTTTGTTGTAATTCGTACTGCATAAGCAGATGGTTTCATTTCATGCACTTGAGTTTACATACTTACCCCACTGAAGAAGTGGTTTGCTTTAGAAGCTCAATATTGTAAGCCTTCCCACTGTATGCTCTCACCTTGCCCACATCGGGATCTAGGTGATCAGAAAGTGGAAGGTATTTGCTTTCAGTTGGTTTGATTATCACTCACCCCACTGAACAAGAGATTGCTTTTCAATTAATGCAATGTCCACCTTACCACCGTATGCTCTCACCTTGCCCACATCGGGATCTGGTGATCAAAAAGTGGAAGGTTGCTTATTTCAATTGTTTATCATTATTATTTGGCTAATGCTAATGGGTTAAGTTTGGAAAAAATTAGGGGTGGATATTACATCGTGACCATGTTGTGTCTCTTCCCACCTTTATCGAGGTCTAAATGCATGAATATCTTATATTGAACCTGATTTCTTTTAAGGAAACAACATCAAATGTTTACTCTTCCTTCTAATTAAACTAATAATATAAATGATGAACAAATAGAGTAGTAAAATATAATTTTTATTCACGCATGAAGTTCTTACAAAAGTAGACCAAAGATGATCAGCCAAGGATTAGACTACTTTCCTTGACTACACAAAGTTGACTTAAAGAGCCCAGTGGTTGCCAAAAAAAACACAATTGTCTACCAACTAACTCCTATAACTACTCGAAAGCCAACAAACAATTAATCATAGTTAGACACAACCATATTAACAAAACATAATAAAGGCATTGTATGTTGACTACAGCTAGAAGCTTTGGTCAACAAGTTTATATAGCCTTGCCTAACTTTGAAAAGTGTTGAAGGGAGACACATATTCCACGCCCTGAGACATGACATGTCTTCAAGTCTTGGACATGTTTCTCATATCAGAGATAGGTACAAATATGTCTTCACCATGTCTCCTTCAAAATTTTTCGAAAAAAAAAAAACTAGAATATCTTTCAAAAGGCATGTTCAACTATTTTAAATCACACCCATCTTCATCACCAAAATTTTCTAAAGTGTGATTTGACAAATCTCTAAGTGCAAAATGGTAGATGAGGTTCCAAAAAAAATAATTGGAATTTGTATTTTGGTTGCAAAATTTGTGAAGTCCTGACAAATAGGCAGCAAAACTTGCATACAAAGTTGGACTACATTAATTGCAGAGCTGGCTTCCTTTGTTGATCGTGTAAGCATCTACTCAGCCCTATCCCAACCCTTGCTTGGAAGATTTTTCTTTTTCCTACCATTTTTCCCATAGGCCCAAACCTTTATAGTTTATATTTATATTTTTTTCATTTTAAAAGTTTCGAATTAGATTTTTAAATTTTAGCAGTAAATAATAGAAATTTAAATTAAAGTTTAAAGTTTAATTAAATAAAAATCGGTTATTTTTTTATATTTACTATTGAAAGTTTAAATTAAAAATTTTAATTATAAACTTTAAATTGTTAATATAAACTATATATTTATAATATATTTAATTTATTTTTCATTTCTTAATCTATTTTTTTATATTTTTAAGAACCTAGTTTAATTTTAATATTTTAAATTTATCATAGTGGTTTTAGAGTTAAACTTGATGTCTACTTAATACTTATATTATATATTTAACATTTTTTATTTTTTAGCAAATTTGATATATAGTGTCTTCAAGTACCCATTTCCTATTTTTTTAAATGGTGTATTAGTCCAGCCCCAGGTACCCATCTCCTATACCAATACCAGTCTTCTAGCAACTATGAAAAAGGCCTATGATAAAATTAAGTGTGTTTTTATTACTGGGGAATTTGGGTTTGAGTAAACACCTTATTAAAAGGTTCCCAATCCATTCGAAAGAGATCTCCACTCAAGTTGAAGTAAATAGAAAGCTCACTAAGTCCATTCCCTTTCAAAAATTTATTAGGGAGGGGTAATCCTTTATCCTTCAACGATTCAGACGGTATATTCTTCTTCTTGCCATCTATTTAGAAATAGTCATTTTGGTTACATTCATAGGCTTGTTATATGTTTTCATGGCATGATGGGCAAGGAATCAGAAAAAGACATGATATTGACTGGAATATTTGTTTTAGGCCTATTAGCCTAAGCATATGGATGGTTTGAAGCTAAAAGAAGTTTGAAGCCAAAGTATCATCTTGGCAATAAAATGAAAACAAAAATTCTTTCCTGGAATTGAATCTTTAAAGATCTTAACTAGACATAATATTGTTGATGCTACTCCTAAGAAGAAACTGGATTGGAAAGGCATTCATTCATCAGGTTTGCTTTCTAGTACCTTCTTTGTACAACCTGGTGGGTCTCCTATTTTTGGTTTATTAAGGAAGACATGGGAGTCAATGAAGCCCCTTGTGACAAACAACTGGGTTTTACTTGGTTTGATAGTGTTTATGAGATTACAAATCTTTGTAGTGGACCTATCTTTATATAACAAGCCCTTGACTTTGGATGGAGGTTGCTCCACACTGTTTTGTGTGGCGAAGGGCATAAAGATGGACAAAGACTTTGCTGATATTTAACGGATGGCCATCTGGCTCTCTTAAGATGAGATCAAGCATAAATACAATATTCCTAGTTATGAAGAACATATACTATTCTTATAGAAAAACCTAGAAACCTGCTGCGAGAGGTCTGAAATTATAAAAGAATTTCAGAAAAATGGAACAATTTAAATTAGCTTGAAAAATTCTGCTAAACAATTGTGTTCTTCATTGGTTCAGTCAAATTCTCTTTCTGCTAGAGGCCTTAGTTTAGGAAACAATGCAAAAATGTAGGACAGTATAAAATGGCTTACAGGCCCCCATGTTGAAAATTTATACCAAACAATCGTATTATTTGTTAGTTCAGCCAAATTCTCTTTTCTGTCTCTTAGACTCCTTAAAATTGGAAAGCTGAATTTGTTGTTATGGGCTATATGGGCATCATCTCTTGAACATGGACAAAACATGTTTCGAATGGCTATTGCTACACCAAAAGATTGTAATTGGTATTGTTATGAGGAAATCTCATATTGCTTCTAATCCGTGTTACCGGAAACGGCAAGAATTGGATCTGGTATAGAACTGAATGGAAGTGGGTGTGAGGACGAGATGGCAAGGGCATACCTTGTCCATCCATAATGTGCCCAAGTGCTCCCAACCATGTCCAAAGCCCTGCCCGCATTTTTGAACCATAAAAATGTTTGTTAACTTTAAAAACTGTATTTTCAAAGCCTACAAAACCCTCAAATGAGAATGACAACTCTAAAAGTGACCAGTATCACATTTATTTCACAATCACAAAGCATAAAAACAATCAATATCATTCCTCTTTTCCATTTTTGCATTTGCATGGCTAGCTGGTTTTTTAAAAGGTGAAAGATTGCAAAGGTGCCAAAGACATTTGCTAGAAGCTACGAAAAAAACTAATTTGTACAAAGGAGATTTACTGATCAAAGGTAAGTATTTTGTGAGATTCTTTCAAGTTTTCCCCCCCCAAAAAAATTGAAGATTTTCTTAATAACATTATAATATTTTTTGTTTTTACTTTTGTTATGCTTATATGTATTGTAAAGGTTACATTTTCAATTAAAAAATCTTACAACAACAATCTATTCAAAATGGCTACAAGTTCGCCGGTATTGGCATGGTGTGATGGTTTATAGGTGGCATTGTTGTTCTTGCCACCAAGGTTCAAACCCCGTTGGGGTGGTATTGTTGAATGGTTGTATCCGGTTCATAGCTCCAGTCAAAAGCGTTTACCACTTGAATTAAAAAAAAAATGGCTACAAGTTCAAGTTCAATGGCCCTAACAACAGGTAGACACTTCAAATACAATCAAACATCACCTCTATGGAAATATATTACGGTGATTGAACAACTTCCAAGAGATAGGGCTTCACTTCAATGTTGTAGTCACCGTGGGATCAAGTATAAAAGCTTGTATACTCGAGTGAAAGCTCACCTTTCTGCTATGACCAGCCTAGAAATTAGAGTTTGTCAAGGAGCAAACAATAAGGGGTTGCCAAAGGAACAAATTATGGCATATATTAGATAACGAAAAGAAGTTGATGTTGTGAATGAGAGCGCAAAATTAAAATGTCTCATTCTTTAGCAAAGAGAGGATCAAAGAAGCCGCTTACAAGGTCTACTTCAACAATGGATGCCCCACATGCTTTCTTGCAGACACTATCTACCCAAGAAGAAGATCCCTCTATTTCTTCTCACAAAAGAGGCCCATTGGAGAAGGCATGTCAAAATGAGGCAAGGGCAATGTAGATAAACACAGTGCATGTTGCATTTACTCCAACAGTATTCCTTTCAACATAGCCAGATCACCATATTGGTGGGAAATGGTGACAGCAATCACTCAAACACTCTTTGGTTACATGGGTCTTGGGTATGAGAATGTGTGCACCACTTTATTGGAAAAAGATTTTTTTGTAGAAACATAACTAAAATCAATCAAGGATTCATGAGTTCAAATAGAAGTGTCTATTAGTATAATATCTTTCTATTTGTTTTGTTAATAGTCATCCAGTCATATTTAGTTAGTTTAGGATAGTTTATAATTTTGTCTTTTGTTAACGTCTTTGTAAATCTATATAAGGAACTTTCATTCCTCTATTTAATACACAACATCGATTATTTGAACATGGTATCAAAGCTGGTCTGAGCTTATCTCCCTCACAGGAGGGCTCAGGATTCTAGGAGAGCCTATTGAAGTAGGGTTTCTAAGGTGGATTTTAGAAGCAAATTGCACCTCTTTTTCTACAAATTGCATCTCGTTTTTTTCTGGCGGATATTGAGTTTTTTTTTGTAGAATTGTAAATGTCTTTTTTAGGCTTTTGATCATGTGGCCATTTCTGGGTGTTGCGTTTTTTGTTTCTAGCAAAAATCGCGGACTTCTAGGCGCTATATTTAAGATCGCGTTCCTTATGTTCACGTTTCTTCTATTCGTAGCTCCTAGCTACGTTTGTTGTCTGGGCATTGAAATTTTTGCACGACCTATATTTCTACTTCGAAGGTTTTTTTCTAAGCGACTTTTCCTGCTTGTGCACACGTTTTTGTGGTGGGTCTAAGAATTTTTTTTCGGCTAGGCTTTAAAACTCTCTGTTATTTTTTTTGCCGATCAATGGTGTATCTGTGTTGTTTTCAAATTTGTGCATCAATGTTCTAGGTTTTTTAATAATTTTTTTTCTCCTTAAAAAATTTTGATGGGTTTTCATAATTTTGACCCTTACAAAATTATGTTTAGTTTTTTTTATTTTTTGCCTGAAAAAATCATGGGAGGGTTTATAATTTTTTCCTAAAAAAATTATGGGTTTGCTCCTATATGCCCTAGTCAAGGTTTTCGCAGTTCGGGAGGGCTCTCTGGTTTCTGGAAAGGTTTTACTTTTTTTCCTTAAAAACGGTGTTATGTATGTTGATCCGTGTTTCGGATTTTGTGCCAGCTACCTGTTTGGTTTTTTCGATTTTATCCTCAAAATTGGTTTTTGGGCTTTTGTAATTCACAGAGTTGCGTGGGATTCCTTTGTGGGTTTTTACCATTTTTTTTGAAAAAACGATGCTTTGTAAACTTCGGTTTCAGGGTTTTGTAATTTTTCCCTCAAAAATCATGGTTTGTTGCAGTCTATTTTGGTCGCACCTAGAGTTGTTGGAGTGAACATTTGCACAGTTGACTTCTTGCAATTTGTTCTGGGGCGTCGTGCTCATCTGCAAAATTTTGGAGGGTTTGTTGATTTTTCCTCAAAATTGTGGCAGTTGTTCTCGGTGTGTCTCTGGTTATAGGAAGGGACAATTCTATTACCCAACATCAGGTTGGATGTTTTGTGATCAGTTTCGGTCATTTCCAGAAGTTCTGCAGTTTCTAGGAGGGTTGGTGGCAAACTCATTTCAAGTGGCAAATTCAAAGGCAGGCTCTTGTCTTTTGTTGCAGAAACATTTTGAGAAGGGGGCAACCTTCTCTATTATTTCTCTGGGTAGTTAGAACGATGACCATTAAGGGAGGGTATTAGTATAATATCTTTATATTTGTTTTGTTAATGGTCATCCAGTCATATTTAGCTAGTTTAGGATAGTTTCTAATTTCATCTTTTGTTAACGCTTGTTTCTTTTAGAAACGTCTTTGTAAATCTATATAAGGAACTTTCGTTCCTCTGTTTAATACACAATATCAATTATTTGAACAGTGCCCATCATTTCTAATGGAAGGAAAGATTGTAAGAAACAACCTTTAATAAGTTATTGCAATGTCGCCTAAAGGGGCAATGTTTTTTGAGACAATTGATTGTGAGAGGCAAGTGAAGCATGCAAACTTCATTTTCAAATTCTCAAATTGAGTCCATAGAGATGGTGGGTGCTGAGAATATTGTCCAAGTCATAATGAACAATGCCAAAAATTGCAAGGCAGCAAGTGCTTTGGTTGAAAAAACGTATAAGTGCATGTTATGTACACCATGTACCATCCACTCCCTCAAATTGGTGATGCAAAAGATTGCACTCAAATATAATGGGTGAAAAAAGTATGCACCGAGGGTGAGGAGATTCAAATGGTCATGACGAACATCATATGTCACAAGGCATCTTCACGACTTTCTCCAAATTTGAATTGTTTAAGTTAAATTTATGAAATTTCTATATTTATTTTTAATTTAATTTATATAACATATTTATGTATTTAAAGTTTAATTTGTTATTAACTTGTTTTTTATAATACATTAGGTTGTTGAGACTCATTTTGCATTGCATACAATCATTTTGAGATATGTGAAGGTGGAAAAGGCATTGAGTAGCATGGTCATTAGCAACCAATGGAGTGCGTGGAGGCAAATTAATTCACAAAGGGCCCAAAAGGTCAAATCATTGATCCTAGATGATGATATGTGGACTTGTGTGGACTATGTCCTCCTTGCATATGCATTAACTCCTAACTATCACAGCACGAAAATACTTTCTTTGCTTAGGAGAATGACACCATATAGAGATAGTAAAGTTGTTGATGGATACAAGAAAATATTTTGAAGAATTTTCTCAAATCCACAAAAGGTGAATAAGGTTGGAATTGAATTTGGTAGGTTCATCACAAGATGAGCTCATAATATTTGTGCTCTTTGAGACAAGTACAAGACAAATGCTCATAAATGGTGGTACCTCCATGGACAATGTTATATGTTCCTCCAACCTCTTGCAATGAAAATTCTATCACAGGTAAGCATTTTTTACTTTTATCTTTCTTACCATTCTTTCGCATTTTTAAGTTGTATTGACTTTCTCTACAATTTCAACAAGTTGCAAGTTCTTCATTCACTATGTGGAATCGAAGTACATACTCTATCCACTCAATTAAGCACAATCAGTTGGCTGCATAAAGGAAGATTTGGTTTATGTCCATTCCAACTTGCACCTCTTATCACGTAAGGAAGTTGACAAGGAATGGGTGACAAAGAATTGGGATATATACCCTAAATGTGTCAACTTGGATGCATTTGTTTTAGGGCTTGCGAGAGTCAATATAAATGATGACATGGCTCTTACAAATGATGTTTATGTAGCTAGTAGGAGTGGCATTGCAATTGCTTGTAGTTCAAATGAAATAGGAGTGATGACTTAGATCTAGATGCTTTCGATGGAGAGCAAGATACAATTTTTTGATTTTACTTACTATTTTCAAGTTTTGTAATGATTTTATATATAGATACATGATATAACATTTCATGAATTATGAAATGTATTTTCAATTTTGTTATTTAACTTATTTTTAAGATCAAGTATCAATTTTAAATTTTTTATAGTCGCTACTGTTTTTTTTGTATATATATGTACAGCTGTACATACCCAAAAAAATTGCCGTACCAACATACCTGATTCTTGAACTTGGGCCTGAGCCCGATCTCGCACCCATACTGGCAACTTATCTTATAATGTCTGCAATTCATGTGGTGTCGACATGTTTCAACTTTTTAATGTCTCCTTTTTATTATTTTTTGCTAATGCTACTAGGAATATCATTTAGAATGGTTGGTCTCTCGGGGAAAAATGTTTTGTTTCTTGGGAAGATATTTGGAGTGGAGTTTTCAAATTTGTTGGTTTTTGGAAAAGTAGGAAGCGATTATCCTTTTCCAAGAAATTTTGGCTTACTGCTTCAAGAAAAGTATTATTGTTTTTGTGGAAAAATAGAGAGGTTGACCTATTTAAAGGGAAAAAGAGAGTTCCTACTAACTTATCAGTGGTTACGTTCTGTTCAGCTATTTTTGCAGGTGATTATTCAACTTAGGATTAACTAAGACGGAGCTGAAAAGGTTCTTAACAATGGATATCTAAAATTTAATCCAGTGAACATTGTTGATATTGAGAGGTCCTGTTTTCCTCCTCCATTGGATTAGACCAAGATAGTGCCTCCTCTCATTCAGGTATAGATAAGTATGACTGCAATGTGGTGGCCAATGAGTATTTGTAGTCAAGTGGCCTTTCACAGGATAGAGGATTTGAGCATGCATGTTAAGAAAAAGTGTCTGACCACGGAGATATGCTATGGTTAAAAGGATACAGATTCAACAACATGATGTTCAAAAGGTTGTTCCCATGGAGATGATAGAGACACAAAATGAAGTACAGAGACAATGGAGATATGAAATGAAGTACAAGAGGTTGCGCAAAGCAATTGAGAGAATCAAGTGAAGGGAGCAAAGAGCAAGAGAACAGCAGAAGAAAAGAACTGCTTTGAAAGCCCAGGAAGAGGATGGCAGAGAGGCTATGGAATCTGACTTCTCTTTCACTTTCTAATCTAAAATTTCATTGGAGAATTTTCAAAATTCCTAAAGGTAATGGATTACCAGGAGCTACTATCTAGCATATTGAGAGACTAGCTGAAGAAGAGGAACAATGAACAGTTTTTGCCATGCAGGATATCCTCAAGCAACTGGATGATCAAGAGGCACAGATGAAGGTGTAGATTGACACTTCAGTTCATAATGATGATGATGAGCCCAAGGAACAGTAATTGTTCTTGTTGCATATGTTGTTTCTTAAACTTCTAAAACTTAAAATCTACAATTTACATTGCTATATTGAACACATCAATCTCTCCAATTTAATCTCCATCTCACATTCACCAAGGATTGCCCGCCACAGTCCATAAAAATGCAGCAGAGATCCAAAAGTTGGTGCAAATGATACAGCAGTGATTCCATCTTCACCACACACATATATCCAGAGCAATATGAGGCAAGCAATTTGCTAGTTGCCAAGTTACAAGTAAAGAGTGCATAGAAATATCTAGTCTTTACATATATTAAATCATATAACGTCTTCATAGATATTAAGTGGTTTCTCAAGTGCCATATTCATATCAGTCTTTAAGTGCACAAATTATTTTCTTGGAGTGAAGAATTTCTCAGATTTTCCAGAATGTTGTATCTTTCTCTTGACTATGGTCCACATTAATAAAAATTTGTTTTCACGAGCAAAATATAACAAATACAATACTCAGCTCAATTGTTTTATCTTTTAGTTTCTGTTATAACAGAAATACCCACAACAATATCCAAATTGAAAATGGGCTGTTCAAATGGCTTGGGGCGTCCCAAAGGCAACCTTGAAGATTAAAGGAATGTCCTCACATAGTCAGCATATAATAGCCCTAAAGCAGGGTCAGTCCTTACTGGGCAGGAGAGGGAGCAATGGAGTATTGAAAGGTTAAGGAGTGGATGGAGGCCCTTTATTCCATTCCCAGAAGCTGGCAATCAGTCTTGTTTGTTCAGCAGCTTTCATCATCAGAATGGAGAATCAGGTGTTTCTAAATGGCGGAGCGGGGCAGGGCAGGCAAACTTAGAATAGAGAATGTCCATATCCAAGTTGAGTTCAGGACTTGAAAGGAGTGGGGATCCTGAGGACTACCGCCAGTAAGCAATCCCACATCCATCAAAGAAGGAAAAATCATCTGCATGCTGCTGGTATTGAAGCAGCCTCCTCTCATGTGGAAGAAAAAAAGCACAACTGATGAAAACAGTATATGCCAGTAAGAACTAAGCCCTAAAGCAAATAATTCTGCTATTCTTTCTGAGGAAAAAACTGGCAAATATGATTCTCCTACAGCTAGAAGTGCAGTAGCTTTGTCATTCATCCTGGGCATTTACTTGCCTCCTCATGCATTGAGATTCATGCTCTGTCAACTACATGAAAAAAATATTATTTTCTTTTCTCTGAATGTAGCATCAAATGAGGAAAGGATCCAATCATTTTAAATTATTTTTGATATCTTGCATAAGGAGCATGATTTACCATGTCAACTTTGGAGTGTTCCATTATGCGTCCTTACCTCAATCATAAAATGCTTTTACTATTTCTGACATAACAAAATTTTCTATTTACAATAATAGAAGAAGAAACTAATTCTACCTTTTCACATTATCAGAAAATAAAAACAAATTACTCATCAACCAAGAATACAGTATTAGAGTGACAGAATAAATGAAGATGCTTCTTCATTGTGATATAGTTATCTAGTTTCTCAGAAAAGAACTGACAGAAAATAGTGAAGTAGGCTTTCTTCCAACCTCTTGCAAGATCCTTGCAGCCAAATCTTCTGCTGTATCATTTGCTAGAACAGGAACAACTCTTTGGGCGAGGATTTTCCCAGTATCATACTTTTCATCAACAAAGTGGATTGTAGGGCCTGAAAATCTGAGAAAAAGCATATTTTTAGCAATATTACTTTGAGCATGCAAAATGATATAGAAAGAAAGCATATGGCTTGAAATTGCTAATTCGAATAAAAGGCTATCTGAAAAATCCTAAGATGTAGGGTTCGTACCCGTAGGCCCCGAACCCGGTTCGAGTACGCATCCGGTTCGGGTTCGTCTGCGGGTATGTGCTGGGTGCGCACAGGGTGCGCACCCAGCACTGTGGGTTCGCCAGGGTGCGCATACCCACGCACCCATGCGAACCTACAATGCTTGGCGCGCACCCTGTGTGCACCCAAAATGAACCCGGGCGAACCCACGAGCCAAGTCAAAAAAAGTGGGTCCAAACTTAATTGAAAAAGTTTTTTTTTTTTTTTTCTCCTCCTAACCCTAAAATGGCCCAATATGAGGCTTTCTGTTAAATTTAGTGATCAGATAAGTGCACAGAAAATTAATTCAAAAATCAGACACAATAACACAGCAGTAAGAGACAGTATGAAGAAGATAATCTCAACAAACAATGATCTTCTCTTGAACTCGATCTGCCTGGATTATAATTCGCACCAAGAAGTGTATAGAATTCGCGCCAAAGAATGATATACAGAAGTGTAATGAAAATGAACTGAACTGCTGAATGGATGATCGAACAATGAACAATTGAATGAATATATATACAGCATGAAGGGACGCGATTCTTTAACCATAGCATGTCGGCCTCATAAAGAATTATTTCTTTTTACTAATTAAATAAGTCGTCCACCTCAAAGTCGTGCCTCCTTATTTAATTTGCATCTCTTCATTAATTGCATATAAAACATTGTTTATCAAAGGAAGTGGCTTTTCACCAAATCGCGTATAATAATTAAATAGCCGATGGCTATATTTAATTAGTCTTCAAGAGATTCATGCTGGAAGGACTCGGACGATGCTGCTCTAAACATCAACACTCCCTCTCAGCTAGGGAGAGTACTTCCAGCTGCTCAAGACATATCACCTCATCGTGATGTCAGATATCGCCTCAATACGATATCAACCATAATGGCTACAACCATGCTATGGTGAACAAAGGAATATCACCTCAACGTGATATTGGATATCGCCTCAACACGATATCTACCATAATGGGTACAACCATACTATGGTAAAAGATAAATATCACCTCAACGTGATATTGGATATCGCCTCAACACGATATCTACCATAATGGCTACAACCATACTATGGTAAGAGATAAATATCACCTCAACGTGATATTGGATATCGCCTCAACACGATATCTACCATAATGGCTACAACCATACTATGGTAAAAGATAAATATCACCTCGAACTTCTCTCGCAGAGGACTCATAGAAAGGCTCACTGATACTGAGACTCTTTCTCAGTCAAGGCTGGATTCTCCACCATACCAAGCTTATCTCGAAAGTATACAAACTTTATCCTGGAGAGAAGCTTGGTGAGAATATCTGTCGTCTGCTCATCAGTGCTGATGTACCTCAACTGTACAGCCTTCCGCAGTACCATATCTCTGATGTAGTGGTACTTGATCTCAACATGCTTCGTTCTGTCATGAAACATAGGATTGACAGAAAGCTTTACACAACTCTGATTATCACAATGAATGATGGTAGGCTCCATTGATTGTCCAAACAATCCTGTAAGGAGCTTACGAAGCCACACTGCTTCCCGAGTTGCCATACAAGCTGCAATGTACTCGGCCTCTGCTGCACTCAATGCTACAGATGACTGCTTCCTGCTGCACCAGGAAATCATAGCAGAACCCAAACTGAAGCAACAACTAGAGGTGCTCTTGCGATCTGTGACACACCCTGCCCAATCAGAATCTCAAAACCATGTAACTCCAAGTCTACATCTAAAGTATACCTCAACCCATATCCAACTGTGCCACGCAAGTACCTAAGGATATGTTTAGCTGCAACAAGATGTATCTATCTCGGATCACACATAAACTGGCTAAGTGCACTCACTGCATAGCAAATATCAGGTCTAGTGTTAACCAGATACATCAGAGACCCAATCAATGTCATACAATGTAGGATCCACCAAGTCTGAATTAGCTGCAGCCTCCTTCAACTTATGTACGTTGGTCTCCATAGGTGTAGTCATGGATTTGCAATCCATCATGCCAAATCTCTTAAGTATATCAATGGTGTACTTTCCTTGACTTAGAATCATCTCATCTGGTTTTTGCCAGACTTCTAAACCAAGGAAGTAATGCATGAGCCCAAGGTCCTTCATCTCAAATTCTGAAGTCAACTCCTTCTTGCACTCGAGAATCAGGTGATCTTCTCCAGTAAGGATCAAATCATCAACATATAAAACCAATATTAATGCATCACCATTGATTACCTTGAAGTAGAGATTTGAATCAGCATCATTCTTCAAGAAGCCCAAACTAGATAGGTACCTATCAATCCTTTCGTACCAAGCACGAGGAGCCTACTTAAGACCATACAAGGCCTTCTTCAGCTTACACACATGTGACTCCTTCCCATGAATTTTAAAACCATCAGGTTGCTCGATGTAAACTTCTTCCTCAATTACACCATTGAGAAAAGTTGTCTTTACGTCCATCTGATGAATCTTCCATCCTCTCGATGCAGCAATGGCAATGATAGTTCTAACAGAAGTGTAACGGGCAATAGGAGCAAATGTTTCTTCGTAATCAACTCCCTCTTTCTGAGAAAACCCTCGAGCCACAAATCTTGCCATACTTCTCAATGCTCCCATCTACAGCATGCTTGATTTTGAAGACCCATTTCGAAGATACCACTAATTTGCTCTTAGGTCTAGGAACAATGTCCCAAACATCATTCTTCAGAATTGATTGATACTCCTCTGCCATTGCATCTCTCCAAACCTGATGACTGGATTCTTCTTCAACACATGAAGGCTCTGAATCAATAATCTGACTCATCAAGGCAACATAATTGAAGAACTTATGAGGCCTTTTACTTTCTCTGAATGTGCCTCTAGGAGCTGCAAAGCTTTTTGCCTCTTGCATAGTACACCTAGCCCATAGAGGTCTCTTTCTTCCAATGACAATGTCAGAAGGCCCATCAGTAGGCTCCAAAGGTTCAACAGGATCAGCATCTTCTTTTGGTTCAACAGTCTCCCTCTGAATCTCAGGAGTATGGTCAGCTTCCATATCTTGAGGAGACTCTTCGTTATTGAACTCCATGTGAGTGCCCTTGGATCTCCTAAATGCAATGTCTTCCTCAAAGGTAACATCCCTACTGATCTCGATCAACTTTTGTCCTGGAATGTAAATTCTGTAGGCTTTAGATGTCTCGCTGTAGCCCACAAAGATGCCCTTCTTGCCAGAAGGCTCCAACTTAGTTCTCTTCTCCTTCGGAACATGGATATAAACAGGACATCCAAAGATTCTTAAGTGACTGACTTCAGGCTTCTTCCCTGTGAAGGCTTCTTTTGGAGTTATATTCTCCAAGACCTTGTGAGGACTTTTGTTCTGCACATATACAGCTGTCCTGGAGGCTTCTGCCCATAAGAAAGTCTGCAAATCTTGATCATGAATCATGGCCTTTGCTGCTTCCATGATTGTCCTGTTCTTTCTTTCTGCAACACCATTCTGCTGAGGATTATAGGGAACACAAAACTCCCTCTTAATCCCTGCATTAATACAAAAGTCTAGAAAACTACCAAAGGTGTATTCTCCACCATTGTCAGATCTAAGGACCTTAATTCTTTTACCAGAAAGGTTTTCTACTAAGGCTTTGAACTCCTTAAATCTAGCTAATACTTCCTCAGACTCTTTAGACCTCAAGAAATAAATCCAAGTCTTCCTAGAGTGATCATCAATAAACAGTACATAATACAAAAATCCGCTTGAAGATGGAACAGACATAGGACCACATAAATCTGAATGGATGAGATCTAAAATACTCTTAGATCTATTTTCACTACTATGAAAGGTGGCTTTTACATTCTTACCTAGAGCGCATCCCTTGCAAGTGCCTTCATGCTCCTTGTCGAACTTAGGTAGACCTGTCACCATCTTTTCCATAATAGGCAAGGCACGGAAGTGTAGATGCGCCAATCTTCGATGCCAAAGATCACATAGAGAAGAAGTATCATGAACCAAGGCTTGTAGAGGACGAGTGCAAACTCTGTAAAGACTTTCATGTCTAACTCCAATAACTTGAGCATCCTTGAAGCTAGAGTTCTCTATCCATACAAGAACTTTGCCTTTTGAGAAGGCAATTTGATATCCTTTATCTTCTAGGGCTGAAATAGAGATGAGATTGCGCTTGATCCCTGGAACATAAAGAACATTGCTCAGCTGAAGTGTGATGCCTAAATCCAAATGGAGAGTAGAGGTCCCAATCCCTTTCACGGTGTAACTAGCATCATCTCCAATGATAACTTGTTCCAAAGAGTCTTTCTTCACCAAGCTTGATAAGTGCTCCTTGAACCCGGTGATGTGACGAGAAGCACCACTGTCAATCAACCATGTGTTGGTGTCGGTGGCAACATTGCTTGACAAGGCTGAGCAAAACAGATATTCATCCTTCTGAGGAGAAATATTCTCTATATCTGCAACGGAGGCTTGATGCTTAGGTCTGTCAGGGCAATGTTTGGCAAAATGACCAAACTTGTCACACCTAAAGCATTGAATTTTAGACAAGTCTCGTTTCTTCTTGGAAGGGGGAGCATCATCATTTCCTTTATCACGATTCCTCTTGAAGTGACCCTTCTTTCCACCTTTTCCTTTCTTCTTCGAAGCTTGGGCTGCAACAACATGGATTTCTTGATTAGAAGAACTTGAACCAACACCTCTAGCCATCAACCTTGATTCCTCTTGGATGCAATTGGCCCTCAAACAATCAAACTTCAGGAGTTTAGACCTCGTGCTAATTCCTTGAATATAGGACTCCCAAGATAATGGCAAGCCGTTGAGTGCAAGCATTGTCAAATCTTTATCTTCAACCATATGGCCAATTGTGGAGAGCTGATCTCTCAATTCTGCAATCCTCATGAAGTAGGCGATCACGGTCTCTTCTTTCATCATCTTCACATGATGAAGTTGTTGCTTCAGCGCAAGAGCTCGGTTGGTGTTGTTGATTTCATACATTTCTTCCAAAGTTTTGAACATCTCCCTCGTAGTCTTCAACTTAGAAACAATAGGGACAATGTGGTCTTTAATGGAGTCAACCAGCAACTTCTTTGCTTTGATGTCTTTCTTCCTCCATTGTAGCTTCTCTTCTTCCTCTTCAGGTTCGGGAACCTTGGTCTCCGCAAATTCAACCAAATCATTCTCCTCCAATGTAAGCATGATTCAGAATCTCCATGAGGTGTAGTTTGAAGCTCCATCGAGTCTATCCTCAATCTTCAATCCGTTCACCATCTTAAATGATGTATAGATAGACAAGAACCTTCAACAAAGAATAGAGTAATGCTGTGAAAACACGAATCTAATCACGATCTTTTTCACACCCGCTCTGATACCATGTTAAATTTAGTGATCAGATAAGTGCACGGAAAATTAATTCAAAAATCAGACACAATAACACAGCAGATACCCTAGGAAAACCCTCCTCTTGAGGGAGAAAAACCCAGCAACAATATATCTCTTATATATTGAAACAATAAATGAATCTCCTTTACAATAGAGGCCAAGATGAAGGCTTATAATATGTGCATCAACCTGATACAATATAAGAGACAGTATGAAGAAGATAATCTCAACAAACAATGATCTTCTCTTGAACTCGATCTGCCTGGATTATAATTCGCACCAAGAAGTGTATAGAATTCGCGCCAAAGAATGATATACAGAAGTGTAATGAAAATGAACTGAACTGCTGAATGGATGATTGAACAATGAACAATTGAATGAATATATATACAGCATGAAGGGACGCGATTCTTTAACCATAGCATGTCGGCCTCATAAAGAATTATTTCTTTTTACTAATTAAATAAGTCGGCCACCTCAAAGTTGTGCCTCCTTATTTAATTTGCATCTCTTCATTAATTGCATATAAAACATTGTTTATCAAAGGAAGTGGCTTTTCACCAAATCGCGTATAATAATTAAATAGCCGATGGCTATATTTAATTAGTCTTCAAGAGATTCGTGCTGGAAAGAATCGGACGATGCTGCTCTAAACATCAACACTTTCAAACACACATACATTTCATTTTTACCTCTCATTTTGCTCTCACCATATTTTCTCTCCATCTTGGCATTTTGAAGGGAGGTGATTGTATTCGAAGGAGATCGATTGTGGAGTGCCAAATAACTTCCACAAAGGAGATTTAAGTGTTTAAGGTATGCATCTAAACCCTATTCTTTATCCTTTTGATGAATTTTTTCAAGTTTTTGATGGATTTTTTCAAGTTTGTGCAGAAGTTTTTCAAGTATGTTTTTTTTCATTTCTTTTATAGATTGCAACAATGGCTAGTAATCAAAGTTCAGTGGGTGGGGAGGGAAGTCAAAAATTCAAAATTGACAAAGGATCTCCTTTATGGAGACATACCACAAGAATTTCACAACTTCCTGGAGGTGAGGGGTTTGTTTGGAAATGTAATTTTTGCAATGCACAATATAATAGCTCCTATTACCAAGTGAAACTTCATTTTATGGGCCCTGGTGGTAAAAGGATTAATATGTTTGAGGGCCTAGATAAGAAGGGGTTGCCTGCTGTACAAATAGCATGATTTATAAAAGAACAAGAAGATGCTGACAAATTGATTGCAAAAGGAAAACAAAGTGGTTATAGTTCCGGAAAGAAAAAAACAATGACATTACCCTCTCAGACAATTATGACCTCCAAACATCCCTTCTTGCCTATACCCTCTACGGAAGATGAAGACGAAGAACCACAAATCACCACCCACAAGAGAGGTCCATTGGAGAGGGCATTTAAAATGAAGGCAAGAGATATTGTTGAAGAAAAAATTGCACGTTGCCTCTATGCCAATGGTCTTCCATTCAACTTGGTGAGATCACCATATTGGCGGGACATGTTGTCAGCAATAAATAGTGCACCTCCTGGTTTCACAAGTCCTGGGTATGAAAAGGTGCGTACCACCTTATTGCAAAAAGAGAAGAAATCTATAGAGGCCCAACTGAAACCAATTAGAGATTCTTGGATTGAAACAGGTGTATCTATTGTTTCCAATGGATGGAAAGATTGCAAAAATCGTCCATTGATTAACGTTATTGCAGTGTCCCCCAAGGGGGCAATGTTTTTGAGGGTGGTTGACTATGAAGGGGAAGTGAAAGATGCAGAGTTCATTTCCAGGATTCTCATTGACTCCATAGAGATGGTGGGTAATGAAAATGTTGTCCAAGTAATTACGGACAATGCAAAAGTTTGCAGGGCTGCAGGTGCTTTGGTAGAGACTAGATATGAGCACATCTTTTGGACACCGTGCGCAATACACTCCCTCAATTTGGTGTGCAAGCAATTGGCAACCAAATAGAGTGGGTGAAAGAAATATACCAGGAGGCTAAGGAGATCCAGATGTTTGTGACAAATCACCATATGTCACAAGCAATTTCCAAAAAAAATTCAAGATTGGAATTGTTGAAGGTAAATTTAATTTATTTAGTTTCATTTATGTCATGTTTTACATAATTGAATAAAATATTTTTTTGCATTATTTACATATTTTAAATGTGTTATTAACTTACCATTAACATGTTCTTAGGTTGCTGAGACCCGGTTTGCATCTCACACAATTGTTCTGAGATGACTTGTGAAGGTGAAAGAGGCATTGAGTCAAATGGTTATTAGCAACCAATGGGGTATATGGAAGCAATCAAATTTAGAGAGGGCCCAAAAGGTCAAGGCATTGATTTTGGATGACGATTGGTGGGATCGTGTGAATTATGTATTGGAGTTCACCGAACCTATCACATCTATGCTTCGGTTTGCTGATACAAATGAACCATGCTTGGGGGATGTCTATGATAGCATGGACACGATGTTGGAGAAAATAAAAATGGAAATACAAAAGAGAGAGAATGATCCTAAAGACATCTTTTAAAAAAGGGTGGAAGCAATCGTTCTTCATTGTTGGAACAAAATGACAACACCATTGCACCTCCTTGCATATGCCCTATCTCCGAGGTACTATACCACATAAGTACTTTCTATCCCAGGGAGAATACTGCCATATATAGATTTTGAAGTTGCTAATGGTTATAAGAGGGCATTTAGTAGACTCTTCACTGATCCAGAAGTGCAAACAAGTGTTATGAAAGAATTTGGATTGTTTATCTTAGGAAAAAATCATACCCCTTCTATTGTCAAAGACCAATACAAAATGGATGCTATTACATGGTGGTACCTCCATGGTCAAAATTATATGTACCTCCAACCTCTTGCAATAAAGATCCTCTCACAAGATTTATTTTTTTTTTTTGCCACTTGTATTGTAGAATTTAACACTTAACATTCTTGAATTTATCTTGCATTTTTTATTTTTTATTTTGTTGGTTTTCTCTCCAGGTTGCAAGCTCTTATACCGCTGAACGGAATTGGAGTACATACTCCTTTATCCACTCAATGAAGCGTAACTGGTTGGCTGCAAAAAGATCTGAAGACTTGGTGTATATTCATTCCAATTTGCATCTTTTGTCACGTAGGGATCCTCAATACAAGCAGGGGGCAGCGAAGCTTTGGGATGTAGCACCCAAGTCTGTTAACTTGGATGCAACCATTCAGGATTTTGCTAGAGCCATTATGGATGATGTGGATGATAATGATGACATACTACATGGTGCTGGAACCGCTTTGGGTTCAAATGATGATGATCTTGAAGTTGAAGCAGCTGAAAATCCAAGTCACGATGATTTTTTTGATAATCCTTTCGATGATTGATGAACAATGAACATTGAATCATGTTTCATGAACTACATTTTGTAATTCAGTAATTGTGATGATTTCCATTGGAATCATGAACATAGACGTATATGATATCATTGATATGGCTTATTTGAATATTTTTCAACTATCAATTGGCATTTAATATTTATCTTTGGCATTTGGCATTGATCAATGATCAAGTATCATACTATGAAATGATTTAGTTTTACAATTCTGTATATTTGTCTTATTTTTTTGCATATATATATATATATACACACATCCCATCGTACCCAAACCCCTCAAAAAAAAATTCACATACCCACGTACCAGGTTCTCGTACCCGCACCCGTCCCCGAACCTGAACCGGTAACTTAGGAAAAATCCTAATTCTTTGCATGTATTAATCAGTCAAACACCAAATCCATCACGTGATGCTGTGTCCAAATTAAAGGAAGAGATATGAGCATAGAGTTAACATTTGAGAGACAATGGCATTAAAACTATTGCTCTCTTTGACTGTACGTTATGCCAGCTCCCACCAATGCATATTTCACAGCAAGAAAGGATTCACATGATTTCATAACAATGGCATAGTCACTAACAATGACCAATACATTGCCTCATACAACTGAGCATTTTCAACCATACAAAGACACTGATTTCCAAGCTCTTGGAAACAAGCAATAATGCATACAATATATACATGAGGCATTATTGTAGATCGCAAAGGCTAATAACCTATCATAATCTGGTAGCATCCCTCACTAAGCCAGTCAAAGACATATAATGTCATAAATTTCCAAGTTTTCTGAAGCAACTTGCACAGCTACAAATCCACCTAGAAAGCTTCTAGCAGTACAATAACAAAATTGTAATTTTTTGTTTTGTTATTGGATAACATAATTATACTAGGTTCATAAATAAATTGAATATATTATATTTCAGATATAAACCACCAAATTCAGAACCTATTCTTTTAAGAGCCTATCTCCCATGTCATTACAGGGATGCAGATTGGTACGGTGGAACACATTTTGAGGATGGCAGTACAAGTGGGCATTTTTTGGGTTGGCAGGGGAAGGTATGTACATATATAGTATTTACAAAGCTTTAAATGACATCAAAATTCAAGTCTACACATTCATATAATGTCTGAAATTCAAATATCCAAAGTAACATTTCCATTGATTCAAGTATAGCAGCAATAAAAAATAGAAATTTCTGAGTTCATTGTTCAATGTTTTTATTACAGCAAAAGGACCAAAGCATACAAAAGCACAAATGAAAGTGTAATGAAAACATACAATTCTTATAAATGTATGCTCTCATTTGACATATGCATGGTTTCACTTTACAACCTTATTCAGTCATGCTTTTCTCATTCTACACCTGTCTACCTCATTTTATAATTGACTGCTCTCCTACAGACTGCAGCTGTATGTAGTCATAGAATTGCCCAGAGATGAAAAGGGTAATGCTGATAACTGTATATTTTAATAGTTGCAAAAAGCTGGCAGTAAATAGTATTTTTGAGAATTTTTTTAAAAAAAAGGGGGATGCATCTCTGATTTCCTTAGAGGACAGGTGGCAGCCAGGCAACATCCCCTGCCATCTCTGTGTCATCAAGGTGGCAATCATGGTGGGGATGTGGCGATGGGGGATGAAAATGCGTCCCCATGTATCTAAGATTAGAGCCCTTAGATCAGGGATGCTCCGCAGTTTCTGAACAAAGATTATGACATTGAAGGCCAAAGGTCTGGGCATCTCAAAACAAAAAAGACATTTCTTCAAAAACAAAGTGACCAATCTGGTGTGGATTTGATATTGCCACAAGAAACAATACTGCCTGATTCATACTTGTTCGAAGTTATTCCTGCAGGAAGGAAATTTAGTGAGTTCCTTTTTTCTGCTAAAGAAGAAAGTTTATTAAATTTTAATTAAGAAAGAGTCATTTACAAAAAAGCCAAAATCCTTAACAAGTAAAATAAAGGATTTATGACAGAGATGGCAATCTGTGTTAACCGCAGTTACAAAAGCTGGGCTATAGCCCAAATTCAAAGGAAACAGCTAAAAGAGAACCATATGTCCAATTATATATGAGATTAACATATATAATGGTAACTAGCATAGTGGTGTGAGAACTGGTGCTTTGCCATTTGAGGTACACGAGCAGAGTGTCTCCCCTCATATTGGTGTTGATTCCAGCTCCATCCAACTGTCTTGTCCTCCAAGTGAACCCTGATGCTGACGCTCCACTTCTCCATAGGTGAAGGGTAGGTTGGCAGAGGGGGATTGACAACACAGATATCCCTTATGGTGGTGAATTGTTGCTTGTTGTAGTGGATCACTTCCACAAGTTAATCCCATCATTTGTTGCCAAGTTGAATCCTTTGTCACCACTACAAGCTGAAAATTGGAAACAATGTTTTATGGTTGAACAGGAACCCTTCAGATTGAAAACCAAGAACACTAATTTTAAGGAGTTTGATTAGGTTGAAAGCAAGCAACAACAGCCTAGCAAAGCAACAAGTAGAAAACATCTTTCGAGGCATCTTAACAGCGACATTCCAGCATAGCCACTTCACAAGAGCACACCCCCCACCTCCACCCCCAACCCCAAATTAAAAAAGGAGTAAGCTCTGCTGCCACGTGGTCATGAGGTCCCTTAAGAAGCAATAGGTGGCAAAATAATACAAAGGTTCACATTAATTCATGTCCATATGACACTTTAATTACATGGGAGGCAAAATTCATGGTTTTTCACAAATAATACAAAGGTTCACATTAATTCATGTCCATATGACACTTTAATTACATGGGAGGCAAAAAACATGGTTTTTCACTTAGAAAGCACAGCTTTCCAAGTCACAAGGGTGTTAATTCCAAGTTGACTTCCCAAATTCCCAAATTACCACCTCCTCAAAGTCTCGAATTACAGATCTCTCGAACCATTGGACAACAATCCATGTTAAGCTATTTCACTGAGTTCCATCAAGTTGTCTCATAACCCTCGTAAGGGTATGACTCCCAAGATCACAAACTCCCAAGCTAACTAGGCAAATCCATTTTGAGTTTTATCTACACTGCCTTCGTACCTGTTTTCAAAGTGTAGACTTAAAATACAAGCAATTCATCTTGGCATAATAATCCTTAGCACATTTTACTTCAAGATATTCGTAGACAAAACGTATGGTTGTCCAACCTTCTAAGTTTGCTCCACCTTCATTGTGCTGGTCATTCAAAGTAATTCCAATGAAAAGAACACCAAATGATGCAATTATTAGAGTCAATGCAAAAGTAGAACTCTTTCTTTCATTCAGACTGCCATCATTAGCCTCGTTATGTAGTGTAGGTTGATTCTGCACTTTAAGCATATTCAACGAAGTGATCTTCCCCACATTGTCAAGACCCAAGAACAAAATCTTGGCCTCCTTTTGCCACAAGCCCATTGTGGCCCAATCAAACAGAAATATCTTCATCCCCTTGCACAAATTTTGAGGACACGCTACAAACTATAGAAAATCTGTATAAAAATGTCACACAGAACATCCACTGATCCACAACCTAGCCAAGCTAAAAAAATATAATAGAAGAAATACTCAAAACTTTAAACACCAAGAATCCTTCACATGCAAGCACATGCAACTCACATCCATGCACATGCAAGTTATTTTGCATGAAAATTCCTACACGATACTTTGAAAAAAAAATCTGCCCACACAAAAAAAACCAACCCATGATTTAACTTTGAAACCCTCACGAGTTTTTCCACAAGATTCAACTTTGTTTCACATGACTCCCTGCTCTGATACCATATTGCAAAAATTAATAAAACTCGATATTTTAATATTCTATTAATTAACAAGATAAAAATTACAAAGAGGTTTATCTCCTTATATAGAGATTGGAGAAGAAACCACCCAAACGGATAAACATTACATGACTAACTAAAACTACAAAAGTGAATAAAAAAAATGGAAAGAAAACACTTGCCACTAAGGTGGCTTTATTAAAATTGTAAGCCTTATACTTTAATAATTCAATATTATTCTAATAATAAGTGGGCTCAAGATCATGAAAAAAAATCTTTTAGTGCTAAAGAGTTACCTCATCAGCTGAATCTTGCATAATCTCTTGGCATATTCTAGTGGTGGAACTTCACACTAGAGGATTTAGTATTTGACTAATAAAAGTCTTCTAAACCAACATACAAGAAAACCTCACCTTGCTATTGGAAAATAACTCAGTTGCTTCTTTTGGTTTGGATCCTAGTTTGGGTTTGCAGATTTGGTTTGTGGATCTGGCGAAAAAAAAATTGAAGGTTTGTCCATACAAAAAACATGTAAAAATCATATATATATGTACACACACACACACAGAGAGAGACATATATATATATATATATGCAGCAGAAATAACACACAAATTTCTTAGTATTCTTTTATACAAAAATATTTATAAACTTTATAAAATATTAACTTATAATATAATAACAAAATTAATTATTCGGCTTTTTATTCCCACCCTTGCATTGGATAGTTCTTGCCCATGTAAGAAAAAATGAGTTATGAAATCCATACTCTAAATTAGTTTCTAAAAGACAATTTTTTATCTCCCTCTCTACTTGCATAGTATACTTCAAAAGAGGTAGGGCAACACAATTATTAATATAGAAGTGAGAATTTGGTGCAATAACTTGAGCATAACATTCTAGATTTCAGTAGAGCATTTCACAAGCTTAGCCAAATCTTAAAACAAACCACAAAACTAATTCCACCTCTTCTTGAAAAATAGCACAAAGTCCAAGCTAACACTCTTGCATTACATTTGAAGACTCACATGTCATGATGGTAAAATTGCTTCACTTCCAAACTAGTTTATTTAAAACCAATTTACAAAAACAAAGTGCCCAAGTAAGCCAACATAGTGGAATAGTCCCCAAGAGGGAGATTATCACGTGTCAAGAAGCTGCTCCAGTCGTCCAAGTATACTTCCAGAAAGTCATGGATGAACTCGGTGCATTCTTTAGGCCAAATGGCAAGACTATATACATGAATGAACCCCATTCTATTGCAAATGTGGTCTTTGGCTGATCTTCTCTAATCTTGACCTAGTGGTATCCGGAGAAACCATCAGTAAATGAGTAAATCTCCCTTCTTATGACAGATTATGAATTTCTTCAATGAATAGAGTTAGAAAGGGGTCATAGATACAAGCTTTGTTTAATTCCTTGAAATCGACACATATCCTTATTTCTCCTGTCTTTTTGTGTTGAATAACCTTGAGACTAATCCATTTTGAATCTTCAACCGGTTTTATGATTCCTGCTGCTAATATTTTATCCAATTTTGTTTCAATTTTCTTTTTTATATTGGGAATTAGTCGATATGGCCTTTTCCTTTGTGGTTTGGCTCCTTCCTTTAGTTGTTTCTTCATTACTCCTGCTTCTTCTTTAATCCCTTTCATTTATGTGCATGTCCGAGGAAATAAATCTTCATACTCAGACAAGAGCTCAATCACATTTGCAATCACTCATTCATCCCAATAGTCTCCAATTTTAGCTAGTTTGGGTTTATCAATTGATGACATGTTTTCTTCCCTAAGTTTAAGAGGCTAATTATAATATTGATCTTTTAACTCATTTTGGAGTTGTAATTCTCGTTCTCCTTCCGCCACTTGTATTTCTAATTTAGGGTTTGAATCCCTTTCCTCTTGATGTGTTGTATAGTACCAATTCTTCATACAATGTGTTTGTTTATCCATCAACTCTATTAATTCCCATATGTCTTAATTCTAAGGTGGCGGTTGTGTATTAGCTTCTAGAACTAGTTTAAAGATAATTTCCTTTATTTTCTTTAATGCAATACAGATATGGTCATTTCCGTCCCAAAATGAGAATGTGAATGAAATCTTCTTGAAGGTCTTTCCAATCCTTTGTTTCAAACCTTCTCTCTTGATTTATATACCGTGTTTGGACCTGTTGTGACCTTTTTCACACATCGCCCCATTGCAAATGGGGACCCCCTAATTTTTGCTTCGTCTCGAACGTTTGGCTTGATTTTAGTTTGTTTTGTCGTTGTCTCTCTTTTCTACTGTCTGTCTTTCCGAGATTGTGCTCGTCATTGAGTTTAAACTTGAATTTTGGGCCAAGCCTCAAAATTAGGGTTTTGAATTTTCCAGCCAACTTGAAGTCAAATGAAGTGAATGACTTGAAATTTGAGACTAACAGTGTTGTCAGCATACTCCCAGCAGGCTCTCAGCAAAATTTCATCAAATTTCAGGTACTTACTATTTTTAGTAAGTGTGCAATTACAAGCAATCCGTCAGCGTTTTTGAAATTTCGACAATCACACTGCATTCAGAGCACATCAAGTTGCTCGTTTGCAAAATTTGAGCAAAAACAGACCACTTACTATTTTTAGCAATTCGGCTTCCGGAGCAAATTTCAGGGCTTAGATGCAGAGTTTTTCAACGCATGTCTGCATATTCCTTCTGGGTTTTTCAAGACCTTCGCGACAGTATAACATGCAAAGTGAAGCGACAACTTTCAGAGTCCAGCCTCCCGAGGCTATTTTTAGGGTTTGCATGTCAGGGTTTTCTTTGCATGTTGGCATATTCCTTATGGGTTTTTCGAGAGCTACGCAGTGATGTGACATGCAAATGGAGATAATCACTCAGTAAGGAACTTGCTATTTTTAGCAGGTCCGTCCCGGCAGCTGCTTCCCAGCACTTCAAAATCACGAGTTGATCACAATGCAACAGAAACGAGAACAAACGAAAATCATTTGATATGCATGCAGAACAAATTAGGGTTTCCAGCTTCAGAGCCTGAAAAGAGGGGTAAAAAGTCAAAATTTTCGAAAACCGGTGTAAACCACCGCAATCAACATCCTTGAAGCTGTCTGCTGGTAAAATTTGAAATCAAACGGAGCACTTACTATTTATAGTAAGTCATTTTGAAAACAGGCTAAAAATAGCAAATCAGTTGCATGCGCCGATGTCAGTAGGCAGGTCACGTGGTGAGGAGCACCTCATTCCAATTTCAAATCAAACGGAGTTGTGGAGATATCAGAAGCAAGCAATTACTATTTATAGCAAACCACCTTTAGAAATGGGCTAAAAATAGCAGGCCAGCTCAGAATAGCAGTGTCAACAGGCCAACAAGGTCGTGAGGATCCAATGTTTAAAATTTCAAAACGATCTGAGCTTCTGAAGTATGAAAATCAAGAGACTTACTATTTATAGTAAGGCATGGAGAAGCTGGCAAGGACGAGGAAAAATAGCTAAGTCTGGAACTTTATCCTGCTTCACCTTCAAAATGTGCCCTCATGCAAGCAAGATGTTAGCAAAAAAATTCTAAGTATAAAAATCCACCTCCTAGGCTAAAATGCGCCCAAAAGCAAATAGGTCAAAGGAAGTCAACAACTTTCATCCTTCTCCCTATGCAAAATGCGCCCAAATCAAGGCATGTGAGGACAAAAAGCTAAGGCGTTGAAAAGGATTCCATCCTTCTCAAGAGCTGAAATGCGCCCAAGAGGAGTTAACAAGAAAGAAGTCAAAGAAGTCAACGAATTTCATCCTGCTCCTATAGCAAAATGCGCCCATCTTGAAAGCATGACATGCAAAATTTTCTAAGGCAAGAATCTTGTCCTCCTCACCCATCAAAATGCGCCCAAAACAAAAGAGGTCAAAGGAGTCAACAAAGTTTATCCTCCTCTACATGAGAAATGCGCCCAAATGGGGCCATGTGAGGAAAAAACGAGAGAAGTCAATGAGTCAACAAGGCAAAAGGCGTTAGAAGTTCATTCATCTACACAAGTAAAATGCGCCAAAGTTAGAAGCATGCAACGAGAAAGTCAAAAGGAAAGTCAAAAATGTTTATCCCTCACACTAAGCTAAATGCGCCCTCAAGACATGCAAAAAGTTTCTAAGTGTCAACTTTTATCCTCCATCAAGTGCTAAATGCACCCATGTTTGAGAAGTCAACAAGTCAAAGGGGAAGGTGTCATGAATGTTATCCTTTCCTCTAGCTCAAATGCGCCCAAGGTATAGAGTTGATGCTAGGCGTTAGAAATGTGTTTTCTCCTCTACATGTGATATGCGCCCAAATAAGAAAGGTGGTGAGTGGAAAGTGAAGTATGCTAGGCGTGGTTTTGTCTTTCATCAAGTATGCTATGTGCCTAAAGTGGAGTGTGAAGATGGTGGAATTATATTGATGAGAGAAAATATTGCTAAGTGGTGAATAAAAAAAGAAAATGCTAGGCGTCGATGTGAAGTTACCCCTCTACATGAGATATGCGCCCAAGTGTGTAAGGTGCAAAGTGATAAAATTTTCCTAAAGCGTTGAAGGTGATTAAAAAATAAAACATGTTAAGCATTGAGAGTCAAACATGTTGGGCGTTCAAGGAAGATTTTCTAAGTGAAGTTGATGATTTTTCCTCACCACAGGCAAGATGAAGGAAGTTGAATAAAATTTTTGAGGAAAATTGTTCAAATGATACAAAAAATTTCTATTGCCGATGATGAAGTCAGGATGCTAGCATTGCAGGATGGATTGATAAAAAATTTCAAGTCAGAGCGACAAGAAATGTTCACAGGCGTTGAAGAACGGGATTAAATTTGTTAAAGTTATTTTTTCAAGGTTCAAAATTCAAGAAAATTAAATGAACCCGTTCGTTGTACACCCATGAGTTTGACGCGTTCTGAAGAAAATTTTCTTCTGGGTATTGAAGATTTCCAATGAAGAATGGATTTTAATGTCTTCCACAGTTCGCCGAGGCCTTCAGGATGGAGAATTTGATCGGCACTTGAAACAATGAATTTTCCTAAGGGAAATTTGAAAAAATTTCTAAGGCAAGAAAAGAAATGTTTGTGAAGATAAAATACCTTGGCGAGTGAATTTGAAGATGATCACCTAGATAATTTTTGATCAAATTCCTGATGAAGGCATTTTGCTCGAGCCAGAGTTGGACGAAATTATCAAAGTGAAGTACGCCCAAGCAGAATGCAAGATGGGTTGGAAATTTGGCTAAGGCATGAAGAATTGTGAACAAGGCAAAAGTTGGTTGGAGGAAAAACGATGAACGCTTGGAAGATAGAGCGTGAAAATCCTGGTAAGTAAGTTGAATTTATATTATGAAGTGTTCTAATACTCTTCTCCTTGCTTGTTTTGCAGGAGGAACATCGGGACCAGGCGGTGATGACTTAAGTGATGAAGAAAATAATCCAAGATGACATTTCAACCTCAAAGGAAGAAAAGTTGCAAGAAAATGGCTAAGTGTTGAGACTTAGTGACAAAGGAAATGTTTTCGAAACTCAAGATGGAGAAAAGAATGGAAGCTCGAGCAAAGTTAAAGAACAACGTCAAGAAGAAGATCAAAAGCAGTGTGAACGCGTTTCAAAGTTGGAATCTTCTAGAAGGATGATGGACATTATGGCTCATTTATTACCCCACTCTCCATTATGGCGGTTTTTAGAGCGAATCTTGTTTAGGGCTGAGGTGGCACGATCTGGGCCATCTAGTCGATTGTAATCTGAGCTGTCCGTTGGACTTGGCCAGCTATAAAAGGGGGAGTCCCCCTCATTTGTACTCAGTAGAATTGGAAGTAGAGTTAGATAGTAGACATAGAGTAGAGGGACAACTTAGGAGTAACTTAGTATAGATTGATAGAGTAGTTTGAAGAAGAGGGAAAGTTTTCCCTTTGAAAATTTTGTAAGAAATTGTTGTGAACACTCTCTCAATAAAAGAGTTTTTCATTGATGGTGAATTTCGTCTTTGTTGTGACTAGCTAGCAAGGTTTCTTCGTCCTTCTAATTCAAATGGTAGCGTAAAATAGTTCTAAGTAGTATAATTTTCATTCCATGCAAGTAGATGTTAGCTGTGGAATGTGGTGTTTGATCTAAGCAAGCTTCGCTTATCCATACCACTAGCGGGCTCACTAATAGTGTGTTCACCTTGTGTGGTCAACTGGAAACGTTGTGGGCCTAACTTCAATCATAGTTTGAATGATGGTATGCGTCATTGTGATGGTATCTTCATGTCAAGTGGTGGTTTGAACATCTTTAGTCATCTCCCTTGAAGATTGCACCGGTTCTGTGGAGGCTGTCCGAAGCGAGGCAAAGCAGAGCTTGGTTGAAGCTTGTGAGAATTGATCGCCATGTCCCACGCCTTAGAGTAAATTAGAGCCTTCTTAACCCTGCACCATTTCAATTCAGTACTTTCTGATTAAAATAGGAAACCCGCGCTTCATAGACAAATCTTTCGAGCATTTGAATTCCTTTCTCCGCTGCCGAACAATTCCATAAGTCCCCTTGAAATACCAGCAAATCACATCGAGCCAACTGAGCCTATTCGCACTGAAAGAACCTTGGAGTTGAATGTACGAACTCTCTCGCAATCTTAGCGTGTTGGATACTTTGATCAAGAGAGAATAGGGTAGTCGTTGGCGACTTTATTCTGCGTTGGTGCGGTCACGAAAAACACATCAATAGGACCACTAGTATTGGTGTCCACTAGAAAAGTTGTATATTCGATGATCATATTCTCTATATCCCCACCATACAATTGTACATATTTGTAGGTGTTCCAGAAGGGTGATTGAACCATTATATTTTGGAATGATAGTATATTCCCCCTCTTCTTGCATGTATCGTGTTCTGATTAAAATTTTAAAGACATACAAGTGAGGAATGTTATTTCTATGTGTCTGCCATGAACATGCGGCATTGCAAACTAAGGTATCTTATAGTTTTGTGGTCTGCATTTGTTCATCTTTGCATGTTCGTTCCATATCCCTTGTGTATTCGTCCAAGCTACCGATTCTTGAGAACCTAGGGAGTTTGATATGTGAGATACCCCTTTGAATATGATTTATATACTTTGTGTTTCAGTTTATTGTGTTATTCGATTCCTTTGATAGGGTGACTTTGTTTGCGATACCTTCTCAGGTGGCTCTGTAGCATAAAGACCCATCTAAACCCATATACTTTGCGAGACGTCTACTATGGTTCTTCTACCTTGTCTGCGATAGGTAATTTAGAGATTGAGAAAATCAATCTTGAATTATCTTCTTCATCTCCTTCTTGGGCAATTTCCTCCACATGAACTATTCTCATCATCTCCTAGGGGAATATGGATGACCCTATTGTCATCAACAAATGGAATTTCCTCTTTTCTAGAATCCACTACTCTATTTGCATTTACAAACCATTCTCAGAATGTATTAAAAGGTTCCTTCATCTCTACCACTTCAAAATCTACTATCAATTTAAGGCCTCGTACATTAACTTCGACATTCTTCCATGTGCCCATTGTCTACATTCTGAAGCCATTCACTAAGCTGATATTGAATGGAGTTCTTACCAACTTAGGTGTTCCTGGTTTTTCCCAAGTTATTTCTAGTATAATATTTATGTTTGCACCAAAATCTACCATGACATTTTTTATCTTATTGTTATTCAAATGTGCAATTATTAATAATGGTCCATTTTCCAATTTCGATCTTTTGATATCCTATGAATTTTTGGTTGTTTGGGTGTCTATTTGTTCCAATAATTACCCCATTGTTGTAATTTCACTGATAAATCTTTATGTTGTGCTAGGGAAGCCAACTTTTTCAGCATGATCACCTCTTCTTGTGAAAAACAACCAATTTCTTCATTTTGTTGTTGTATACTGTCATTTTTACTTCTTTTCACTACTTTATCATGTTGTTTTGTAGGCCAAAAGTGGCTATACTCATCTTCTTTTGTATCTAAATCTTCACTTATCTCCTTGTTTATTTTCTTCTTATTTTTACCGGTATCAATCCCTTGTTGAGTGAGCACCACTGCTTTATTCCTTTTAATTATTTTGCTTTCTATTTTTTTTAATGTTAGGATAAGGTGACATTAACCTCGTAATCCTATATCATTTATATGTCTCCACATTCCTTGGAATGTGCTCTAGGGGCCATGAGAGAAAATCATTAAATTTTGGCATGTTGTAATTAAATTTTAAAGAGAGGATTTAATTTCGATGGAGGTTACACATAAAAAATGGATAAGGCATCTTTCCTAGGTGTCCGCTTTAGTAGTTGAAAGGTCTTGGCTAGGGTGCCCAAGATTGGAGAAGAAAAGGTGTCTGTTGGTGTTCCACTGAGGAGCAGAAAGGTCATCAAAGCATTCGAAAAGTCAAGAGTTGGATAGGCTATGGGCTAGGCGTCCATGTTGGAGCCTTGTAAATTCCATTTAATATTTTATTATGTCTTTTGTTGTCCAAGAAGGGGGCGTGGGTTTTTGCAAGTGGTTTTGTACCTCTTGTTTTGGTTTACCATTCGTGGTTTTACCTCCCACAAGTTCTATAAATTGGAGCCATGAGATGGAAGTTTCATGTTGAGTTCTTGCAAGTAACATGGTGTTGTCAAGTTGATTAGAGATCAATAGTAGAGTGTATTATAGTGTACTCTCATTCGAAGATTAATACTATATTTGCCCTCTTTTCTCGTGTGGAGTTTTTTCCCGAAAGGGTTTCCCCACATAAATCTGGTGTATGTTGCCGATTTTAATATTGCGATGTATGTTGCAATCACATGTTCAAATCTGATTTTCAGATTTTAATTTACTTGCATAAGTTCATATTGTAGCTTTCCTTCACCTTATTTTCAACACTAGAATCTTATCTTCGATAGGTATTCTTCTCTAAAATATTCTTCATTGGATGTATTTGATGATCAAATGTTCACTCTTTGACATCCTCTGGTGTCTTGCGGGGGGATTCTCCTAATAACCCTTGCTCCCCTGTTTAGCCCCTAAAGATCATCACTCTTAGATTGGGGTGGAGCATTCTAAAAGTATTGTTGGGCTCTTTCACAATTGTTATTGCAAAATGCACAATTCTTCTTTTTCTCATACTACCATTTTGTGGTATAGTGGCTAGACTTACCACATTTAAAACAAGTTGTATCATCTCTTTTGCACTTTCCCCTTCTACGTCCTCGGCCTCCTCTATAGTTAAATTGTCTATTATCCTCTTGATAATGTTGGCACGGCCTCCTCTATAGTTAAATTGTCTATTATCCTCTTGATAATGTTGTTTGTATCCTGTATCATGTGTATACAAGGGCCGCTCTGCAAGTCCCTTGACATAGGCCATAATCTGATCTATATCTCTTTCATAACTTGAGTATAATAGACATCTAGGGTCCAAAAGATCATTTGCATTTTTTATGTGGAATGCCTTAGATTGACAATTGTCTATCTCATGGTCATTCCATTCTTTGCATAACCCACAATATACTAATTGGAGCTTTTGCGGCACTGTTTGAAGCTCTAATTTGATTGTTGCTGCCCTTTTTTCTCCTTGGTGCTTCGGGAAGTCATTTCTTAAATGGCCTTCTTTGGAACAATAAAAACACCAAATGTTTTATTTTACCTTATGTCTTCTCTTGCCATTACGTCTTGGTCCAAAGTAAGTTGCTCGACTACTAATTGTAACTTCTCTATTGTTTCATTTTCACTTTCTTTATTTCCTTTACTCCATGGGTACCACATCTAGATATTTGTCAAATACATTTCCATCTAACACTGTTCAACCTTCTACTTTTCTGTCAACGGTTCCTCTAATTTGCAGGATACTTCTTTAAATCTTCTATCATAGTATTTTATTGATTCTCCTCTCCTCTATACTAGTTCCCTCATCTTGCTCACACTCTTTGATGGTATCTTCAGAGAGTCAAAGTTTTCTAGGAAGTCCTTCACTTCTTCCCAATCTTTATCATGTTTTGGCTAAGTCTTCTTATATCAATCTAATGTCTCCTTCCTTAAGGATGCCACAAAGTCCAATAGCTTAATCTTGTCTTTGTCAATATCCTTTCTTTGCCATAAAGCTTCCAAAAGGAATATATGCTCTGCAGCTTTTGTAGTGACTTTCCCAAATACCAAAAGCTTGATTGATGACTCCATTGTATGTGTGGCTTCTTCTTGTTTCAATTTGCGGATTGGCAGAGTGTCTTTCTTTTGCTTCCTTACACTTCTTATTGTCGCAAGCTTATGTTCTCTACGCTCATCTCTTTCTAACCTGATCTCAAAAAACTCTATTCCCAAAAACTTTGCCAAATCTGCTACTTCTCTCTTGTGGATTGTCTTCTCCTTTCTATGGTATCTCTTCAACTAATATCCTTCTTGTTTTATAGGGCATGAGGGATGGGTCTTGGTCTAGGGGTTGTGACTTTTTCATAACAACGCTTCATTTTTGGTGATGTTCTTTTATTTGCTAATGACATTTTACTACTTAATGTTGACAATTATTTTTCTAAGTTAAACACATGGTGTTGTTATCTTTTTCTATCTCTTCTCTTCTTAACTTCCTTACACTTCTATTAACTAATTATTCTCGAATGGATAGGATCTTCTTAGGAGTTTTTAGAAATTTGATATATCTAGCGTCCAACTTGATTGTGATGTTTGGTAGATCTAGTCCGAATGTTAGACTTTTAGGGAGATGCGGTAGGGCTGGAGCCTCCATGCTTCCACAGTCCTCTACCAATGCCTTTTTAGAGTTTCCATATTCCTTTATGCTTTTCTCTAAATCTATCAAAATTTGTCCTGCTTTCTCCCAATGTGAATTCTAATTTTTCGAAGTTTTCCATCCTTCCTTTTCGGTTTCTTTTCCTTTCACACTTTCGGCGGCACCCACCTTGGTGCACTCATCCTTTCTCTTCTCCGCATTCTCCCATCTTTTGCGGTATCTTTCTTCCCTTTCAATGTTTTGTCTCTATCTTTTTTCTTCACCATTTAGGCTCACAATGTTAACTTTCTTGGTCAATTCAATTTCCTCCTTAATCCTTCTTGATTTCTTCTTGTCTCCTTTTGCCATGGGTGTTTTTGGTTTGGTGTACATTATTCCTTTATCTTTTCCCATGGTAATTATTTTACAATGTCCTTTATAGGTCACATCCTTTCAGGGTTCCTTTCAAAAGATCGCCCCACCCATCCCCCCTTTTCCATTTCCCATCCCCTTGGTGCCTAACCCCCTCTCACGAGGCCGACACCATAGAGAGTGTTGTAGTTTATGATAAAAAAATCATCTCTACTTCTAACTTTTCTGTCTAGATTAATATAATAATATTTGATTTTTCTCTTGCTTTCCTTTGTATAACCTGACTGTTACGACCCAATTCTGCGTAAATTAAAAACTTTCCAATTCTCACTTTCAACATGTAAAAGCAACATCTAACAAAGATAATTCAATAAAATTTCTTCCTTTCTGTATTGATAAACACGTACAAGTTACAATATGTTTCTTTGCAAATATAAATCAGAGTTAAAAGACAGTTACATACATAGCTCGTAAGCTTTTGCACAAATAGAAGTAAGAAGGTCCAGGAGTCCGTCCTTTCAAATCTTGGTACATCGGCCGCTCACTGTGGAGGAGAAACATCACTCAGGCGCTTTTCCGCCAACCACGGACTTATAATGCGGTCCCCCGCACGATCATTTTGCAATGAACGGCCCTCCCTTCGAAGAAGAGATTGGTAGGGTATCCTTTAACGATTACCAACTGAGCATAGTGCTGTGTCCTACTCAACTAGAACCTTGCTATTTCACAATCTCGATCTAGTACTCGGATCACAATGAACTGACAGTGTAGTCTCAACTATCTCACATCTAGGTGGATGTTGTACCTTTCACTACTTTGGCCAAAGTATTCTCATTCAGTACTTCGAATGAAGGTCATCTATCATAAACACTACTCAGGGCCGATTTGACTTAAGGCTTCCTTACTCTACGCATAGGTTTGTCCTTCAATGGGTGAATCCGTCATCCCAGACATCCTACAATCATACGAACCTACTAGAAATGAAAACAGTATTCAAGAGTCTTGTATCAATTCCTCCTAACTAGGAATTCTTTATCCTAGGAGTACTAAACTTGTCTCAGTTATCCTAATAACTTAAGCTAAAAGACTTCACTTGGTTCTGTCATCATTTCGTTCCTAGTAGATAATAAATACAACTACGTATTCTCCATATACGGAGATCATACAAAGTATGCAAAAACAATCAAATACGTATAAAAACCCTTTTCTATTCAATGCAGGTTAAATAAAACTACCATTTAGCTCTTAAATCATTTGATTCTCTTTTCACTATCCCCTTAATTTTAAGTTCTTATACATTTGCCTTCAAATGGAATGTACAAAGAAAGTTTTCCCAATCCGTTCTTAAATAGTTTTGAACTATTTGAAATTTCAAACACACAAGAAGGGAAATGCAACCTTTCAACAAAATTACAAAGAATTAGAAAGTCATGCCTGATATTCAAAGAGTACGGTGAACTCCAAGATTACTCTTTCACAATGGCACAATGGTACTCCAAGATCACTCTTTCACAATGGCACTCCACTATAGAAGATTTGCCCAGCAAAGACTCTTAATTCTCACAAGTATCAAAGACTGTAATGCTGCAATTGCTTGTCAAATACTGTCCAAGTTCTCTATATCTTGCTCACTTTAAATTCAAATGACTTATTTTACTGTGACTGGCAATTGCTGAAAATACTTCACTGAATTTATCAAACTCAACAATACAGGAAACTCAGGCAGAACAATGTAATGGATATGGAATAAAAATAGTAAACTCAGATTGCTCCCAAAGGTGTGAAATTCGTAATTTGCAAGAGGTGAGTTGAGAAGAGTGAAAGGGCGTCATTATATAGGCCCAAATTGCAACTGTTTTCCCTTTTAGAAGGCATGTAAATTGACAACTAGTGCCTAGAATTTGTCAAAAAGACACTTGGCGAATTTATAAACCCTAAGTCATCAATATTGAAAGTGATTTGATCCTCTTCCAAGCCAGCAAATGAAGAATTTTTCAACTCACATGGCGGATTGACAGATCAAGACGTTTTCCAGTTTTTTTAGGGTTTTATTGAGGCAAAAGACCCGTTCCAGATGAGACGTCATTACTGCAAAACACCAGGTCGCCATTTTATTCGCCTAAAGAACAGTTACGGCCATTATACTTTGAACTTTTCCTTGCCCGCGCGTTTCAGACGCGTTTTCATACTGCGCGCGTCTTTCACACGCGATTTTCATGAGCTTTCAAGATTATAATGTTTTAACTTTGTTCATTTAAAAAATAATTCGACTTCTCCTTAATTTGTTTTCTTCAGCAAAAGAATTCGATTTCTATATTTAAGTTATTATTCTCTATTGTTAAAATCGAAATGTTTCATCATTTGACTTATTTAAATATTTATTTACTCCTAGTAAAATATGATCTTAATTTTCACTTAAGAGATTTTACAATATTATTTAAGTAATAAGTTAATTTTCATAAATTTGGAAGTTTATATATAATTTCATTATATATATATTTTGTTATATAAATATTATTATAGTTCTTTTAAATATTAAACATATAAATATTTAAATACGCAAGTATTTAATATACATTTATATTTTAATATAACTATAATAATATTATATATAATTTTTAATATATAACTACTTATATATAAATATATATATACATATATATATTTATTGCCAAATATATATTTTGCCAGTCGGTCCACGTATTTTCAATATATATATAAATATATATATTCCAAGGCAAATATTATAATAATATTATTTATCCATAAATAATAGGTAGTGTGTGTATATATATACACATATATATTCGTATATATCTCAGTATACTATATACATGTATATACACACCCACTTAACCTATTCACTTATGTCCATTTACGTTATGAGCATAATACTGTAAGCCTGATAAACACTCATCACTCTCAAGCACAAAGAAGTAAACTAGACTCCTAAAGTCTATGGACGACTTATCAAGACCAACTTATCTGACTTGGTGTCTCAGAACCTATATTGACGTGTGTGTATGCTCAATTGGTACTCGTTACTGCTTACCCGACCAAGTTCCTCCCCGAATGATGTCTCTCCTCTGTCCGGAGGAACAGTCTTCGTACCTGCACATCACGACATGACACCGGCAATCATATGCTCATAACAAGGTAAAAACATCTCACAAGTTAGATTAACATTATTCCATAACTGTATGCAACATTTAATCAAAACTAAATCATTTAGAAGTAACAATCAAATGAAACCATCATTTAAACAGGACTCATTCATTAAATAACGAGATCATTCATGTTTTATTCATCATCAAGATTCAAACATTACATTCAATTGCCCTATACAATAGTAGCTATAATATCGGGATGTAACACTAACCAAGGTCCCAATAACGAAACCAATGTCAGCAAGAAGAATGGGGAGACACAAACCGGAGTTATAAGCCCCAAGTAATTTATACCCCGGACTCAATCGTATGAGAGGAGTAAGGAGCTAGTTCGGACAGTTCAAAAACTAGTTAGCAAAATAAAATATATAGAAAATTAATACCATAAATCATTACACATATCAGATATACGTCCAAATATATATACATATTATTGCCTGTTCATCATGTACATATGCTAGGGTCTTACCCTCTTCACAATTCCTTCTTACTCTCTTTCTTCTACTCTTCCTATTCTATCTCTCTCTTCTTTCTCTTGCTTGCTACTTTTCTCTCACTTCTCACTACTTACTCTATTACATTATATTTTTCCTATTCCACTACTCTAGAAGGTGTCCTTTCAACTAGAAGCTCTGCAACTTCTTTGCGGAGGTTTGCAGTAGGATCTGCGTGTCTGTTCTGGCTGCTAGCCAATTCTCTGCCAACAAAGCCACATAAGGATTTTGTGTGTAATGAAAGAGAAATTATCGAAGAGTTTCTCTAGCATTTGATGTATTCCTTCTCAAGATCTAAAGGAAGACACAAAGACGAAAAAAGTCCCAAATCTAAAGAGTACTTAAATCCTAAGTTACCGATTCGCCATACCTAGCCTCCGGATACGATACGGTACGATTCGGGTACGAAATTCGGGTACGGTACGGTACGGATTCGTCCAGGATTCGTTTTTTGGTCTGCGGATTCGTATCAGATTCGTCAGCTGACTGTGGATTCTTCCAGGATTCGGCATGAAGAATCCGAGCCGAATCCGAGCCGAATTTCGCGTCAAAAAGCGCAGTTTGAAAAAAAACGACTTTTTTTAATCATTTTTTATTGTTTGTTTGACCTTATGTTGACTTCTAAACATTAAAATATTGATTGCAACCCTAATTTCGACCTCCAAACACACTAAAAAGGTAAAAACAACTTCATTTTAACAATTTGTGAAAGAAAAACGAATTTTTTTGCCTCCATTGCTGAACTTGCTCTTTTGCTTGCACAAGCTCGAACAAAGTTGAAGGCTGATCGTTGGTGGTTCAAGGTTGATTGCTGTGCTATTCCTAAGCACTTGCAAGTGTTTGCCAAGATTCAAGAAGACTGTAGAGCAAGATTTGTTCAAAAAAGGTAGGTTTCTTTGAAATTTTTTGATTTTTTTTTTACATTTTTTTTAAGTTTCTGTTTAACAAATGAACTATTTAGTTTTGTTTTTATTGTATTACTATAACTTTTGTTGATTGTTCTCATTCTTTTAAGCTTTTTAGTTTCAAATTTCAATACCAAAATTATTTCAATCTATTGTGCCCTGGCCCTTAGGTATTACAATGGCATCTGCTTCTAATTCAGGCCAATCTCGTTTCAAAATAAGTGCAACCTCTCCCCTTTGGAAATATGTAGAAATGGTTCAACAATGTCCAGGTGGTGGAGTATTTATTTGGATTTGTGGTCATTGCAAAGTTCAATACACGAGCTCATACAGTCGAGTCAAAGCCCACTTGTGTAGTATCCCTGATATTGGCATCAAACCTTGTCCGGGACCTCCAGAAGGTGATGGCAAAGGCCTTGCAGATGACATAGTGTTGAAATATATTGCTGAGCAAGAAAAAGCAGATCAAAAAGCTACTAGTGCTAAAAAAAACCATCCTTTGAAGAAAGGATCTCAATCCATGAAACCCCCTACACCACCTACTTATATTCCACCTACAGAAAGCCATCCATTTATAAACATCCCTCAAGAGCAAACCGTGCCCTCATCAAATAAAAGATCTAAGGGACCGTTGGAAGTTTCATTTCAGAATGAGGCAAGAGAGATTGCTGATCAAGACATAGCAAGATGTGTCTATGCCAATGGATTGGCATTCAACGTTGTTCGTTCACCATATTGGCAAAAAATGGTGAAATCTATTAATGAGGCTCCAAAGGGGTATAAGGGCCCAAGTTTTGAGAAGGTGCGTTGCACCTTATTGGAGAAAGAGGTGAAACATGTAGCAGACTCTTTGAAGCCCATAAGGGATTCATGGATTGAAACAGGGGTGACCATCGTTTCTGATGGATGGAAAGATGCAAAAAATCGCCCATTGATCAATGTTATTGCCGTGTCCCCTAAAGGGGCAATGTTTTTGAGAGCAGTGGATTGTGAGGGATAGGTGAAAGATGGTCCATTTATTGCTAACATCCTTTGCCAAGCCATTGAAGATGTGGGCCATCAAAATGTTGTGCAAGTTATAACCGACAATGCCAGAAATTGTAGGGCTGCTGGGTTATTGATTGAGGAGAAGTATCCACACATTTTTGGACACCTTGTGCTGTCCACTCCCTCAATCTAATGCTACAAAAAATTGGATCCAAAATTGAGTGGATCAAACAGGTGTATGCTGAGGGCGAAGACATCCAGATGTTTGTCACCAACCACCATATGACACAAGGAATATTTAGACAATTCTCAAAATTGGAATTGTTGAAGGTAAGTTAATTGAAATTCTCAATATTCTTAAATTTTTAGTTTTCTTTTAATTTTAAATTTTGATTTTGTAAATTTAAATTACATTTTAATTTTAATTTTGATTTCCAAACAGGTTGCAGAGACCCGTTTTGCCTCCAACACAATTGTGTTGAGACGACTTATAAAGGTTCGTGAGGCACTTTGTGCCATGGTAATCAGCCCTAATTGGGCCATATGGAAGCAATCTAGCAGTGAAAGGGCAAATAGGATCAGGCAAAGGATACTAGATGATTGTTGGTGGGATCGTGTTGAGTACCTGGTCAGTTTCACTGAGCCTATACTGAGCATGATCCGTTACACAGACATGGATAGACCTTGTTTGGGAGAAGTATATGATGGTATCGACTCAATGATTGAGAAGATGAAAACCATCATCAATGCAAAAGAGGAAGATCCTGATGAAAAGTTCTTCAAAGAGCTACAGGAAATCATGGTTGATAGATGGAACAAAATGACCACTCCATTGCATCTTCTTGCTTTTGCATTGAGTCCCAAATATTATAGTCCTGAGCTTCTTTCTGTTACATCAAGAGTTGCTCCATATAGGGATGTTGAAGTGGCTCAAGGTTACAAGGCAGCAATTCGGAGACTCTTCACTGATCGTGACCAACGTGATCGAGTGAGGGCTGAGTTCATGGCTTTTGCATGCTCCGGTAGTGTTGCTCAGAATCTTGATGCTCTTCGAGACAAGTATAGGGTAGATGGTCATAGTTGGTGGTATTTCCATGGGCAAGAATACATGCACATCCAACCAATTGCAATAAAAATCTTATCCCAAGTAAGTTTTATAGTTTGTAATTTTAATTTTAATTTATAATTTTATATTAATTAATAATTTTGTTTAGTTAAATTTTGTAACTCTTAACTATTTAATTTGGTCTTGACTCTTAATAGGTTGCTAGTTCATCTTCATCAGAGAGGAATTGGAGCACATACTCCTTCATCCACTCAATAAAACGCAATAGGCTGCATTCAAAAAAGGCAGAGGACTTGGTGTATGTGCATTCAAACTTGCGCCTCCTTACACACAAGCAAACTTCCTACAAAGAAGGAGACACAAGGAGGTGGGATATTGAGCCAGAGCAGCTTGACTTGGATGCTTCCACAAGTCACTTAGCTGCACTTGATATTGATGATGAGTATGAGCCTGAAGCAGCTACTGATCGTGAGAGTGGTAGTGTCGGTGCTACTGCTACTGCTAGTGGCAGTGCTTGTGCGAGTGCCACGAATGCTATTTGTGGTTCTACGCAAAATGTAGCATCTAATAATGCTAGTTTGTTTGATAATGATGACCCATATGATTCAGATTGATCAATGATCAATAATGGCTGATTGTAAACGTTTGACATTTTATGTTTGAACTTTAATTTATAATTTTATATCATGACAATCGAGTAATCACTAATATTTTAATATTTGACTTAGTGACTATGAAAGTGGTGATGTATTTTTGCTATGTTATTAGACTATTAATATGGTGGTGTATTCTGAACTTAATTACTACTGCAAATATGTATATATTTCTGATTTTTATATGTTTTTTGTATTGCCGTACCCAAGCCGTACCCAAATCCAAAAAAAAAATTTTGCCGAATCCCGTACCGGATTCGCGTACCCGTACCCGAATCCAAAAACGAATCGGTAACTTAGCTTAAATCATCTTTGATATTAAAAATGCTAAAACTTTCTCCATCCTATTGCTTGTATAAAGCTTTCCAAATGGAATCTAATGAAGTTATATCAGCAACCCTAAGAACATTATTTAATGATTAACTTGATTATTCAATGCCCATCAACCTCAAATCAAGTGTTCTCTGCTAACTTGAAGAACTTGAAGAACTTGAATTTGAAGTCATTCCTCTTCTGATGAGTTGGTATATATGGTAACTCATAAATAATATCAAGCAGAGGGCAATAAAACTCCTAATTCTGTATTCATTTTTCCCAAATTTGTCATAGGTCACAGGTTACGAAAATTCATCAACCTATTCTTGATGATCATCATGGGTTGAGATGGGTTCTATGTTGGTTCAAAGTTGAAAAGGAAAAGGGTTGTATGTGTCACTCCCAAAGTTGAAAAGGAAAGGGTTGTAAGTGTCACTCCCAATCAATGACTCTGTAAGATCTGTCAATTCTATATGTAACATTAAGTCTAGAATATTTTTCTCATGTTAGTTTAAGGGTATCTTAATTGTTGTGAATCTTGTTAGTCAAGTTGATTTTAATTATGCACTCTTCTATCACTTTATCAATCCATTTACGTGTGCAATCCTAAAAGGATTCTGAAAGGATAATATAATCAGTGTTGTCTATTTTAGCATACCAATTTGGAGAATGTCTTCCAAAAAGTGAAGGTAACATCTATTCTAAGTACATCCTTCCAATATAATTTCTCTCTACAGTTTGAGAAAGCACATTGCACAAATGGCAAAAACAGAAGAGATAAATCATCACTCTCAATTTTTAAATCATTATATATCTCTTACCCAAGCAAGGTGAAGCTCACCTTAAAGCCTGATGTGCTCGCTCAAAGTTGTTCAAGGTTGATATAGCACAAAAGGAATATTTACAAATTGTCGAAGTAAATTACTAGTTCCAACAACTTGATCACTAATCAACAAAACAGTTGTTAATTTTAACATGGAAATTCCAATCCCCATTAGTCAAGTGAGACAACCATTGTTACCTAGTGATTTTCTTAGCGGCTTGCTGCAATTTAATATTGATTGAATTTTTAGCTATTGCAATACAAGATCATACTGACACCCCGTCAACCAATGCTTTGTGGCACTATAGCCTATAACACATTCAATCAAACAATTTAAATAAACCATGCCAAAAATATTATAAGGGTATAAAAAGATCAGCTCCTGCACATTATATAGCAAGCAAATGCTCTCACAACCATAGAAAATAAGGACAAAGTAGAAATAAAAACAATTAAAATGACAAAACGTAAATAAAATGACATAACCTTGCTCCAGAAGCAATAACAGCTTTATGCACTTTCATCCCATAGTAACCTTTGCCCCCAAATGCCGGAAGAAGTGATGGATGGATATTCAAAATTGATCTAGAAAATGCTTGAACAAGTTCTACTGGTATTAGTTTCAGGTAACCTGCGAGGAGGAGGAAGTTGATCTCAAAGTCCCTAAAAAGAAGGTAAACAAGTTAGCAATGAGAAAGTTTTAACATAAAAAATAAATTGAGGCTTTCACTGAAAGAGGAAAAATTCCAGATGCAACTTGATTGTAAGAATGCAAAAGTTAATACTTAAAAGAAGATTGCAATATTCATGGACACCTCATAGAGGCAAATTGACCTGTAAAGATTGTAGCATGAATAGGTACATCTCAATCTGTGTTTAGATTTTTCTACATTGAGGTTCTCTAGTTAATCTCTTGTGTTACATTTGTTTTTTTAATTGCTTCAGTTTTTACTTGATTTCAATTCAGGTGTGAAACTACCTACAACAATTTCAACACTAAGCATCAAAAGGCTAGGGCAATTTATTGTTTTCCAAACCAAAGTACCTAGAGGACAACACAAATAATTCAGTAAGGCAATTACATATAAATTAAAACTTGTGCTAATGATTTAGCTATAGAATCTCTATTCTCATTACAAATCAGGTTGGTATAAAAGCCGTTTTGTTCCTTAATTTACACAGTTTCCTTGTGGTGCAATTAATATGCATAATATTAGTGAAAAACAGAAATAATAGGCTAATCATGCTTTCACTTGGTTTAAAAAATAGGCCCATTCAATGGGTTTAAAAAAAAAAATAATAGTTTCTAAGTACAATGAATTCAAGAAGCTAACTAAAGAATGAATTCTATCATGCTTGTTATGAAGAGGAAAGGTCTAATCGGCAACATTTTAGGCAAAGATAAGGTCAAAGTGTGAAGGAGTATAGAAGTGAATTTCTAAATAAAGCCACTTTGATGGTTAAGATGTACAAAACTATGACATCTTGAAAAAGATTACCAAAAGACTTCATTGTCATCTAAAGAGGCCAAGTCTAACTATACATGAAGCATTTTCACAAGCCCATTATCTTGAGATGGACAAGAAAAAATGTTCATCATCCTCTTCATATGCACAAAATAGCAATTGCAAAAGGGAAAGTTAAGAGGCAAGGTAGGTTACTGCTACTACTGCTTTTGCAAATAAGGATACTCAAAATAACAGTGGGCATTGTGATGCGAATGATATAAACATTGACAAATGTTGGAAACTACATTTGGAATTGCATCCTAGAAATCACAATAAGAAGGTCAAGAGTTCCTTTGAAGAGAACGAAACAGATAACAGTTCCAATGCAGACTAGAATATTGCTTGCACTTTCATCCAAGCAGTGGTACACCTGAATAGCAATGAGGCTAATGATAAAAGTGAACTTACCAAATTTTTATCATTTCAAGATTCAAATTATGAAAACAATATTTGGTGCTCTTTCTAACTCTAGATCAGAAGCAAATTTGAATTCTGAAGAGAAGGTAGACAAGCTTGAGTTGGTTACATATGGTCATCTTCTATATTCATCATGATTAGGTAAAACAAATAAGTAAAGACAGATATTACCAAACATAAACATTTCATCGATGAGATTGTGGTAAATGTTGTTCCCCTTGATGTATGTAGCAGCCCATGCATGTACATAAGAGATGCCATCTTAAATAGAAGAGCTAAAAAATACCATAGTTCCACAAAGGTTTTTAGACAAGGGGATGGGGGGACAGGTTTTGGGTATGAGGGGACCAAGGGCCTAAGTTTGGGGATGGTGGGGGAACGGCAACAAGGGGTGGCAGGGGAGGCAGCACAAATATACATATAGTACTTGAAAAATTAGTTATTAAAATATGTATAACGAATAAGTAAAAGAATTACAAATAAAACTTTCGTATACTAAGTAAACTACTAAATACTAAATAGTAAAGTTAAACACACTGCAATGATTACATCGAACATTTGAACTTTTCAAGTGAACATTAACAATGAAAATGTCAAATTTGGAATTTATATTATATTCAAAATTTCATATGATGACTACAAATATAATGTTCAAAATGACAAAAAGGCCTAAAGTGATGCCTCTAATCATCCCAAAACTCCTCATCAATAGAACTACTAGACTCCACATGCTCAAGCTCCTCCAAACCAATACCAACAAGCCCTATCTGTGTAGCATCATCATCAACTTGTGTTGGCTCCTCTAATTCTACATCCCATCAAGATGTTTGACTTTCCTTGTATGTAAGTGTGTTGCAATCAATGAGACGCAAAGCATTATGTACAGCCAAAAGCTTCTCTGTCCTCCTAAAGGAAAGCTTATTCCTCTTAATGGAGTTGATGAAGCTATAAGTAGACCAATTCCTCTCAACAATAGAAGAACTAGAAACTTGGGATAGTAAACGAATGGCTAGAGAAGTAGTCAAAGAAGTAAGCCCATGCATGGTCCACCACAAAATTGGGTCCCCTTGTGCCATAGTCTTCCTATCCATCTTGGCATCTTCAAAATATCTCCTAAGAGTGGCAAATTTTCTCCACTCAATACGAATGATGCCAACCTCTATAGAATCACACATGTTTTGAATGGCTTGCATGATCCCTACCTTCAACTTAGCATCTTGTGTAGGTGTAATTCTACCAGGCCTTTGCACGTGCCACTTCCGAGTTCAATCATTGGCAACCATGTCCAAGGGAGTGTTGAGCTTCTCCCATCTATGATAAATGATTGGTTGGATATGTTTGTTGTAGAATTGCAATGTGGGGTCCTTTTGTTACACAATAGCTTTCATTTGGTCAAGCATAGTATCAATGCACTCTGTAATGTCCCCTATCTCGATTTGCCCTAGAATTTGCTATTGATCACAAATTAAAACAAATTAGGGTTAGGTTTTCATCTTATTAAATAAGTATCTCTTTAATGATGCAATCATGGATTTAAAGTCTATAAACACCCTGTGAACAATATATTCCAATATATATATATATATATATATATGAGAGTTAGACAATTGCATCACATCCATAGATTATCAACAATGCAAACATGTTAGGGTTTTGAGAGAAGGGACAGGATGGGCCCGCCGAAAGCCATTTCCATACCAAGCCTAAGAGGATGTATACCACAGCCCTCCCCCTTGGCAGCTTGTACCTGCTTTCCCCATCCATGTCTCAACCCCCTGAAGACACTTGCCACCTTGTGGGATTGGGCAAAGGTCGCAAGTGGGCTTTGTGGGCTCCTTCCACTTCACCCCTGGCCCTTCCTTCTTGTGGAATTGGGCGGAGGTCACAAGTGGGCTCTTTTGGGCCCTACCACTTCACCCTTGGCCCTTCCCACAGGGTGAGTTTCAAATAGTCAAGCATAATTCTGATTCAATCATAAGAAATCCTTGATTAAATACTTTTATTTTCTTATAAGCAATATGCATACATACGTAAACAATGATTTGCAGAAAATACACCTGATTATATTGATATATCCGATAATGGCAACCTGTTGTGATACACGGGTCTGATTCTCTCTGTCTTTTTTTTTATTAGTAGGTTTCTTCTCCTTGATCGATCTGTTCTTAATACTCAGAGGATATCGTCAGTGTAGATCAAACAGATAAGAATCTATTGTTCATACTTGTATTAAAGCATCATAACTACTTATAAGGCTCGATAATTGCTGCAAGTATTATTATTGCTTATCCTATATATATTGCTAATTGATTTCAATCTTCCTATAATCAATTTATATGAATTGATATATATATATTCAACTTACTTCCCTTATTGATTTATTATTTATCTTCACTTATCTCTCCTTGAGCCAACTCTTTCTTCCCACATATTTCTTCTCCCACATCTAAGATATTATACTAATGTATCCACTGCTACACTCAGAAAATACTCCTATTTCTATCCTTATTCACTGTATATATCTGTGCTTCCATCTTCTTGCTTTTATATATCTCCATGTACCTATGTTCGATCTGCATATTTCTCCTATTCTATTATTTTGTTGCTTGAATAATAGATATACTTTCTGTAGGTGATGCCCCCTCTTATATTCAGATGATGTTCCCTTTATACCTTGTAGAGTCCAAGAGGGGCGACCATATGGAGGGAGATGACTTCACATAAGCGATGCCTTTTTGCATTTATTAGTCCTTAATCATCACCTTTCCTAACTGCTATGAACCACTGCCTTTAACTAATCACAGCTTATTTAATTCTGCCTTTTATGACCTCAACGATGCTTCTATTAAAACCAGGCGCTTAGATCATTATTCTCCTTGGAACATATTCGCTGCTTATATATCATTCATTTAATCTTCCTATTAACTTGGGCGATCACATCCTAAAGGGAGTCGGCCCTAAACAAGGCTTACTATTGTTATTTAAATTTAATAATCTGAGTCGGCCTCCTATTGGTAAATATTTTGAGTCGACCTACATTGTAAATGAAGGTCTACAGTAGTTTTCTCATGGCGGGGACATGACACACTCATACATCTCTCCAAGGCTAGGTGCATTGGCATTCCCATATCTAATCACTCTAAAGATTGGAGTAATGATGGAGACAATATATTTTGCATCACCCCAAAAACATCACTCTTCATCACATCATGCTTAATATGTAGCATGTTGATTTGAGCGAGGAGGTTCTGAGCGGTCCATGTTTCATTCCTTTCCACTGCAGGAATGTTTTGTGGTGACCTAATTCAAATTGTGTTTGGCCGACTTAGGAGATTATGAAGACATTGTGTTTGGCCAACTTAGGAGGTTATGAAAGCATGGAATAGTATAAGTAAAAGTTGATTGTGTTTGATGAAAGCAAGTTTGGTGAATGCGAATCTGAAAATTCAGACATTGTGAAGTATGCGAAAATATACGACCGGAGGCAGCAAATAGTGAGATTCTATCCAATGTCATCGTTGGTGACAGTTATTTTAGTGGTGGATTCCCTTTCATCATTCTTTTGGCAGTGAGCTGTTTTCTGTTGGTAGTGAGCCTTTCTCTTTTGGCAGTGAGCCTTTCTCTTTTGGCAGTGAGCCTTTTTTATCTTTGGCTGTAATAGTCGGGCAGTGAGCCTTACCTACAGTGAGCAATTTGGCAATGAGCCCTTGTAAAAATCACCTTAACCGATGTTTTATAATTGAGAATTAGCATTCTACGTGGTTTTTCCCTTCTTGGGTTTCCACATAAATTCTGGTGTTCATTGTGCATATCTGTTAGATTATTATCTGAGTGATTTAAGTTTGCTCTGAATTAATTAAAGTCAAGAAAATTGTTTTATAATAACTGATTCACCCCCCCTCTCAGTTATCCAGACTGTTCAACAATTGGTATCAAAGCTTTGGTTCCTCGAAGAAGAGTTTAACCGCTTGGGGTAGATCCGATGGCGCACAAACTGACAATTCCTGCGTTTGATGGATCTGACTATAGTTTCTGGAAAGTGCAAATGAGAGGTTACCTGATCTCTCTAGGCTACAAGAATTGGAAAGCTATTGAGACAAAATATGTTGAACTGGGAAGTGGTCCTTCTACGGATGAGATTGTAACATATGAAGAGAATAAAAAGGCAAGGTATGCAATCTTTAGTGCTTTGTCTAAGACTAAGTTAACAAAAGTTATTTCATTGGGCATCGCTTATGAAGTTTGGGAAAAGTTGAAAGAAATCTATGAAGGAAATAATAGAGTCAAATTATCAAATCAGTTGACAGCTAAGCGCAGATGTGAAAACTTCAAGATGGAAGAAGGTGAAGATATAGCAAGCTACTTTCAGAGAGTTGACAGTGCAGCAAATGAAGTCAAAAATCAAGGAGGCACTCTGACAAATGAAGATGTAATGGAGAAGATTTTGATGACCCTACCAGAGAGCTATAGTGACAAGATCTCAGCTATTGAGGAAGTTTATGATCCAGAGAAATTCACCAAAGAGCAACTATTTGGCACCTTGACCACGTTTGAGATGAGGAAATTTGGAAAAGAAAAGGAGAAATGTAAAATAGCCTTCAAAGCCACAAAGATAGAAGAAGATCTAGATAGTGAAAGTTCAAATGAGTTGGAAGCAAACTTCACAAGGAAACTGAAGAAAGGTACCAGCAAGTACAAAGGTATGTTGCCTCTTAAATGCTTTAGATGTGGAAAGATTAGTCATTTAGCAACTAAGAGTATGAAAAAAGGAACAAGGCAAAAGTTTAAAAAGATCAATAAGAAGGCCTATTATGTTAATGAGATTATCAGTATTTCAAATGATGAATCAAATCATGAGGATTGTTTGTTCTTGGTGGAAAAGGATGAACCTAGATTCGATATCTCTAATATTTGTCCAAAAACTAATGATAACACTGAAGTTGCATTATATGTTAAAAGAAACAGAGATGAATGGTTGATTGATAGTGGATGTTTGAATCATATGACCGGTGATAAAAACAAGTTTGTGAAGCTTGAGAAATATGACGGAGGTTCTGTTAGATTTGGAGATGATAAAACAGCACAGATTGTTGGAATTGGTTCTATTACCTTTGATGGAAAACATAACACTGACAATGTTTACTATGTGAAGGGTTTATATCATAATCTTCTAAGTGTTGGACAAATGTGCGAAAATGGCTATAATGTGGTGTTTCAGGACGATGATTGTGAGATCCGGAAGAGATCCGGAACTGTTATTGCAGCCAGAAAGAGAACAAGTGGGAACATGTATCAACTGGAAGGAGCTACAAAGAGATGCTTATTATCTTAGTCCAATGACAGTTGGCTCTGGCACCGGAGGATGTGTCACATCAACTTCAACAATTTGGTAAGGATAAGTTCAACAAGAGCAGTCAGAGGTTTGCCAAGACTAACCAAACCAAACAGCACTATCTACAAAGGATGTCAAGAAGGAAAGCAGACCAGAGAAACATTCTGAAGAAAAGAAGAATCATCTACCGGTTTGCTAGACCTTGTACACACTAACCTATGTGGTCCAACCAAAACAAAAAGCTTACAAGGTGAGAGATATTTCATGCTTTTAATAGATGATTATTCCAGATTAACCTGGGTTGCAGTTTTAAGAGAAAAATCAAAGGCTTTAGAAAAATTCAAGATTTTCAAGGCAAGAGTTGAGAATGAAGTTGATAGAAGAATCAAGTGTTTAAGATCTGATAGAGGAGGAGAGTTTACTTCTGTTGAAGTCAACAAATCTTGTGAAAAACATGGCATCAAAAGACAGCTATCTGCCCCTAGAACACCACAGCAAAATGGTGTAGTGGAAAGAATGAACCGAACAATTCAAGAAGCAGCTAGAACAATGATCAATGAAGCAGGTTTACCACAGGTCTACTGGAGAGAAGCAATACACAGCAGTTTACACTCTTAATAGAGTATTGTTCCGGAGGAGGTATGGAAAGACATCATATGAGCTATGGCATGGAATAGCTCCCACAGTAAAGTACTTCAAAAATTTTGGAAGCAAATGCTACATCCGGAGAGATAAGGACAACCTTGGAAAGTTTGACAGTAGAGCTGATGAAGGCATATTTTTGGGTTACTCTACAAGAAGCAAAGCGTACCGGTGTTACAACAAGTGACTGAACAAGATAGTTGAAAGTGTGAATGTGAAAGTAAATGAAGATGTTCAAAGAAATCCTAATAGGCATATTGAATATGAATCAGATGACTTAGATGACAAAGAAGAAAAGGATAAGAAAGAAGAAGAGACAAAGGAGTCTCCAGCAACTACAACTAAAACCCCAAAGTATGTACAAAGAAATCACTCAGAAAACCAAATTATTGGAGATAAGAATAAGGGAATCATCACAAGAAGCAAAGCAACTCAAGAGCAGGTATTATTGTGTCCACTCTCGGAAACTGAGCCAAAGACTATGGAAGAAGCATGCAATGATCAGAATTGGGTGAAGGCAATGAAAGAAGAGCTTGATCAGTTAGAGAAAAATCAGACTTGGGAACTTGTGCCCAGACCAACAGAAAAAAATGTAATTGGAACAAAGTGGGTATTCCAAAACAAGTTGGACGAAAACGGAAAAGCTATGAGAAACAAGGCAAGATTAGTTTGCAAAGGTTACACTCAGATCGAAGGCATTGATTTTGAAGAGATATATGCCCCTATTGCCCGGATGGAAGCAATCTAGATGTTCTTAGCTTTTGCAGCTTTTAAGGATTTCAAAGCCTATCAAATGGATGTAAAATCTGCATTCTTGAATGGAGAACTGAAGGAAGAAGTCTACATTGAGCAACCGGAGGGGTTTTAGTCTGGAAGTGACCCGGATGTTGTTTGCAGGTTGAAGAAAGCCTTATATGAATTGAAGCAGACACCTAGAGCCTAGTATGGCAGATTAGACAAGTACTTGATTGGACAAGGATTTCAAAAGGGATCTGTTGACAGTAATTTATACTACAAAATTCACTCAAATCAAATGTTGATTGTTGTGGTTTATGTTGATGACATAATTTTTGGAGGAAATGATATGTGCAGAAAATTTGCAGATGAAATGCAAAAGGAATTTGAAATGTCTATGATAGGTGAGTTAAATTTCTTCCTTGGACTACAAGTAAATTAGAACAGAAAAGGAATTTTCATTTCTCAGTCCACATATACCAAAGAATTATTGAAGAAGTTTGGATTGGAGAATTCCAAACCGGTTTGTACACCTATTGTTACCGGATGCAAGTTGACAAAAGAAGATGATTCACCTAAAGTTGATGCAAGTATGTATAGGTCAATGATTGAAGGATTGCTATATTTGGCTACTACCAGACCAGACATTAAGTATATTGTTTGTTTAGCAGCTAGATTTTAGCAAGAACCAAAGGAATCACATGTTGTTGCAGTAAAAAGGATCTTTAGATATCTGAAGGGTACAAAAGATATGGGGTTATGGTATCCAAAGGACTCAGATTTCACTTTGACAGATTATACTGATGCTAATTGGGTCGGATGTGTTGATAACAGGCGGAGCACAAGTGGTGAAGCTTATTTCCTTGGCTCCCAGTTGGTTGCTTGGTCAAGTAAGAAACAAGATTTTGTATCTTCATCTACTGCTGAAGCTGAATACATTGCAGCATCCTCATCTTGCACTCAGGTATTGTGGATGAAACAAACGCTGAAGGACATTGGCATATCATTTGGTGAACCGATCTCAATTATGTGTGATAATACCAGTGCAATAAACATTTCCAAGAATCCGATACAACACTCCAAAACGAAACATATATCCATTAGATATCATTTCTTGAGAGAGAAAGTATTGGACAATGAGGTAAGACTTGAATATGTACCTACAAAAGAGCAGATTGCAGATATTTTCACAAAACCGTTGAGCAAAGATACTTTTGAGTATCTCCGGCAAAAGTTAGGGATTCTACCCCCTCCTAGTCTACAATAATTTGCACCAGGGTGTGCATTGGTCCAAGGTATTATATGCTCACTCTTATTTGGATCAATGTTGGCTAGCTTCCTCATAGGGGGAGCGGAGTAAGTTTTTCAAGGGGAGTTTTTGCCCCTTGTCCTTGATGTCAAAGGGGGAGAAGAAAAGAAGGTTCTTGATGCTGTTGATGCTGACATTTAGTTGTTTGGTTCGTTGTTGCCATCAATGACAAAGGGGGAGATTGTTGGAATGTGATGTTGATTGTTGTCATTAATGGTTGTCATTGATGTCAACATATCTTGGTTGATTGATTAAGGTTCGGTTTTAATGCTTTGGTGATCCGGATTGGCGTGCTCTGGATGTTGTGCTGTGATGATCTATCTTTGGTCATGCTTGTCCTGGTCCCATTCTTTTTGCAACATAATGAGATAACTCTTATGGGTCTGGACCGATCTGGAAATTGGTTAATGTGCTCTGGAACATTGTTTGCATTGTAACATGTATATTCTATTCTTTGGTTTCAGATATCATGGTTAACATGTAGCATGTTGATTTGAGCAAGGAGGTCCTGATTGGTCCACACTTCATTCCTTTCCACCATGGGAATGTTTTGTGGTGACCTAATTCAAATTGTGTTTGGCCGACTTAGGAGATTATGAAGACATTGTGCTTGGCCGACTTAGGAGGTTATGAAAGCATGGAATGGTATAAGTAAAAGTTGATTTTGTTCGATGAAAGCAAGTGTGATGAATGCGAATCTGAAAATTCAAACATTGTGAAGTATGCGAAAATATACGACCGGAGGCAGCAAACAGTGAGATTCTATTCGGTGTCATCGTTGGTGACAGTTATTTCAATGATGGATTCCCTTTCATCATTCTTCTGGCAGTGAACCGTTTTCTGTTGGCAGTGAGCCTTTCTCTTTTGGCAGTGAGCCTTTTTTTAACTTTGGTTGTAATAGCTGGGCAGTGAGCCCACCGACAGTGAGCCTTACCTACAGTGAGCAATTTGGCAGTGAGCCTTTGTAAAAATCGCCTTCACCGGTGTTTTATAATTGAGAATTAGCATTCTCCGTGGTTTTTCCCTTCTTGGGTTTCCACGTAAATTCCAGTGTTCATTGTGCATATCTATTAGATTATTATCTGATTGATTTAAGTTTGCTCCAGATTAATTAAAGTCAAGAAAATTGTTTTATAATAATTGATTCACCCCCCCTCTCAGTAATCCGGACTGTTCAACAGCAAGCTCTTCCACTAAGCAAAATTGCAGTACATACTCCACCACTCAATTAAACGCAACCAATTGACTGCAAAAAAAGAAAAGGATTTGGTCTACATCCATTCCAACTTGCAAATTCTAGAGGTAAGTCTAAATTTTCGAAACATCTAAAGAAATGTTGGATCTATGGTAGAACTGACCATTTTAGGAAGCAATGCAGATTTTTAAAAGTTGAAAAAGGTAACACATCTAACAATGCCCCTTCTAGAAAAACAAATACTTCCACTAAAGAAGAGAGAGATGTATTACTATAATCTTGAATTACACACTAATGTCATAATGCATGGTTGATCAATTTAGGTGCTTCATTTCACATGACCCTCCACAAGCCGTAGTTTTCTAAATATGAAAGTTATAATGGAGGTGGCATTTCTTAGAAAACAACTCATATTATAAGATCATAAGGCTTGAAAAAATCAAGGTGATGTTTAAAGATGGAGGGTTAAACACTCCCTAGGGTTCTACATTTTCCAAGGTTGACTAGAAATTCAATATTAGTAAGTAAAATGAGTGATATAGTAATATAACAAAGATAGCTATAAGATAGTTCAAGAAGCAATGGTGTTGGCAAGAGGAGTTTGCATTGGAACACTATTCAAGCTTGAGGCAAACACTATTAATGATAGATGTAATGACTCTATTGTTCCTAAGTTTGGAACAAACACATTGCTAGCAAAAAAAGATAATGCCTTGGAATCAGAGAACAAGACTTATTGGAAAAAAAGGCTTTCAGCTATGTTACTAGTTCACCCAGGGGGGGGCCGGGTTTTGGTCCAGTCTAAACCGAGTTCAAGGTCCAGGTTCGATCCCCTGTGGGTTTGGACAAGGTCTAACCCACAGACTATGGGTTCAGTCAGGGTTCGTCCCATAGACTATGGGTCCAACCATACCAAACCCAAGTGGACCCAAGCCAACTTTGGGCAACTCACACACCCAAGTGGTGTATTCTAATATTTGTTTGACTTTTTTTTTAACTTAAAAAAACCCAATTTCCCCCCCCAACCCTAAAATGTGAGATAAAACATCTAATAGGCAAAAACAAACTCAATTTCATATTGTAAATGAAAAACAAACAAAAAAAATCTTCCATTGTTGAGCTTATTTTCTTGCTTTCCATCACATGGATAGAGTTGAAGATTGATTGTTAAAAGCTCCAAGCTGGTTGTTGTGCTATTCGTACGCATTTGCAAGTGTTTGTTTGTTGCCAAGAAGATCATAGAGATATATTTCTTCAAAAGAGGTAGGTTTTTTTACATTTTTGATTTTTTTCTCTACATTTTTTTTTTTTTACAAATGAACTCTCTTGTTTTATTTTGAAGTTTTTGGTTTCTTTTCATTCTTCTAGGTAGCACATGCTTAATTTTTTAAAATGAATTAACTATTTGAGTTATATTTATATATTAAAATATTTTTGTTTTCAAATTTCATTTGTTTCAATTCTTTGAATGTTTGAACTTGTTGCCTTAGATATTACAATGGCAATTGTTTATAGCTCCACGAGCCAATCTCACTTCAAAACAGACCCAAACTCTCCCCTTTTAAAATATGTTAAAATAGTACAACTTCCAAGTGGTGGAGGTTATGTTTGGATTTGTGGTGATTGTAATGTTAGATATTTGAGCTCATGTAATCAAGTGAAAGGCCATTTGTGCAAGATCCCTGGACTAGGCATCAAAATTTTGTCCGAGTGAAGATGATAAAGGCATTCCAAAAATACAAGTATTGGCATATATTGAAAAACAAGAAAAAGCAGACCAAGCACTAAGTCGTAGATCAAATCAGCCTTTGTTAAAGAAAGGATCTCGAGGGATGAAGCCCCCTACACCGCCTTCTCATTTTCAACCTACAGAAAGCCATCCATTTATGTCCATACCTGAAGAGCAACATGTGGCCTCTACACATAAGAGATCGAAAGGACCATTGGAAATGGCATTTCAGGATGAGGCTAGAGAGATTGTCGATCAAGACAAAGAGATGTGTCTATGCGAATGGATTGGCATTCAACTTTGTTTGCTCACCATATTGGTAAAAATTGGTGAAATCAATTAATGAGGCTCCTAGTGCAGGAGCACCTTGGGGTCTCCATGCCTCTTTGAGGTCTTGTTTGTTTTTTTTTGTTGGTTGTCAAGAAGTTTGAGATGTAGTAAGGTTCCAAGAGCCATCTTTCATGTTTTGTAACAAGTTTTGGGTTTGGAGTCAAGTCTTGTTGTAAGAACAAGGTCTCCTTCCTCACCATGTAAGCTTGGTTCATCTAGGCAAAAAAAGAATCAAAATGCCTTGATGTAACCAGGTCCTTGAGGGGAGTTGCCTTGATAATTTGAAGTGTTTGTGGTGTCTTTTATACCTTTGAATACACCTTTGAAGCCTCATTTCAATCGGGCTTATGAGAAGTAGCAGTCAATTGCCTTAACTAGGCAATTAGGGGTCTAAATGAAAAAAAAGGGTCCGTTTCCAACGTCCACCTAATTCAAATTTCTGTTGGAGGACGTTGGGCAGGTGTGGGAAAGGTTGAAATAAGCCTCTTTAGGTCAAGGCATGTTTGATGTTCAACAATTTGGAGATCTAATGCAAATACACTCTGTTTTCTGGAAATTCTGCATACAAATTCGCTGTTTTTCTGTGTAGTATGGCCTCTGTACGATCTGTACGGGCTCAACCCTATTATGGTTGGAAAGAGGGAAGTGTTGGCTTTCATTTGAAAGTGGTTTGGTGAATTTTCATCGGGTATAAGAGGAGTTATCTTCATTTTAGCAGCAGTAGGTCGAGAAACCCTCAAAACTAGGGTTTTGGCTGAAAATGCCTCTATCTTCCATTCCCACAGTGGAAAGTTGTTAATTGTTCGTGGGATGGAAGGTCTTTATGTATATTTTCACATTTGTGAGGTTCTGGAGAACGGCCTATTGTGTGGAGGAGATTATACACTGATCTAGGCCTGGCATCCTCATGTGACAGGCCTAGTTTGTAAAGCAAAAGTCTGAGTTTTGCTTGTTTTGTAAGATTTTGTTCAAGGTGGTACTTAGGAATGATAGGAATGGTTGTAAATAGCCTATAGGAGTTTGAAACAAGGCTTTGGGGAGAAGAGGAGAGCCTAGGTAACTAAAATCCAGTCAAGTTCAATCAATTAGGCCTCTTGGGGACAGCGATAGAATGGTCCATGGTTGCTCTTCCATCCACTGTCAAGAAGTAAGACTTTGGGGCTTGTAGAGGCATATCATAGTTGCCTAAATTCAGTAGTTTGCACCTGATACAGGCTTGTGGGTGGATTTTAATTAGACTGTCCTACCGGGCAGTGCTACAAGCATTTGAGGGTAAAGGGGCCTAACAGTATGAGTAATGAACTCATGGGGTTTCCTAAGTGCTAATCAGGTTGTGATGCTTTGTTTTTGGTCTGTTAGAGCATGTTCTAAGTGGTTATAAGCCTCTAAGTAGTCTGAAGTACAAAGACCCTTGGTGAGTTGGGTTTTCCTTATAAGGGAACAATGACTTGGAGGAGTATTGATAAGAGTATTTGAGAGAAGCATTCACAAGAGAACCTCTGTCATCTGAGTTTGGCGTACTTCCCTGCTCACTCTGCATCAGCTCCAAAAGGGTATAAGGGCCCAAGTTTTGAAAAGGTGTGTAGCACCTTATTAGATAAAGAGGTGAAATTTGTAGAGGACTTCTTGAAGTCCATAAGGGATTTGTGGATCGAAACAAGGGTGACCATCGTTTCTAATGGATGGAAAGATGTAAAAAATACCCATTGATCAATGTTATTTGCAATGTCCCCTAAAGAGGCAATGTTTTTGAGAGCAATGGCTTGTGAAGGAGAGGTGAAGGACGGTGCATATGGTGCATTTATTGCTAACATTCTTTGTCAAGCTATTGATGAAGTGGGCCCTCGAAATATTGTGCAAGTTATAACAGACAATGCAAAAAATTGTAGGGTTCGTTGGGTTATTGGTTGAGGAGCGGTATTCACACATTTTTTGGACACTTTGTGCTGTCCACTCCCTCAACCTAATGCTACAAAAAATTGGCACCAAAATTGATTGAATCAAACAAATATATTATGAGGCCAAAGACATTCAAATGTTCATCACCAATCACCATATGTCACAAGGCATTTTTAGAACATTCTCGAAATTCAAGTTGTTGAAGCTAAGTTAAATAATAAACAAGTTTCAGTTTAGTAATCTTTTTAATTTTATTTTAATTTTAATTTTTGTAAATTTAAAAAATATATATATTTTGATTTTCAAACAAGTTGCAGAGACCCGTTTTGCCTCCAACACAATTGTGTTGAGACAACTTGTGAAGGTTCATGGGGCACTTTCTAACATGGCCATTTGCCCTAAATGGTCCATATGGAAGCAATCTAGCACTGCAAGGGCAGCTAAGGTTAAGCAAATGATCCTAGATGACATTTGGTGGTATCATGTTGAGTATCTCCTCAATTTCACTGCGCCCATATTGAGCATGATCTGTTATACTAGCATTGCTAGGCATTGTTTGGGTGAAGTATATGATGGCATCGACTCAATGATTGAGAAGATGAAAATCATCAATTGACATTAATGCAAAAGAGCAAGATCCTAAAGAAAACTTCTTCAAATGACTACACAAAATCATTGTAGAGAGATGGAACAAAACAACCACTCTGTTGCATCTTCTTGCCTTTGCATTGAGTCACAAATACTATAGTACTCAACTCCTTTCTATGACAATCCCCATATAGAGATGCTGAAGTGGCTCAAGGGTTCAAGGCAGCGATTTGCAGACTCTTCACTGATCGTGACAGATGTGATGCAGTGAGGGCTAAGTTCATGGGTTTTGCATACACCAGCAATTGTGGTCTTGATGCTCTTCAAGAAAAATACATGGTCGATGCTCATAGTTGGTGGTACTTCCATGGCCAAGAATAAACGTACAATCTCTTGCAATCAAAATTTTATCCCAAGTAAGTTTTATAGTCAAAATCTTTTATCTTTTAAGTTTTATTATTTTATTTATATTTTAATTTTTAAAATTTTGTAACTCTTAACTATCTAATTTGGTCTTAATAGGTTGCTAGTTCATCTTCATCTGAGAGGAATTGGACCAAATACTCCTTCATCCACTCAATAAAATGCAATAGACTACATTCAGAAAAGGTAGAGGACTTGATGTATGTGCATTCAAACTTGTGGCTCCTTACACATAAAGAAAGTGCTACAAAGAAGGGGACACAAGGAAGCGGGATATCAAGCCAAAGCATATAGACTTGGATGCTTCCACTGCCCACTTTGTTGCACTTGATGTTGACGATGACTATGAGCCAACTAGCAAGCATGAGAGTGCTAGAGTACCAGTGGCACTATTTGTGGTTCTTCTGATTTACCACTATATACATCATCTAATATGGATGGTGATGATGATATTTTTTATGACCCATATGATATTTGATCAACGATGGCTGATTGTTGACACTTGACATTATTATTTTTTAACTTTAATCTATATCATGACATTTGAGTTTGATTAATATTTGACTATTAATATGGTGGTGTATTTTGAACTTAATTATTGCTGCAAATATGTATATATTTCTGATTTTTATATGTTTTTGCAACAACAAAACCAACCCCAAAAATAATTTTGACCGAACCTACAAACTAAACCCTCCAACCTGAACCCGAAGTCAAGAAGATAAGTTTTTTGTGGTTTGATGCTTATCAAATTAAGGTTTTCCAAATTGTCATGGTACCAAAAGAAATAAAGAATGATGGGAGTGTTCTTGATCCCTCTTATGATCAGAAGAAGAATTTTAATAAACCCATCCCTAGAATGGATTGGGGTAGTAAAGAGCTCAAAACTACTAAGCAGAGAATACAAAAGGTTATGAGAGAAGCCAAAAGCAGTTAGAGGAGAACAAGTAGAAGCTCAAGCTAACATTAGGAGAATCATTGAAGGAAAGGAAAAGGAAGAGGAGGTGCAACAAGAGCAAGAATAGGAAAAGAAACAAAACCCGGGTCACCTATCAAAGCTATGAATACCGAAGAAAAAGAGGAAGAGTTTGAAGAGGAAACTCAAAAACTAGAGAGGAAAACAAAACCAAAGATAAAATTTGTGTACTCAAGAAAAGCCCAACATGAAGGTGGTTTTCCCAAGATCTAGAAACCTCTGCTATCCCTAGTCCTCCTCACACTACACAAGCTGAGCAAACTTAGGTAGATGTGCCCTCTTCCCCCTCTTCAGAGGAACCTTTTCTATCACCTTCAAGCTCTCGTAAGACCCCTCCTACTCTTTCACCGCCACATTCTCCTGCACACTCACCTCCTCTCAAGTCTCCTCCTCCACCAAGTTCTCTAACGAGTATTATTCCTCCACTAATGGATTCCCCAAAAGTTTCTCCACTAGTATGACTTGTACATTCCCCTATGAGGACACCCACTCCATCCCCAACTAGGTCTTCCACTCCGTCTCCTCCTAAGATAACTCTAGATACCTCTCCCAAAAGGGCACCTTCTTCTCTATAAAGACTTCCTCAAGTACAAAAGGATAAAGCACAACAGAGTGGATTGACCTCACAAGATACTCCTGTATGGTTTGACCAGATCATTCAAAAGAGGAAGAGAATAACTAAGTTTCTCCACTAGTATGACTTGTACATTCCCCTATGAGGACACCCACTCCATCCCCAACTAGGTCTTCCACTCCGTCTCCTCCTAAGATAACTCTAGATACCTCTCCCAAAAGGGCACCTTCTTCTCTATAAAGACTTCCTCAAGTACAAAAGGATAAAGCACAACAGAGTGGATTGACCTCACAAGATACTCCTGTATGGTTTGACCAGATCATTCAAAAGAGGAAGAGAATAACTAAGTTTGCTTCAGAAGAGTAATTCAAAATATAACATTTTTCAGCAAAATAGCAAAGCTATGCCAAAGAAGAAACAGTAGCAAATTAAGCTGTGGAAATTCTGAAGATAAGCATAAAAATGAAAGGTATCTCCAAAGAAAACATGTTGAATCCATTCATGGTAGAGTTTAATGCACACAACTCAGAATGAGATTCATTTCTCTAAAATTTATAGGCTTGACAATCTATCATTGTAGGCTGAGAAGTGGAAGCAAAATTCGTGGCTGTAAAAAGATCTTACAAGGACACTCAGGGATTGCAACACATATTTCTACCATCAGGACCAGCCAGAGAGCAACAAGCATTATCAAAAATGAAGCAGCATTGAGTGTAGCCATTAGCCCAAGCAACACACTGAATCTACCAGATTTACACCACAGTATATAGATCAAAGTGGACGAAAACAGTTATGCTTTAACTGTGACTGAAAATTCAATGAAGAGCCAAATTTATTGAGAATAAGCTATTTCACAGTGTATGCAATAGGAGGACAAAGAGCCAATGGAAAAGGAAGATATTGTGCATGGTACAATTCCAAAATCCAAAGCTACAATATCTTGTCATGCATTAGCATGAATTAGCACATCTCAAACCCTCAAAGTTGTTGAGTTCATAAAAGTACAGAAGGTAAAGATTTATGTCAACTCAGGTAACCCTCATAACTTCATCAACTCAAGATTGGCGGACTGGTTGAACTGCTTCAAGTACACATTTCTTGAATTTCATGTGATAATTGTGGAAAGTGGCATGACCAATTCTGCCAGAAGTTGCCAACTAACAAGTCTTGTACTGGAAATTCGTCTAGGGGGTATGGAGATAGTGTCAGAAATTTTAATGGCTACACACACTAGCCATCATTGTAATGATTTTCCACAATCCTTTATCCATTTCATGCTAGATAGCATCGAGCATGAGCTTAAGGCTATCTAAGATCAACTCTCACTACATGAAAAGGCAACCAAAGGGAGTCAAGGGAGTAGTAGCTCTTTGTTGTTCCTTAAAGGTTGAACACTCCAATCAAAATGACCACAAGAGTTAAAAGCCATCATCAATAAGCATGATAAGGTGTTTCAAGAAGCGCTAAAGGTCTTCTACTAGTGAGGGAATGTGCTCATGCTCTAAATCTCCTTTTTAGGAATCAACCAACCAATATTAGGCCTTACCACCACCCATATTTGCAAAACAGTGAAAATGATCGTATGGTGCAAGAAGTGCTTCAGGCAGGTATCGCTTGACCTATACAAAAGGCCTTTTGTTCATCATTGGTCGTGATCTACAAGAAAGGCACTTCTTGGCACATGCCCAAATTTTTGAGAGCTCAAAAAGGTCAACACTAAAGATAAGTTGCATGTCCCTGTTATTGATGATTTGTTGGATAAATTGCATGGAGCTATGTTTTTCACCAAGTTGAACCTTCAAACCATGACATTTTTTATTTTTTAAAATTTTAAATCAACTCTATGGAATCCATTTTTCTATACAAAAGCAAGAACGTACAGGAGGCGACCACTAGTCAGAAGCAAGGAATAAATTGTTATTAAACACAGAACCATTAATGAAAGTTGTGAACCTGTTACATGGAAAGCAAACTTGTGTCCTCATCTTGTTGGTGGTCAAAGGTTTATTCGAATGCCAAAAAAGAGCCTTGCCTTGCACTAGATGGAATTTAAGTCAACTTTAAACTACTAAAGCATGGGAGGCTGCCCACAAGTGTCAAGAAGAGATCTTAATCCTATGCTTTCTGGAAGAAATACATTGAACCATTGAAACTTAATTTTTTGTTAAAGAATGTCTTAAATGCATCTACAAAACTATACAAACTTACACAAGTTAAATTCACTGATATCATAATTGAATTAATTATGTTTTAGAATGACATTGTATGAGCTCATGTTTATAGTTTTAGTTGATATATTTAAATGTTTGTGTTATTTAAATATCAGCTTCTTTTAGTTTGTCCAAGTTATTTTAGGTATTTTTAATTCATTTGTATTTTAAACTTCAACTATTGATTTTATATATTATTTTAAAAGCCACCCCCCTGCTGTTCCCAAAATCTGGAAAAAAAAATTGCCATCCCCAAAACCTGTCCTCCTGTACCTAGCCAAAACTTCTTATCTTAAAGTAATCAGTGCTTCAGCAGTTGAATGTCATTTAGGTTTTCAATTTTACAGGGATGTTTAACCCCATGGAGTATTTAACACAGGCATCCTTCCATGACCTGTTTTCTCCGCCTTTCACTTGTGTAAATTGGTAATAATGACAAGGTAAGGGGATAACAAAGAATGCAAGCATGTCTCTATGATGTTCATACCAAAGGGAAAGGAAGACATTAGCACTTCAACACAAGGAATTTCACCCCAAATCTTGTTTTGGATTTGCAAACCTTTTAGAGAATGCATTGTTTCGTTTATTCTTTCTATATTTTTGAATTTTTCCTGTAAATCTTGCTCAATACATAATGCACAACAAATGCTACAGATAAAATTAGCATGGAGAAAAATACACCTGAGAGTGGTTATAAGATCCACTGAAGATAATCCAGAAGGTTCGCTCATGCTTTTTGGAAAGATAATAACTGGAATATTATTTTCCCTTGCGTAATTAGAGGCTCGACAACCTGCAACACTGAGAAATAAAAATTACTCCAGGATGCAAAAACATGGCATCAAAAAAAGACAAAACAAGTAAAACCTCATTTTCTTGAATAATAACAATCTTGAAGCATATACTTCCAGCAGCCATGGTTAAGGCTATTACTAGTATCTTAATATCTTATACATATTCTGTTACAAGATCCCATTCTCCCCAACATCCCCATGAAATTAGCAGGAATGTTATGTAATACAATAACACAGAATAATACTCACAGGCAAAGAAAATCAAAGTAATACTCCAACAACAAAAGTATATACATGCAACCTACATGAATTCTAGCAAAGGATATTACTTGATATATGGATAACCTCATTACTATAAAGTTATAAACTCCTCAAAGTTATAAGACAATACAGCTTAAACTGGAAAACTAAAAAAGCACAATATCTGAATTTATCAGGTAGATCTGAAACTGGAAAATTACATTACTCACAATAATGAACTCATCAGATTTCAAAGTCCTAAAGAAAGTGGAGCATTTATCTTCCAGTATATTGTTTACAATGACATTACAACCAAATTTAAATGTCTCTCTGCAGAGAAAGAAGGGATTCCTCTCAGCCTTTCTTTATAAGCAAAACAATGTTATGACTGCTCTTCCTTAAAATTTTACTGTTTCCACTTTCTCATTTCATAGAAAACAAACCATCAAGAAAGAAATAAATGGAAAAGATAATCAACTTATCATATTCTTATCTTCTCAAATGGTTACAGCAAAAAGGAAGAGTACCCCTGAACATTGGTTGCAACGTAATAATATATGTTGTATTTCCCAGAAAATTGTAACAAATACAGACAGAAAGGAAAAGATAAGTAACTCAACTTGTCATATTCTTCTCTAAACAAATGGTTACCACAGTAGGTGAAGAACCTCTCAACAATAGCTATGACATAATAATATATGGTATTATTATGCTTTGATAATATTGGTTATCTGACTATGTATTAATTGGTTGTCGATTTCAGGTAGTTATAAGCGTCGGTTGGTTGACGGTTGTGTTCTTCTTGGCAACCATCAGATCCTTGAAATACATTGTGTATCGTCAAGGAGAGTATGATGATCTAGTCAGATAGACTTTGATCCTTGGCTGACCATCTTTGGTCTTCTTTTGTAATAATTTCATGTGCGAATAAAGATATATTTTACACATTTATCTGGTATGTATTGTCATCTCTATTATTAATTCATGTATTTAAATTATCAGATAGAGCAGTAAACATTTGGCACCGTTGCCTTAAAGAAATCGGGTCAGATTTGAGAGATTCATGCCTTTAGGCCAAAATAATGGCACGAAGAGACCACAACGAAGTCAAGATCAAGAGATAAGATGATTTTTAAGGATCATCAAACAAAGAGAACAAAAGAGACGATTGAAGGGTGAAGTTGAAGGTGAAAGGTTTCTGAGGGAGAGCCCGTGTCCACCCAAGAGCAAAAGCTGAAGTGTAAGAAAAAGTCGTAGTTGGGGGAGAAAGAGAACTTTCACGACAAGAGAACACACAAAAGGAGAGTGGGAAGAAATAGCAAGACACTTACCACTCCCTAATGAAGAGTGCACTGACCTCACCGACCAAGTTAGAGAGTCGTCCATACCATCAACATTGGATGAAGGGGAAAGCGCAGGAGAACCCATTAACCTCACCATCGATGAATCGTCTGGACCATCATTGTCAAATGAAGGAGGTTCACCATCGAGCAAAAGGGAAGGCGAGGAAGAACCTACCAACTTTGCAGTCAAAGAACTATGCATAATGTTATTTTTTAAGAACCAAACTTAATCTCATCCTTTTCCTATGAATTTGCCAGAACTCAATTATTAGTAAGGGTGAGGATTGGCCAACACCTAAGTGAAGCATTAAAACCCCACTTCTTCTCTTCAGGCTCTGTGAAACCCAAGAGGGTAATCCTATTTATGCTCATAACATCCATACTTGATCAAGAGCATTTCCATATACAGATGTATTCCATAGGAAATGCAAATAAGCAAATATCATTAAAGGCTTGGCAGACCTCTTACAGAATTGCTACTTATTGCAGGGAATACGGTGCTACTAAAGGTTTGTATAGTGTTATTTAAAATATTTTATGAATTTGTTCCCACTCCAAATCTTTGGCCAGGTTCAACACTAGCTCAGTTAATCATAAGATAAGCTAATGGAAAGACCAGTGCCTAGTCTAAGGGAACATTGGAGTCATACTTTGCAATCAATCAGTAATTAGGGGACTATTGGCACGCTACTTTGTGGCATCCAACTTGTTGCGTTTCAAAACACTACTTCCTTACCAAATCCTATATCCTTTTCCTACAAACCAATGATCTCATTTTAGCATTAAATCAACTCATTGAATTGAAGCATAAACAAAAGACAAATGAAATTATAATTAACAATTTCATTCATAATTTGCGAGGAAAATACACAGGAGAGCATATATCTTAGAACTAATATTTTCTTTCATTACTGATATTACTTTGTACAACCATTTTAAGATCAACATACACTATGACTCATTCCATAGACTCGCCTCTGATATATTCATCAACTTATCTATTTACATTCTATTGCTCTCTGAGCATAGCCTTTACCTAGACCTTTCTTAGACTCAAAGTTTTCTGAACTCTCTTCTTTCAGCCATGAAATCCCCTTTTTAAAAAACAGGGGAGCAACAAGCATCCGGCCGAATTACAAGTACATTTCAAAACCTAATTTCAACCGATTTCAAGAGATTCACCAGGTAGTTTTATGTAATCATTTGAAAGCAAAAGAAGGCAAAAGACAAAACTCATGCACAGGGTACAGTTAGCTGTTGCTGCCACGTCCACGTCGAACAAAAGATTTTGTATCATATTTAGCCGAAGGACTTCCACATCAGCATGGAAGAGTAAAAAACCAAAACCACGAACACGTTGAAAAGAGCCCCTCCTATGCAAAGACCATGGTATCATCAAAAATAAAAACAAGGAGAAAGCTCTATTCCGAGTCGCTAGCATCAGAGTATGCTCGACCACCCCGTGTTCATGACGAAATTGGTGGAACCATCACCACATCCTCATCAGAGCTTTCATATGGCACCAGAGAGTGAAGATACTGGCCATATCCCGAGTCAGTGTCTCCTCCAACATCCAAAGGACTATCAAAGAGCACAATGGGAGAATTATGTTTTCCCAGGCAGGCCCTATGACTCTTGTCTCTTTTCCTGGCCTTCTTCACAGGCTTAGCCGGCTCCTTGCCCTTAAACTTGACCAGTTCTTCTGAAATGTTCCTATTCCTTAAGTTGTAAGTACTCTAGACAATTGTTTTCTTCTTATGACCACGAGCCCTCCTCTTACCCTTTGAAACCTCAGAAATCACTGGGACTTCTTGCTCAGTTACAGATATAACATTCAAACACATTAAGTCGGCTAGACCTCCTAGCTGGCTAAATTGGCAAACCAGACTTTCCCATTTCGCAGAACAAAAGTTGATAACTAGCAAGATTAAATTGAGCAAAGACTGACAAGTAAAAAGCCTCAGAATCAAATTTGCAGGGAAGTACACCCACAAACCCCGACAATCACAACCAATCCCAGAAAAAGGAAATCCTAGGCAAACTAAAGCATGAATGACAGAGAGCCCAATTGAAGACTAACTCACCTGAGACAAGAACATTCACTTCTCAGCTCATGAAAATTAACACTCGCACACTTCTTCACTAACTTACACCTCACTCTCTCTACGGACTGAAAAATGGTGAAATCAAGAAGCAAGCGATCTACATTAAATAGACGATTTGGAGCATGCAACAATTAATGATTCAAGAACTCCTCGCACGTGTGAGTTGATAACTTAGCAACTCAGCTTTGAATCTGGGTCGTCAATCCTTGAGCCTTTAAAACTTCATCCATGGTGATCATGAGCATCATTTTTCGGCCTTTAGCAACCTATTCCTAGAAAACAGCAATGCCACCTCAAATGCTGCCACGTTTTTTCTTAATCTTTATTAATCATACGCAACATTAAATAGACAATTTGGAGCATGCAACAATTAATGATTCAAGAACTCCTCGCACGTGCGAGTTGATAACTTAGCAACTCAGCTTTGAATCTGGGCTGGCAATCCTTGAGGCTTTAAAAATTCATCCATGATGATCATGAGCATCATTTTTCGGCTTTTAGCAACTTGTTCCTAGAAAACAATGATGCCACCTCAAATGCTGCCACGTTTTTCCTTAATCTTTATTAATCATACGCGATCTAACAATTAGCATGCATCGCCAACTCAATCCGTGCTCCTTCATTAATATCGGTGAAGTACACAAAACCGGCGTTTGAAGAGAACATTCCATTATATACTCCATCGCTCATCGCGGATCCACCCCAAATTCCAAGGCTCCATCAGCGATGAGAATATTATCACGATGAACTTCAACCCATTGGATCATCTTGTTTTACAACCATCTCAACGGTTCTCCACTCGTCCCACTACTTTCTTCTTTGCTTTCTACAATGTCCTCAGGATATTGCCACGTTGCCTTTTTCCTTCAACAATCATCGCTCATCGCTGACAGATTTCATTCCTTACTAGTCCTATCAGCGATGAAATCTCAGCCCTTGGATCTATGGCACCTCCTCGATCACGTTCACCTTCCCATCACACATCACTGATTCATACTTCAAACTATGGATCGCATCAGCGACAGGAGATAAAGCGAAGAGGCCAAATTAAGACACATACACTTGCATGAGAATCAATGATAGAAAAGACATCGCATAGAAGATATATTCAGATTAGCAAAAGAAACTTGAACAGATAATCCCATCGCTCATCGCTATTTTGAAACTTAAGCTTTGGAATGAATCCACGATGAGCGATAAAAGAGCAACATCAAGGCCATCACTCATCACTAATTCTCCTCATACATTTTGCAAGTAATTAGCAATGAGAGATCCTAGTGATTACATTAAACATTTGCATCACGTATTGCTAATATAGAACTTGACATTCAAAACTAATCTACGATGCGTGAAGTACAGGAGATACATCATATCGCTCATCGCTATTTGAAAACTTACCATTACATAACCATCTGCGATGAGCGATGCAGACAAGAACAAAAGACCGAAGGCCATCACTGATCTCTAATTTAAAACTCAAGGCTCAAAAGCCATTAGCAATAAGCAAAAAAATAAAATTAATCACTATAAGGAGAGGCAAGAGTATCGCCCATCACTATTTCATATTAAGAGCTCTCAAAACTATCTGCAATGAGCGAAGCAAAAACAATACCACTCGTCACTTGTCGCTGATTCAAAACATACACTCTAGAAGCAATCTGCAATGAGTGATGTAGAGATGTGGCCAACAGGACTTAAGTGAAAAATTTTAAGCACATGCCCACAAGTTGTTCTAATGAAGGGGACCTTCTAGGATGATACGAGAGAATGGGCTCAAAAATTCCTAAGTCATAAAATGCAAAGGATGTAAAGGCCAAAAAGACACTTTACTCAACCTTATATATAAAATGAGAAACTCAGACCTGGGCATGAGGGACCGGTCACCCCACGACCGTTAATGACATAAGATGTTTTAATGTGACTGGCAATGGGCAATAGGAGGTCAACGGAAAATTAGAACCTTACAAGCGTTTAGAGCTAAGGGTTTCTTAAAGAGGATTCCAGGCTAACACAAAACCCTTCAACAGTGATGACAAGCAGAACCCTAAGCCCTCAGTTACCAACCCAGTATTCAAAATGTGACAAGATTTTGAGATGGAACATAAAAAAAAAATTGCAGGCTCCATCACATACCATCAAAACTAGACGTAGGGGAAGGCAAGGGAGAATCTACCAACAATCTAAGAGAGATGTATGGAAACACCATACACTAGATTGAAGACCTAATACTCACGGAAGAGTTGAACATTAGAAGATCGGAGCCGATAACATCAAGACGAATGGAGCATAGAAAGGACTCGAAAGGCAACCTGAGAGTAACAAACATTGAAGAGGGGTGAGTGAAGGATTTTGAAGTGTCTGTGAGTGCAGAGAGTTGGTGTAAATAGGTGTTTTACCTATCTAGATCCTATTTACATTGTTAAGTCCACTAAGGTCCTAGGAAGGAATCTTCTAGTTAAGCATTAGTTGTCACTTATCTAGTTGACATTTATTTAATGCTTGTGTCCTAGGTTGTTATGAGTTAGTTGTCTCATGTGATAGGATTAAAACACTTGTCATGATCTTGTCTAATCCTATTCCTCGCCTTGCCTATGTAAGCAAGGCTTCATATATACATTGCCATATTCATTTTGGCATTCTTGCATCCTTAATCATAACATGATATTTTTGCCATCTCTCTTGTGGAAGTTATTTTGTCTTGCAGGTGATCCTCGGGTGTTGAGGAGTTCACCATAAACTCCTACATAGAGAAAGCACCGAAACGTACAAATCAAGACTCTCCAATCAAGTTATCGTCACAAAGGGTACAACCAAGAGGCAAGATGGTGACTCCCTCAGCAAGTCCGAATGTGGAATGGCAAAAACTTCCAAAGTTCACTGGGAATGGGTCAGAGGACCCTATAAGGCATTGCAAGACATGTGAGTCAATCTGGGTAGTAGACAGTGACAGTCAATATGACAAAGCATATTGGTTGAGAGTGTTCCCAACAACACTACAAGGCATAGCAATAGATTGGTTTACAGAACTTGATGCACAATCCATAGCCTCATGCACTAAATAAAGCATTTGAGGTAAAATTTAAATTGTTGTGGGATGACAACGAGATCGTAGTAGAGATTTACAACATGAAGCAAGGAAAACATGAGAATTTACAGGCCTATAATCATAGACTCAAAGAACTATTGGTGAAATTGGAAAACTAGTTGGGCAATGGACTAAAGAAAAGATGGTTTATTGAAGGATTGATCCCTTCACTATGGAAAAAAATAAAATTCGTGCCTTCGTCATCATACGGCAATGCTTACAATCGAGTGATGCACATAGAAAGTGAAGATAAAATGTCCTTGCGCAATAAAAGAAAAACTGAGGAAGATGAAAGTTCATATGACAATAGCGACAATAAATCAAGAACAATACAAGCACTCCGGAGGGACATGCTCTGAATGATAGAAGAATTGAAGGCGAAGAAAGAAACTAACGAACTATGGTGTATGGAGTGCAAAATTAAGGGGCACACAAAAGGAAATTGTCCTAAAAAGATGTTATGTGAGATTTTCTAGGTTATGGGTCATTCAATAAAGGATTGCCCATACAATTTGAAGACCAAGAGTACATAAGTACTCTTTACGCAAGAAGAGGAATCCACTCCATTGAAGCCACAAAATGCGTATCCTAGTGGTTATCGAAATCAAAGAGGACGAAGCCAAATACAATATGACCCCAAAGGATGCCCTATCATATAATGTCGACAATGTAGGGAATGGGGACACTTTGCAAGAGTCTACCAAAACAAGCAAGACAAAGTGCAATTATTGTGCAAATGGTGTGGACCTGGAAACCACGAGGACACCTGATGTCTGAAGCAAAAGGCTAGTGTCAACATGATTGATGTAAGGCATAATGAAGTACTAGCCATTACTTGTACCCAAGCAAAGAAGGTTGTGTACCCAAACCCACATATAGAAAAAGAAAGGCTTTGTAAGCAAGGGTTGAAGTGGAGAATGCTATGGACAACAAACGATGCCACTCAAATGCAAATGCAAGTATAGTAACAAATCAATTACATTCCAAGAAAAATATTGCACGACAAGTACTTCAAGCTATTGTACCAGTTAAAGTAGTGGATTTATTACAAAGTATTCTTGAACTTTGAAATGTTATTGTATCGGGGGAGAATGAGATGGTGCATGCTACGACCCAATTAGAATTTGGTGAGAATGAAGAACCAATAACTAAACCTCCACTCTCGGGCAACCAAGTGATTGATCCAATGTTATTAATAGTTAACACAACAAAAAAATCAGCAATGGTGAAGATGGAGATCCTTGGAAGGAATCACACCAATACAATTGTTGATGGTGGGTCTAGCATGAACATACTTCCGGAAGACACTTGGAGAAGTCTTGGCAAGCCAACCATTTGGCCGCCAACTTTTCAACTGGTGGGTGCATATCAACAATGTTGATGTTCTAGCAGCGACGGGCTACTTCTTCCAAATCCGCATATGAAGATAATTGAAATATAGCCTAACGGCTATTTAAATTATATTTATATTCTATCCCTTGGACCGACTTAAGACATTTTGAAGAGTCACGTCTTTCATTAAAAGAGATTTAATATTGGTTATTGGAAAGTCGTCACTTCATCAAGGCCGACATCTCTTCAAGATGAGGTGCAAATTCAAGAGGCACGTCTTTCCATGAGGAGGCCGACATGTTCACTTGAGGAGATGTGTTGCTCTTCCCTTTGTATATATATACACATCCACTCTTTGTCTTGTATTCATTTAGTTCAATATTAACCTTTGAAGAGAAGCGCAAGTCATTTAGAAGAGGCAGCGATTTCTGTAGAAGCATATCTTGTTAGTTGCTGATATCATTCAGTAAATCACTTCATTCTATTGCTGTGTTAGCATCAGTTTGTGGTGCCTCTTATTGGCCTTCATATGGGCCTTTGTAAAGAAGACATTTGTGTTTACATTTCAATATATAAGTGATATATTGTTGCTGGGTTTTTCTCCCTCAAGAGGAGGGTTTTCCCAGGGTATCTGCTGTGTTCTTATTGTCTGATTTTGAATTAAATTCTGTGCATTAAATCTGATCATTAAATTTAACAAACAAGGTATTAAGGTACTTGGAGTTTTAATGAGACAAAAGGTAATTATTGGAACTCAAGCATTTTTGTTGAACTTTGTGGTCATTTCTTTAAGGAAGAAAGTGTATGATGCATTGCTAGGTCGAGGTTGGCCGGTAGCAACCAAAGTCGATCACAACTGGAAAAAGAATACAATCTCCATTAACAACAAGGGTCAAAAGTATGTAATTGATTTAAAGAACCAAGTCGTAAGTGAAGAAGCAGCTTCCTCCAATTTGGACTCCAAAGAAGAATGGACAGAGAAGCATGATATGGGTTCGACCATATTGTATGGCAAGAAAAGAACTCATTTGCATGACAAGAAAAGAATTATGTCATACGGCTAGCTTTTCCCTCAATATGCACCATAAGGCTACCAATCTACATTGTACAACAATATATGAGGCCATTGTATAGCCACACTGTAAGGCACCATCAAAAGCTATTGCACGGCTTCGGATTGCAAGACACATGGTACAGAAAGCATATTTAGTACAACATCAATTAGTGAAGGTAATTACAACTCCATTTATACAGTCACGGTGCATTACAACCATCTGACATCAAAAAGCAAGGAAATGCATCATACAGCATTGGGGTTTTATGCAAGTCATACAAACTCAAGGAAGGAGAATTAATTACATTGTATGGCATCAAAGACAATGGATAACTGCACGGTACAACAACAAGGAAGAAAGTGGGGAAGTAATTATATCACCATACAATGGAAAGGCAATAACCAAACCATACAGTGTCAACAACTCCATCACATTGTACAGTGCACCATTTACTTTGTACGGCAGCAACAAATTTCCAAAGTATAACATAGATCTCACAATACCACGACAGGTCATTTCACGATAGCATCAAAGCATTTCCATATGACCTACAAGTTCATCACACATTGTACGGCCTACATTGTGCATGATACGGTTGGCAAGTGGTCATCGTACAAGAGCAACAAAGGACCCCATCATTGTACGGCATATCAAAGTACAACGGCAAAGCATTCTCACCGTACAGCCAACCAAGCAACAAATTGTACAATAGAGAGGACAATTTGTATGGTGCGTTGTACAACAACGTTCATCCTTCACTCAAGGCAATGTACGACGGATTACACGACAAGGCTATTGCAACATACGACAGACACTTATCTTTGGTAGGGTATGGCATTGGAAACCAATCGTATGCCCTTCATCCTCTCGTAACATACAGCAATCTAATCTCACAGTACGACAAGTTAATTACCTCACTGTATGGAAGCATTGGGTATTTAGTAGACAGCATTCAATTCACATTGTCTTCAAACACTTTTCTATCGTATGACGGCTTGTTGTTCACCTTGTACGGCCTCCTCAACTGCCAATCACTTCCAACAGTACTGCTTTCCTCGTCTGGCAAAAAGAGCTTTGCTTCACCCCTCAGTGGCGTCCCTTCTCAACATACAGCATCCACTTCCTCATGGTGTACAACATCATTTCCTCACCATACAGCCCTTCAAAAGGCAGTGTACATACATCGTATGACAGTTTGGTTGCATCATTAAGCAAACACAATTTGACATCATATGATTGGTTAAACACTTCGATATCTCTATTTTTTGGCTTCATTGGCATTGTTTTTTGCCTCTTAAAAAATCCTAAAAATGATGTGTGCCATGAAGTTCTTTGTGGTTTTGAAGGTCTTAAATTGGACTTGGAGGTGTTGCCCCCAGACCCCCGCAAGGGGCACTACTCCTTGACCCCAATGGGGGCATTGCCCCTAGACCTCCATTGCACTCCTTTGAATTGCCAAGTACACTCCAAGTCTAAGTTTGCAAAGTACACTTCCAAGTTTTCGTACAAGTCCTTGTCTACAATATCATCATCAATCTAGCAAGTCTTCCCTGATGTTATTTGATGTTTACTTGTCATCTGGAAGACGAATTTTTCTTGTGGGGGGGATGATGTAGTCAGTGTACAATGTCTATTATTATGCAAAGATAATATTGGTTATCCGGCAATGTATTAATTGGCTGTCGGTTGGTGGACAGTTGTGTTCTTCTTGGCAATCGTCAGGTCCTTTAAATACTCGTCAAGGAGAGTATGATGATCTAGTCGGATCGACTTTGATCCTTGGCTAACCATCTCTAGTCTTCTTCTATAATAATTTCATGTGCGAATAAAGAAATATTTTATGCATGTATCTAGTATGCATTGTCATCTCTATTATTAATTCATGTATTTAAATTATCAGGTAGAGTAATAAACAAAATTGCCCATAAAATTGTAGCAAATGGAAACAAACCCTACAAGCCAATTATTGGCTCACCTATAACAATAAGAATGAGAACCAAGTTATACGGAGACAAAAGAGTCTTATAAGATTGTTTGTTTTGAGACCTTTTCTAACACCAAACACAACCCCATTCCCAATAGTTTTGATAAAATGCCTCTCGCAATGGCCAGTATGTTTAGTTTCATGATGTGGCGGAGCCATGACATGGAGGAGACATGCAGTGACATGGAATATTGGGTTGTGGAATGAGATGGCATTGCTTGTTGACATAAGATACTACATAGTAGAATGAGATGTCATTGTTTGTTGACTTGGCATCCTACATAATAGAATGAGTCATTGTTTGTTGACATAGCATACAAAGTAGTAGAATGATGTGTCATTATTTGTTGAGATGGCATAGGAATCTTACCAAAGAAATTAGAGTCCAAATGCGCAAATCAATTATAGGTTTTCCAGCACCCATGAGAATGAGATCCATGTTTACAAAGACAAATAGTCTAACAATTACATTCTTGACAGTAGGGAATGAGCTGATCGGCCATTCAAGGCTGCATTATAAATAAAAGATAAAATTTAGGTAGTGATATATAGTGATGATGTTTGTTTTAATACCTTTTTGATATAGAACATGACCCCCTTCCCAAGTGTCAATAAAATGCCTCTTAAGATGTCCATTCTGGTTAATATGACTAAGTGGTGAGGCAATGACATGGTGGTGACATAGGGGTGACAAGGCACACTAGGTGAGATGATGAGGTGTCATTGTCTATTGACATGGTACAGGAATCTTTCCCATAGCCACATGAGGCTCAACACATTTAACAAGAAAATCATTATTAATGTGGCCTTATAGGAAGGAGATGGTTTAATGTTTGTTTTACTTTTTATTTCTCTTGAATAAATTAGTAGGAAAAGTAGATTTTCCTACAAAGAAAAGTAAGACAAATAAGTTCCTTTAAAGGTGAAGCAGATCTTTCTCAAGAGATAGGAAGTGTATTAAATATTTTGTTGAATTATGGTAGCTTCGGTCAGATATAGAAATGATGATCGATTTGATAATATGTGTGTGTATATATATGTCAGTATGTACTGACATATGTATACACACATATATATTTAATTGTATATATATTCATGTCATCATTTGCAATAAATTCTGGAAATCGATGATCACTCATATAACTGATCGAAATCTACTATATTCCAAGTATATTATCGATCTGCATTTAGAGGTTATTACTTGCAGATTATTGGCATTTCATGTTTCATATAGGATCCCGATTGAGCATCATTATCGGTGATCATTTCCAGATTGGATATTATTTATTTGTGCAAGATAAATACAGATCGAACTTGGTAAGCATTTATGTTTATTAAGTAACAAACCCCGATTAGAGATCGGGTGTTTAGTTAAAATGAAAAGGTACAATTCATGAGACATCTCATGAACGGACATGCCTCCACTTTGTGGAGACATGTCCACTCATGGGATGTGTCTCTTCCTTATATATTTAGTGTAGATCCGATCCACAATTGGAGACATCGAAATCAATAAATGTTCTGCTCTTGTAGATCAAATACCATTAAGGAAAAAATTCAGACTTGTGATGTACTGACATATGTATACACACATATATATTTAATTGTATATATATTCATGTCATCATTTGCAATAAATTCTGGAAATCGATGATCACTCATATAACTGATCGAAATCTACTATATTCCAAGTATATTATCGATCTGCATTTAGAGGTTATTACTTGCAGATTATTGGCATTTCATGTTTCATATAGGATCCCGATTGAGCATCATTATCGGTGATCATTTCCAGATTGGATATTATTTATTTGTGCAAGATAAATACAGATCGAACTTGGTAAGCATTTATGTTTATTAAGTAACAAACCCCGATTAGAGATCGGGTGTTTAGTTAAAATGAAAAGGTACAATTCATGAGACATCTCATGAACGGACATGCCTCCACTTTGTGGAGACATGTCCACTCATGGGATGTGTCTCTTCCTTATATATTTAGTGTAGATCCGATCCACAATTGGAGACATCGAAATCAATAAATGTTCTGCTCTTGTAGATCAAATACCATTAAGGAAAAAATTCAGACTTGTGAATTCACGATCGGTATTTTTCAATATTGATTTGGCATCAACTTCATATTTATCAAGTTCAATATTCTGATTATAATCTGCAAGAAAGTACAGTGATTCTAAGAATCATATTCTGAAAATAGAAAAGCCATAGATAGATCAAATCTGAAAGAAATTTAATCATTTTTAACATATTTGCTTAATGGAGATATCTTGATACGAAAATTTTCAGCAAACAAAGAGCACACATTCAGCTTGAAGACACTGCACTTTGAAAGAGATTCAATGTCCGTTGCAGCCACATTTTAAGTTTCTTATGACCATTCATGTCACTGGGCACCCTTGATATCAACTCAAAAGTCTCTCCAGTATAGTTGTTGTCATTGCTAATATACATTTTTCTTAGTAATATGGCAGCCAAAACATATAAAAAATGAAATGATTCAAAGAATGAATTACAACCACCAGATATGGGCAAAAGAACTAGTGCAACAAAGAGGGGGGAATGTTATGAACCTTTTTATTCTTTGTCAATAGTAATGGTATTAGTAGGTAATCAGTCCAACCAATCCACCCTTTTAGTCAGTGTGCCCATGTTCATTTTATCCAAGTTATTTCTTAGCATTTGGTAGAAGTGTAAATACTAAAAAGTAAAATGTAATAATCCCACATGGATGAAGAGAAAGTATTTATAAATAGGCTCTTAGGCCTTACAATTGCAACTGTGTTTTGTAAGTTGTACCCAAGTCTACAGTAACTGTAATTTAAGCCAAGGATGACATCCACATTGCTTTGGATGTATGGGCATGAATTGAATTGGCATTTCCAGGAAAGCTCCCTTTCTACTTTCCTATGCATTGCAAGGCTCATTCTCCAGCCATTGTATATCTGTTCTTGGTTTCCAATTTTTTTGAAGGGAAAAAAAACACAGATAATCAGTTTCACATTTTTCAACAATTTCAGAGTTGTTTATGTAGCTTTCATAATGCTTCTCTTTAGATGTCAAACTTTGCATCAGTTTCAGATATATCATGGTTTCAGTCAGATTTGAAGTTCTCAGTTCTGATTTTTTAAGTATCAGATTTAGGTTTTACATCATTATTCAGACATTTTTATTTCTGCAACTCAAGTTTTCTATTTCAGAAATTTTTATATATGTTATTAGAAATTTCAGGAATTTAGATCTAAGCTGTTAGGTTTCAGTATTGTTGTGTCTTAAACACACATGCCCCATTTTGCCTTGGCAAACAGGGCCACCCTCTTTTCTTTTGCTTCCTTCACCTTGTTTGTTCATTTGCTTGCTTGCTTGTCCTCTTGCTTGGTTTCATTTTCTTGTCTTTTTTCCTTAGTTTCATTTTGGGTGTTTTGCCTCTTGTTGGACTTTCGTAGTTGGTCATCCTAACATTATTGTAAAGGAAACTCTGAAACCCCAACACTTTGTTACCCGGACTTGTCAGGCCCGTGATGTTACCCTGTTGGACTTTCGAAGTTGAACATCCCTGCATGACCGTAAAGAAATCTAAGAAACCCCAACGCCAAGGATATGGCATCACCTCAACCTACCCCTTCAGCTCTACATTTATGGCATTTTCTCTTGCATGTTTTCTTTCTCCTTTTATTTTGTGTTTGCCTTTATTTTGTTTATCTTTTGTTTTCACATTTATACTCTCACAAGCCTGTGTTTTTCTATGCTTCATTGTGCATCTGCCATTGCTGGGAGCTGTTTTGTTTGTGTGCTGTTTTGTTTGTGTGTGTGTTTGTGTGAGTGTTGTGCATGGTGGGAGCCCATTTTCTTGCCTTGTCGTCCGGCTCACCATCATTTACCAGGTAGGGTTTCTCCCTGGTCCATTAATGGCAACCCCTTTTTCTTCTCTTCATTTTTGTTCTTTGGGTTTTGTTTGTTTTTCCTTACTTTGAGTGCATGTTTATTGTTTTTCCCATACACTAGGACACCTGTTGTGGTTTTTCCCTACATTTTTTAGGTGTTCATTTTGTTTTTGTTTAAATTTTATCTTCATCTTTTCTTGTCGCCTAGTTGTACATCTCTATTTTCCCCTTCGTCAAATATGTCTGCCAAAGTTCTAGCATCTTTTTTGCCTAGTGATGTCATGATGACATCACCCTCTCACAGTCCTAGTGCCTAGCATCAAACTCTTGGGATTCCAACGGTCCAAATATAGACTCCCATACTAAGAAAATTTTCAAATCCTTTGGAGTCAAGGTTTGATCCCCAATAATTTAGAAGTCTTTTTCTTTCAAGATCACGGTTCCAAATTTTCTTATGCTTTGGTATTGGTTTAGTCATTTCTGACAATCTCTAAGTCCTTATCTTTCGGCATCATTATTTTGAACAACTTTTGCATTGGTATCAATTCTCTAGTATGTCCAAAGTTTGATCCCCGACAGCTTGGATTTGTCTTATCTTTTCAAGATAAAGATTTCAGGCATTTCCTTGCTCGCATATCAGTTCAATGGTATCTTCAATCCCCAAACCCCAAGGCTTTCTAAAGGCTTATTCTCTTGTGTTTGAGGATTGGTTGTACTTTTACATGGTGGACGTTCTAGGCCTAAATTATTCATTTTGATGCTTACATTAGCACTTGTCATTGTGTATCCCTTCGAGCATCAAACTTTTGGATTCCCTAATATGTTGGGCATGAAGCATGCTAAGATCCTGAACTCCAATTTCCCAATAGATTTCTATAAAGAATTGTATGCTCAATCAATGGTATGTAAGATGGTGAAACTCCAATAGTAAGCTTGCTTATTCACTGAATCCTAACTTAGTTCTTTCATTATGTAATGGTATATTCGTTTATTTAATTATAATCAAATTGATCTTAAAGAAATGTGTTTTTTATGCTACTAATGACCTTATGTGTTCTTGGCAGTATTCATGCAAGGAAAACCAAGGATGTAGTACAAGGGTTATCACCCTCCAATAAAGATGTTCTCTCCTTGGTCTGAGATCGAGGACACTGATCTAGGAAATGTGAACATTCAGAGCTTCCTACAAAGGATTGGCATTGAAGGAGACAGAATTTTAATGGCTCAATGAATGGCTGTCTGTAGTAGTGTAGACAGTTGCCTTCCTAATCTCCCTTCAATCTCTAGAGCTTGTTTTAGCATGTGCACAAGCCTATGATAGAAAGAACAAGAGAATACTTAGACCTACTCACCAAACAATATTGGATATCCATCATGAGGTCATTGAGAAAGTGTTTGGGCTCCCCACTTATGCTCAATATGACAAAATAGACATGAAAGAAGCAATAAAGTATTATGAAAACCTAACCTCACAAGCTACCAATTTTATCAATGACAACTTGTTGCAGCAGAGAATGAAGTATGCTATGAAGATGGCCAAGGTCATTCAGAAGAGTGAGATTCATGAAGATCCCAAAGATGCAACCACTCTCCTAAGAAGAGTTTTTGGTCAACCTAATGCCAAGAACTTCTATCCTTGGATGTGCTACTTTATCATTCAGATTTCTAATGACAAAAGTACAGATTGGGCAACTCTTATTAGTGATACTTTGGATGAAGAGTTGATAGAGGTGTCAAAGACCTCTAGGTTTTATATGACCTCATGTTTGGTGTATCTGTTGGCTTTCCATGCCAACTTTCGAGGTCTAAATCGAGTTAGTACCTTGCAACTTGGGGAAACTAAGTGTATGATTGTTACCCTCAGTTGGAATTGAAGGAAAGTTGGAAACATTACAACCAAGTGAATGATGCCTTTGTGTTTGTTGTCATTAGATACCTAGAGAATGACTATGTGAAGAGGTTGTCCCTAAAGGCAACTGAAGCTATGGCTGAGTTGGGAAACTAGTTTTTCCAATTCATGGCATTCTCTTATATCAAAGTGGGTGGTTTTCATAAAACACCATGCAGACTCCCTAGATACCCCAGTGACAAGATAATTTTGCTGGAAATTTACACGCAAGTGGTTGAGATTCAAAAATTGATTGCTAACAAGCATAAGGTTGGAATCTCTTTTCCCATCAAGGTAGGAGCTTATTCATGTTCCAATATTCATAGTGCAAAAACTACTAAGAAGGAAATGGCTTGGTTAACCATGCACTCATCTGAGGCCAAGGATAGATATGATCCCATTGGAAAGATTGCCTTGATTGGAGCATTTTTTGTACATCTGCCTACTATTGAAGACTTATGGGCTAATTGCCTAAATAAACACGAAGTCAGAATAAGAGATTATTGCAAGATGGCACTCTTTCTAATCAAGGGGTGCATTTTGGTGAAAGTCCCAAAAGGAATGCATGAAGATGGAAAGGTCTTGGACCCTTATGTAGCAAAGTTTATAACCAACACATGGATAGAATAGGCTGGTCTGTGCTAGAAGATGTTTCCATTGAAGCTAGAATTAGGGCTGCGATAACAAGAACTAAAAGGTGGTTGAGGCATCCTTATTTGATGGATGATCGTCACCCACAACAGTAGAAGCCTTCTCAGGAACCTCCTCAAGCTCCCCAAGTACAGAAAGATGTTGGAAATGTGCATATAGTCTAGTCCACATTGAACATTCATATATGCTAGTCAAAAATAAATTTAATGTCCATATATGCTAGTCCACATTGAGAACATTCACTAAACTCTTGCCAGCAATTAGAGCAATGAGTATTTAAACTATGTATATTCCAAGAACTTTATGCCAATTCTGCAGTTCTTTTGGTTTTGGTAGATTGCAGGTGAGGTTATAGATCGCTTTAATGGTAGTGACCATATTTGAATGTCACCAGGCTCAGTACACCATAGCCTTGTCATTTCCTTAAAAATTTAAACCTTATCTACATTCAAATGTATCCGTACACCACAACCTTACTAAATGTTGGACAAGATTACAGGTTGTTCTCGATTCAAACCTGCATGTCCTTCATTGCCATTACACCTAAACCGCTTGGACACAAAATCTGCAATTCTAGTCTTTGTGTTCTTATTCATTTCAACACAACGAGAGGGAACATAATGAACTCGATCTTAGAAGCACTCATTTGAGGAATCAATTAGTAGAGCCTTACTAAAATATAAAATCTAGCCCAGAACTTATCACCTGAAAGGTAAGACTTTCTTGATATTTTAACAAAAGTATCATTAGTTATGAGGTATAAACCCGAATGGGTACAAAATTTGAACATTATAAATCGAAACGGATTAAGAAATTATTTTCCTGTGGATAAAAGAGGTCTCATTCTTGCCCTTATCTTTTAATATAAGCAAAAAAGGAGTAGAAGGGCTTACTGGGCTTGTCGGTCACAAGAACTGTAATGTCGCCATATATCAGGTCATTCACAGCAGCTTGGTGCAGAGCCCTAAAATTTGACCCACCGCCAGAAACGAAAACCGCCAGCTTCTTCCTTCCCTGCGCATCATCTTTCTCAAGGACCCCACTTTGATCTTTTGGTATGGATTCACATTTGCAAGGAATGCGATTGAGCGTTGTGGCTCCTAACATTATGGATTGATTAGACCTAGTTAGGCCTCCCCATATACATTTTAGATTGACTCTCTGTATAAAAAAATAAAAGAAGAAAAAAATTAATATTACTGATGAAGTACAAAGGGAGACAGACTTCGACCACTTCTTCGAGTCTGCCCCAAATTCAGCATTCACCATTTCAACTTCAACGTGTAAGAAAAATATTAAACATCACAGTAATGGTGGAACTTACATTGGAGCGGCTATAAATAACAGCAGTTGTGTAGCTGCCATTTTGCAATGGAAGAGCTTTCTGTGATGGTGTAACACCCTTGAGATGGGAGTTTATTCCTCCCGGAGCAAAGAAAGCCATTCAGCTCAGATACAGTAGTATTCCTTATATTTTAAAAAACCGAGCTATTTTGTAGTTAGCCGGTAGACTTTTAAATTAAAATGACAGGGTCTGTTGGTGTATAAATTGTTTTTTACCTTGTGAACGTTAATTTTTTTTGTTCTACTTTATTCTTCCTTCTCCGATGTTGAATCGTTTCCCTCTGGAATCTCCCATTCAGACAACCTTCTTGGCGCAGGATTTAAGCCTTCTAACGTTGTTTTCAGATCTTTCAAAAATGTATTAGCCTATTGGCAGCAAGCCTTTAGTCGACGGGCTTTTTTAGGACGGGTTCAAGAGCACTAGGGCTCTAGGGGCACGCGAGAAAAGTAGTCTACTTCGGCCTATGAGCATTGCATTAGCGGTCATATCTGAGGATTAATAATTTTGCAAAAGGGATTTGAAGGTAAATTTTAACATGAAATTTGGGTGTTGGAACTGCTAAAAATTTATTAAAGCGCTAGGTTCTTATAAGCAAGTTTCCTGGCTTGGGATTCAATTCGAAAGGATTGCACCGATAGATGTTTAAGGAATGGAAGGAGTTAGGTAATTAAGGTTCAAATTGATCTATTCCCTTATGTTAAGTGCTAGAGAGGTAGAAATGTGATTTTGAAAGTTGGATTTTGATTTAATGATAATTATTTTTATTTTATTTTTTAGTCATGTTACTTTTCTTTTAATTTTAACATAGATTTATTTTTCATGATTTTAGTATGTGTTTGTTTTTCTTATTATTTATTGCAATTTTAAAGATTTTTAATTGAGGGTGATTAGTAATTTGTTAGGTAATTTTATCAATGTTGCATTATCTTTGTTGAAATATACATTGAAATGAATTTGAATAAGGGTCTCTTTGAATCAATTTTATTGAAAAAGAATGGATGGTGCTAATCTCAAGTTCTTAATTATATTAGCATCCCCTTCAGGTGTTGAAGGTGTCTTGATTGTGGACATTTTGCAACTCATTGTTTAAGAACGGTCTTTGATTCTTCAAAATAGAATAGCAAGGAGAATGCAATTTGGTGGCATAAGTCAAAGCCTTACCACTATTAATTTGATCCAACCTCTACTTGAATGGTGTCCCCCTCCTCCTAGTCACATAAAGGACAATCTTCACTATTCTCCTCTAGCTCTACAAAGAAGAGTTTGATCATGTATATATGGTGTCAAAAAAGACTCCCCAATGTGACCCCCACATTTCTAGTCACACACTAAATGTTAAGGAGAAGAAAGCCCCTACCACTTGAGAATATGTTTTGATTTCTTTAGAGTCCATTGTGGCTAATCACGTACAAATGACAATAGTGATTAGACTATAGTGTAGAAGAAAAAAGATTCCTTCAAAACAAATAAGGATTCACATAGTAGGATTATTCACTCCCAATGCAAAAAGAAAGAGATTGGAGAAGGGAAAGGTTTAGGTTTAGGTTTTGGTTAGTTAATTTTTTTTGTATTTTTGTTAATGAGAATTGGCCTTAGGCTATTATATGTAAATTTTTTAATGGTGGTTATAATCATGTTTTATATTGTCTTATGCATAGCTCTATCACAACATCTCTAGTTTTCGACTATAAATATATAATTATTTTTTTAAAATTGAGGAACCAATACTTGGTGGGACCTGCAAAGCAAAGTTCGAATGCACACCATTATAACCTTCACCCACATGAGCTACCCTCCACCCATGAAAGGGTAAATCCAAGGGAAGCATACATGCAACCATCATCGATGTTTTCCAATAGCTTGATTGTCTGGTCTACCCCTAAGTGCTTGTAATTATAAATTAAGATTAGAATTGAAATTATAAATTAATTTAATTAAAAACCAGAGTTTAATCCCTAATGGGGTTGGTAGAGTTAGAAATAAAGGGCAATAATGTTCTCTTGTGGAAGGAAGAATCAAGTTGAACTTCAACAATGTTGCTAGAGGAGATTCTAGGTTAGAGCTTCGAGTGTTTTTAGGGACATCGATGGTAATTATTCACTCCTTTATTTTGAGGCTTTGGAAAGGAAATTCCATAATATAGCTTATACCAAAGCTATGTGGTGGAGTTTTGAGCTTACAAAAGAGAAGGGATGGAGAAAGTAGAAGTGGAAGGAGATTTTCATCTTATGACGGATGGGGGATGGAGAGAGTTGGAAGAGGAGGGAGGTTCTCATATCATTGTGAAAGCATTAAAGAAGGGTTCTATGAAGCAATGGCAACTGGATATCATCGTAGAGGATTAAAAATAGGTTGTGAATATTTTGAATGCATTTTTCCCAAACACACCTTAAGAAAGAGGAATAAATTGACACACTATATAGCAAATTTAGTTGACAAGTTAAATGAGTTATGATAGGGGAACCTTAGAGTTATAAATTCTTACTCTAATTTCCCTATTCTTGAAGATTTAATCAATAAAGAAAAATATATTTTTAAAACTATCCCCCGTGTGAATGATGAAAGATGATGTTTGAAAGCACATAAGAAATACAGTGTTGTATGGGGATACAAGCGAGGAGAAGGCCTGAAGATGTTTTCCTTATGGATCTTGATGTGTATAGTTGTTATACTTTAGCCATATGAATCAATGTAAATCAATTAAAATTTCTTAACTATGTCAAGCTTTTGGATATTATAGTAATATAGCAAGGTCCTTTTAAAAATAGAATTTAAAATAATAAATTACAATTTAAACATATAATTTAAAATTTATATCTAGTTTTTTAAATTAATTTATAGTTTTGATTAATTGTATCGTTTATAAATTTTAAATTGATAATTGAAATTGAAAAATGAAAATATTCCTTGGGTTTAACCTAGGTCAATTAATTAAATGCGACAATTATGCACAAATCAACCTAGACTAATTTTATTTGAGAAAGTACAGTGGATTAGATCATATAGTATTAGCTAATAATTATAATCACACCATAAATAATAATAAACAAAAAGAGAGATGGTTTAGCTTTGTGACCAAAGAATGTTTATCAATTGATGAAGATAGTGAGATTTATGTGCCTTGGAATCTAGATATGACATAGACAACCATGTGTATATATCTAAGTTAGAATGTTCCCCCTACTTTGTGTTGGATCAACCTTGTTGTTTTGGATCTAGTTAAAACATGTAATCTCACTCTATATATGTAAATGCAATCTTTGATTATCTTTAGATTCTACCCTATGAACTTGATCTTTGATGATCTCTAGATTTTTCCATATGAAATCTTAAAAAATAGGCTACTAGATAATGATGTTCTCTATCACACTCTCAAGGTTTTGTTGTCAAGCTTTTATTTTAAAATACCTTGGCATAAAATAATCTTCAAACTTGCACATGAATTCTAGAATTATTGCCACATGATTCATATGTTCTAAAATGTGTGTGTGATAAGATGCATATGTGAATGATTGCTCTTAAATATCCTCATGTTGATAAATTCTTTAATTATTCTTTGGATAGTGGATGATAAAGTAATTAGAATTCAACAAAATCCTTTTTCAATGTAAGTATAACGCAAAATTATGAAGATTTGTGTAAAGTTGATTTGGGACCAAAGAGTAAGATAGGGTCAATTACCTAAATATTTAAAAAAAAAATCCATTAAAAGGATCAAGATCATGGGTACAAGGATGATCTTGCACCCATAAACACAACTAAGTCAAACACCCAAGTTGAATATATTTCCAATAGGATTAGATTGTGAACTAGGATTGGATTAATGATTATAATTAGACAAATAAGCCAATTGTGCTAGGATTGCATGCAAACAAGTATAAGGATAAGTGATAAGTGTAGGGCTAGGTACAATTAAGGCTAGGTATTGATGGGTCTAGATAATGGCTAGATTTTTCTTCATCAGTTATACCTTTATCATTCCATTTGCTAAGTTACACAAACATTTCCAAGACCATACAACTTTCATATTCCTTTTATGCACTTTGAAAGACCTAAATATATTGAAATATAAATATGATATATTGATATATGCTTGTTTGGTTGTATGAATGTTCATAGGATTTAGTATGATTTTATAGTTTAATTATGATTTTTAAATGATGTGAATGTCATGGTAGAAAAACTAACATCTTGTAGCCAAGAAAATTGTAGCCTGCAACAACTAGATTTCCAACCTACAACAAAGGACCATGGATGGTTGTAGGGGAGAGCTAGAATAATTGGAGAACAACAGTTCCAGAGAGAAGCGAAGGTGGCTATTGAATAGTCAACTAAGAGTCATTATAAATGCACTTTTATCCACCAATAAGACAACTAGATGAAGAAGTTTGTTGGACAAATAGGGGTAACCCATGACGTGACAGTTTATAGAAACATGTTCCTGTCATGGCGATTAACCATTAGGGGTAGAGTCCTAGTTTGGTTTTCCTTCTTCTAGTTCATTTTTATGGTTTTTTGTTTCCAAAACTTGTCCTCTTCCTATCCTTGATGGAGAGTGGACGTATGCATTAATGTTCTATTTTTTTCCTTGATGAATAAGACTCCTCCCAAGCCTATATATTGGGATTTGTGGTTGAGGAGTAGATCTAGTAGTAGTAATAGTATGATTGTTTTTACTAGTTAATAACTATTAATTTTTTTTGTTATCAAGTTGCAATAGATATGTACTATTGAATGAGAAATCTTTTAGAGATTCTTATTACACTGTAAGAAGTTCATTTTTTATGCAATAAAGGATTTTAGTTCATTTTCATGAATTACTGATCAAGTAGTGTATATTTGATATCTTATGTGGGTGTAGTAACTCAAACAAGGGCCACTCAAGGTACTGCCAACCCATCTTTTTTCTGTTACTAGATTAGATGTTGCATTATAATTCACTTGAGATAAGTTTTCAAGTATGTGTATGTGAAATTCATGAATGATATTTTGTAGCATGAATTACATTGAGTTATTCTCTAGAGAAGTTAGAGGTCATAAATTAGGAGTTAGAAGATAGAAGTATTAGTTAGTTGCAAGTTCAGATTTAATAGCTATCAGTTACATTATTAAGTAGTAAGTACCTATAGCATAAGCAAGAGATTTATGTTAGTTCTTGTTGAGGGTGATTTTAGTTACACACAATGTGCTAGGCAATAAGGGTTTATTTCCTCTCTTGAAAAATAGTGAGAACTACTCCAATGTTCCTTTCTATTAGATCATGACTATGTAGATAGCACAGTTATAAGATCAATGTAGTTTCATGAAGGGATCCAGAATTTAGATAACTGGAAAATTATATGCAATCACAAAATATAATAACTCAAAATAGCATAGTGCATTTTAGAACATAGCATATTAAGAATCATGTTATTGCTCTTTTAGTACAACGTATGAACTATTTATAAAATAAAGTGAAAAAGAGAAGTAGGGTAACGAGGAATAATATAAATCTATTCCATTTGAACAACAACATCAAGCATTCAATCAATCATGTTTGCATGTTTAAACAAGATCTTTTGAAACAACCATTAAGAAAAATAGCATTCACACATTCACAATTAATGGAGTACAATCTTCAAAGGAAAAAAACACACACAAGATTTTTGAATTTCATTCAACCAGAACATCATCAATCTTGCACAGATCTAGGAAAAAATCATACTTAATTCTATAGATTAAACTCATATCTCATCAATTTAGCAATTGTAATTAAAACAAAATGATCATACCATCACCATGGTGCTAAATCCAAATACATGCAATACAAGCATAATCCTTAGATAAATAAATTAACTTCACACCAAAGTTAGCAAGCAAAAATCCACATTGAGATTGTATTTGTTTGTAGTTGCAAAAATTACATAAGAATTCTGACCTTTAGAATGATCTAGAATTAAACCTATATGGAAAATCAAGTCCCCATAATGGTGGATATGAAATAAAAAGCAACTGGAGCTAACTCTAGCAATTGAGTCTCTTTTCTAATTTTAAGGAAAGCATGAAATAATTGAAAATACGATAAACATAAAGCTAGGCACCACCCAGTATAGTTTAGTTATCAATTAACTAAAGAAACTTAAAAGAAACAACTGTGATCGGGACCCAAGTCGAATTGGGGCTAATTGAGTGTCTTCAAAATCCAACACACATCTCCTCCATGTATTATGATGCATGACTTTACATCAATATTCATTGCCAAGAGTTATGCCCAACTTAATGTCAACAATTCTTGAAGATCTAAAAAAGCATGCCATCTTCAACATCATCAACACTGCAAAACATTGGTCCAGCTACAACATCGACACTTATCCTATGTCCAGTTTATTTAGCAAAGTTATCGGACCATGTTGGTACTATCTCATTCATTATTTCTATAGATGGTCCTTTATGAAACCAGATCTTGATATTTTGATCAAAAGTGGCCCTTTCAATCTTGCTAACCATGTTGTATATGCCTTCCTAGGTAACATGTCCCTACATCAAATTCTATAAATATTCTATCATTTTCTTAGGCTCTCTTACTAGTGAAGGGTTTTCCCAAAACATGCATCCTAAATATTCTATGGCCTTCCAGATGTCATTCATTATTCTTAGCCTGACTCCTATCATTGTTCAACTTATTTTTACATCCATTCAAAATTTCCACCTGGAATTTAGTTGCTCTTACCTAAACAGGAATCAACACATGTTCTTCTTCCTCAATTACTACAGTCTTGAGCAATTCCTCTTCTTTGGTTCCATTAATTTTGTGGAGGATTGGAATGTATTCCTCCCATATTAACAATTCTTCATCAATACATAGAGCGAGTTGTTGAGCATTGTTATTCTCATCACTAATAGCATGGTACAATTTGATGATCTATTTTAAAATGGTTTCTACCAACTCCAAGAAGTTTTCCTTCCATTGTTGCATAGCTAGAACCCACACGTTAGGGTTAGAGGGCTTAATTTCACCTTTCAAGGTACCTTGAAGTGCAAACTCGGGATCTTTATCATCTACGGGCCCAACAAGGTTATTGATGCAAGTAGTTAACTGATGAACTTGAGCTTTGAGCTCGTCTTTGGTGTTCTCATCCTTTTTCATCCTTCTCAAAATAGTAAATACTAACATCTTCAAGCCTTGATGTTCACCCTCCCTTATTTGTACCCCCAAATGTACTTGACGAATTTGGTAATCAAAAGGTGTCATCTCATATTCTAGCTTGTCTACCGGAGGGACTATCAACTATTCCATTTCCTTGTTTGTCCACTGAGATGGTAAAAATCCTTTGAGCCTTCTTCCTTCTTCTTCCAGGAGGCTAGAAGGCCTCTGACAATGATGTTAAGCTTGGCTCTGGAGTTTCTACATATGTCCTCCACCTTTTCTTGATAGTCTAGTTTAACCACGCTAGTATTGCAATAGAGGTTTCTCTAGGAGTATAAACTATTATTGTATCCTAAGAAGCACCAACATTTACCTCTGACTCTTATTGAGTTTTCTTTTCTTTTTATTGAGCCCTTTCTTGGTGCATTTCTTCACCCTGAGGTATCTCCTCAACAACTTTTTCTTCTTGGTTGGCTTCCTTTTCAACCTCTTGTTGTTTCAATACCTCCTCTTGAGCAACATGCTCATCTATGTGAGGTATTTATTTATTCACTTCTTGTAACACTTCTTCTACATTAATATCAAGCTGGACATTATCAAAAACATCACCAACATCCTTAAGCACTTCCTCTTCTCTGAGAGACTCCTTTTCAACCTCCTCTTCCTCAACAATATTCCTTCTCCAAGGGGCAATCCACTTGTAGGAAGGGGGGGATTTGGTAATGGAAGCTGAGGTGGTGGTGCAACTACTCTTTTATCTGGTGATGGAGGGGGACTAGGCAATGGAGAATCATGAGGAAGGGTAGAGGAGTAAGCCTCCTCAATTTCCTATTGGGCTACTCTTTCTCCAATTGCTACCCTTGTTCTCCTTCTTCTATAGAGCTTTTATCCTTCTAGTTCATCCTCTTCCTCTGAAGCAATGTTAATTGGACCCATTTCTTTCTTTTTCTTCCCTACTTCTCTAATAGGGTTGCCCTTGTCTTTCTTCTTGTATGTAGGGGTGCTAGAGGAAGGTTTATCATGCTCTTTCTTCATAGTTACCTTAGCTGAAGTTCCTCCTTCCTTTTCCTCAACCACTTTTGGCTTCTCCAAAGGTTTGGCCATGGAAGAAGGTGTAGTCAACCAGCGTTGAGAGTGCACCACCACTTGTTGAGACCTTTCCTTTATGTTGTCATTTTCCTTGACTGAACAATCTACATTAAATATAAGAACCTCAAAGATCCTCTAAGTAGCATAGGCTGGATCCAAAACCCTTCCATCTTTTAGTTGTTTTTTAGGGATCCTGACCTTTAAGTAATGTCTCATTAAAAATATTTTCAATCGACAATAATCTTTCAGTCTTACTTCAAAATCTTCCTCACAATTTTCCCAATGATCTTCCAATTCCAGCTCATGGATGAAGTATGCTCCCATTACTTTGTTGATATTGCCAATGGGGTCAAATCTTCCCCGAGCCTCATTGTACAAATCAAATCTATACCTGGACATTTTAATTTTTGCATTCTTGGCATTTTTCTTATTCACATAAGAATACACTCCTATTTGAATTGGGAAACCATAAACATGCTTATGTTTCCTTGCAATGACTTGTACTTCAATGATCTGCCTACAAACCTCTAACATAAGCAGTTTGTTTGAAGGATACCTTGGAAGTTTATATGGCATCTTGTGGAAACCTACCACACTAATGTAAGTAAATGTTTTGTACTAGATGAACCAGTACCCAATGTCTCCAATCACTTTCATAGCCTTGAGGGAGATCCTCCTAGAAAAATCTCCTTCCAAGCCTCTAATTATCATGTAAATAAAATTTGCATTCACAACACCAAAATGGCAGAGAATTGCCTCCAACTCTAATTGGGGTTAATGTTGATAGATGGTGACTTCACCCAGCTCATAAGAGCCCACCTTGGTGAGACTTGGGAATGAGGCTTGTGAAACCAACATATACACAAGGTAGGATGTCATAAAGAACCTAGTAGATGAAAGGACATTGTACATTTGTTCATGGATGCTAGCACTAATAAGGCATGCCCAATAAATTTTATTCTTGTGAGAAGAATTGATAATCCTGATGAATCACAAAATCCAAGGATAAAAATCCTTTGCATTAGGTTATCCAAGCACTCAGCTTAATAACACAATCAGGTTCTCAATTGCTAGCACAACCTGTACCTAACCTAAATAATAAGCCTATCCAACAAGCTTATGCTAATGACACCATACAATACTCCACTTATGAGGTTAAGGCGAGTGATGTACACCTCAGATCAGGGAAGATGTTAGTTGGGACTTCACTCCTCATATCACTGAATTAATTGACAAGGAACTCCCAAAAAGCCCATGCGCAAACAATCTAAGGAACCTGACTCAAATCAGGCCAATCCTATAACCATAAGTCCAGAGCCTCCATTCCATGAGAAATTAACAGTCCAAAAACATCAATCACAAGCTGAAACTAATCTTTCGAGACATCTCAAGGATGTTTACATCAAAATATCCCTCATCCAGGCTATTAAGGAAGTTCCTATTTATACTAAAATAGTGAGAGAGCTATGCCTCAAAAAGCTAGGAAAAAAGTGAAAGGACCCTCTGTACATGTCTTAGGACAACTTGTAGGAATTATGTTGGGAAACATACCTATCCCCAAGTATACAGATCCTGCGAGCTCTGTAGTATATGTCAAAATAAATGACACTCTCATTAAGAATACCTTAATTGATTTAGGAGTGACTATTAATATAATGACCAAAGAAACCATTAAATTATTATAACTAATAGAACTCAAACCTACACCTATTGTGCTACAGTTGGAAGATTGGTCCATAGTCAAACCTGAGGGAACCATTGAAGATTTAGTAATAACATTAGATTCATGGGAGTGCCCTGCACACTTTATGGTATTTGCAACCTAAAGCTAATCTTGCAAGATATCCCCTCGTCTTAGGGAGACCAAGTGTTTGGAAATAGTAGATTCCTTCATAGGTTGCGGGTTTGGAAAGATGATCATTTCTAATAGGAATGTGACTAAGAAATTAGTCCTTTATCCACCAGCCCAGCCACATGCAGACCTAGAACAAACCATTTGGCCAGCCCTAGATGAGGAAGATCAGTACTCCTTATAAACTTTGATGGCTATTGAATGCAACCCCTTATTAGAAAACCAAGATGAAGATGAACTGATTGCAAACATCATATAAAACAACTATGCCAGGGACCCAAGATACAAAGAGCTCAGTAGAGGAATTCAAATGTGTATTTGGGTGTTATAGCATACAACATAGCATAAGTAGTGTAATTGGGGTGATAGAACGAGAACAAAATAGAGCAAAATTATGAAGTAATTGTTAAGTGATTGAAAAATCATAGAGAATTATAATGGGAGGTGATATAATACACAAAGAACCAGCAACACATAACCAACTACTAGATGATAGGCTATGTTTTCCCATTTTCTAGTGAGCTAGTTGGTTACAATATTTTATGAGGCTCATAGAATTTAATGAGGTTATGATCCAATAGTTTGCAACCACATTGTAGAATGATGAAGCAGTTGTTAGGGGCCTAAGGGTACATGCCTCAATAGTATCTATAGCTGAAGTATCTAGATTGCCAAGGATAGGAGAAGAATTTCCAGTTAGGGAATATGTCATTGTTGCAAGGAATTATTCTCCCATCTAGGAGAAAACCTGGATTCTTCTTCCCAAGGTACTAAATGATTGTCTTTACCTTGGCTTCAGGCTTCAATTTCTTCTTATATAGCTAAGTATTTGACCTATGATGGGAGACAATCATTGTTATATATAGTTCATTTCAAACTATTAAGTCATCTATGCCGTAATAGGCATATAAATGTTCCTAATTTCTTGTATAATTTGTTAAAGAGTATATCATCTAAATACAAGAGGAAAATAAAAAATACAACATTGTCTCATTTTTGTTTGGTTACATTGTTGATAAAGAGGAGTCTTAGGGCTCAATTTCCAAATATTTTTTGGGAAATTTTTCTTGTAACAATATCAATAGTATCCTTGAAATGCCTAATGAGGATAATAGGGGCCAAGAACAAATAAGAGAAGAAACTTTTGTTTCTCTAGAGGAGGAAATACCCTCTAGCTTCCCTACTGTAACACCTACCCGCATCACGAGAGAGCTAGAGGAGTAGGGTTTGCATGAAAATCGGCATGTAGCCTCTATCAAGCAACCTGCATCAGAGAGCAAACAAGAAACCCCTGTTTCAAAGAGGCCACAAAAGGGAAAGACAAGAAAATGTGGATCTTCTTCTTCTACACTTGCAAAAGGGCAGAAGAAACCCACACAACCCAAGAGGTGATCACATCACTTAAGGAAGAATGTGTCCATGAGAGGATCAATTAAAAATAAGGAAGAGGATGTTGTAAAGATAGAGACTCAAAGGAGAATGCCTCTGGTGGAAATATAAATACAATAGTTGTACAATCAATTTACTTTACTACCACTTCTGAATCAGATTCAAAAGATATTTTTGTGGCTAAGAAAATGAGAAGATCCCCAAAAAGACATGTTTTAGAGGGTTTTGAATACACAAGTGCAATAGGCCTGATGAACAATTTTTGGAAAAAGATGAAGAAATTTTTATTAAAAAAAGGAATATTATAAAGGATTTGTAGGAAACAATGGAAAGAATAAAACAATTGGAAGAATTGTTAAAAACACATCAACAAAAGGACAATGAGAGGGATACAAGAATTAAAGAATTGGAGGAGAAGCTCTATAAGTTTGAGCATGGGTCAAAATTGGAGGTACTCACATAGCTTGCTATGGTAGAAGGAGAAAACAAAGAGCCACTATCCCAAGTCCCAATTCCTCATATCATAACCCCCACTGGGCCAACTATGGCGTCCTTGGACGTGGAGCTTTGGAGAAGAACACAAGAGCTCTCCCAAAAAGAAAAAGAGTAGGAAAGGGAGAAAATTGAAACAATTTCAAATCACACCAGGGCATTGGAAAAATAAGAAAATGAAGTAAAAAGGTTGAAGGTGAAAATTGAGGAATAACAGAAAAAACTACACAATTGCTAAAGTGCAGGTCACCTGCTAGGGTTTATGCCTTATTTCTACAAGATTTTTTTTTGTGTTTTCAGTTTATCCAATTAATTAGTGGCCTTCCTTTAGCAATGAACATGAAATTCTTGTTTTTAGAAACTTTTCATGATTCCACACCTGAAATGTAGGATCAACTTTGTGAATTTTACCTACATAATTATATTCTTTCAGATGAGACTACCAAGAATCCCTTAATTTTTGTAGGAGATCTACAAATCAGAGCCCTGGCCTCCTCCATCAGAAATGAATAATAGAGGGGTGGAATTTTACAAGAATGCAATGAAAAGGAAAAATATATTGCTTTGTAGCTCATAAAAGAATTGGCAGATCCCAATGCAGACATAGAAGAGTGGATAGAACTTTTGGATTGCAAAGGTTTGGAAAAGAAGATAATAAATATCAGAGAGCATGATTATGTGAGGATGAAGAGATTAGCTACAAGACCTATTAATACAACCTTCAAATTTGTGTAGAAAAGATGGGAAGAGCTAATGCTCAAGCTTAAGAAAAAGGAGATACACTCCCTTTATAATTTTGTAGCCATTGTTTGAAGATCTCATAATTACATAGACATTGCAAGGAAATGTGGAGTTACATGGTTTCCACTCATCCTTCATCCAATTATTCTCCCCTTTCCAGTACCACATTGAATAGGGAAGAAATGTGGGGAGGAAGAAGTAGCAGAGAACACTAGATTGGCAAAGCTCATGGATCAAAAGGGCTATTTTCTGGAATAGAAAAAGGGAGTTGATATTGTAGCTAATCTCAAGGAGATAGCTCTTCAGTATAACCTTCAATCTTAAAATTTACTTGAGGACAAGAAAATACTTTAGTTGGGGGGAATGATGGGTCTAGATAATGGCTAATTTTTCCTTCATCAATTATGGTTTTATGATTTTGTTGTTCTTAGTTTTTGCATAGCAAAAACTAGACAACCCATACGAATTTTTCTCTAAAAAATCCTACTTTTGGTTACTCTAATGCACACTTCTCAAGAGAAAATCGTGCCTTGTATATTCTATGAAGTTTGATGTTGTTTTGGTCATTTTCTTTTTGTTTTTGTGTTCTTTTTGATCTTGTTTTTGTGTCTTTTCTTCTTCAAATCAGGTTTTGGATGACTTATTCGCAAGTAGGAAATTCTCATGTTATAAAATGCAAGTGATATTTCACTTGCAATCAACTCCATAATACTCGATTTTCTTTTTGTCTTTTAAGTTGCTTTTTATGTTTTATTTTTCATTTGCAAAAGGGGTCTTAAAACCCGTCCAATAAGTGAAAGTTTTTGGTCTTTTTATAAAACCATTTTAACTTGTCAAGAGGGTCATGAGACCCAAATTACAAGTTGGATACTTTAAAACAACTTACTTATAACTTGTAAATCGGATCTTAAGACCCAACTTGCAAGTCATAAGAGAAAACGTATTCACTTTACTTGCAATCGGATCTCTGGGACGCGATTACAAGTTCGCATACGAGTTCTCTTTTTTTTTAAAAAAATGACTTGCTTTTTCCTATGAAAGGCCCAACCCACTTTCAAGTTACTTGTCTTGATCTTCAAAATACCTGATTCTTAAATCGAGTTCTTGTTGTGGCGTGCGTTTTTGTTTGAAAAGCTCGATTTTGACTTTATCTTTGTCTTGGAGTGCTTCTTTCTTCTACTTTCTTGCATTTCTTGAGGAGAGGTTTTAATGATCAATTGATAGTATTTGAAAAGGAGTCTACATCTCATTTTTTTTATAATAGTGGATCATAACTCAAGAGTTTCACTTTTAGCTGAGCGTTTTTAACTCTTCAAGGTATGTTCTTTGGGTTTTTTGTTTTCTTTTATCTTCTATTTTCTATTTTCTATTTCTTCTTGGTCATGTTTATGATGCATTTTCGAGATGCATTGATCAGTATAAGTTTTCATCTTTTATTTTTACTTGCAATCGAGTCCTCAAGACCTTACTGTAAGTAAAAATACATTCACCCGCCCCCATAAAGCTTACATTCATTCACCTTTTGAACACTTGCATTTATTTCCACATAGCTCACCTTCACTTGCAAAACCATTTACTCACCTTCCATTCACCCATTCAAAGTCATCTCATTCTACGTATCATGTCTACACCACTTGTAATCGGGTCCTCAAGACCCGACTGCAAGTATTTCTCAATAAAAAACACATTTCACTTGAAATCGGGTCTTCGAGACCCGATTACAAGTCAAACTTGCAAGTGGTCTTCTCAGATCCAATTTCCCATCGTTGTCCAAAGTATATTTTCCAAAATATCTTTATGCCATAGTATTTCCATAAGTTCAAAACCTAAGCAAATCTTGATGAGATTACTAGTTTCTTAGATTTTGATATCATGGAATCACCCATTGCTTTTGAAGATGTTCTTACTCTTCTAAATTTTCATCACAGTATTTCAGATTCTTGTTCAATGACAAAAGAGCCAGTATCACCTCCAAAAAAAAGATGAAGGCTAAATATGATAAATATTTGAATGAGATTGCTCCCTCTTAGGTAGTTTCTCTCATCGATGAGATTAGAGACACAGAGATCGGGCATGTTGATATGTCTGAGTTCTTGAAAAGAACGATGAACCCATCGACTCATGATATGCAGTTGCTTCTCAAAAGTCATATTCATCTAATTTCTTCATTCCCAGTGGCTGCCTTAGAACCAGAATTTGTGCTTGCATGTGCTTCTCATTTTGATGAAGAAATAAGGACAATCAAGGATGATGATGGAAATGTTATAATAAGTTTAGAGGTTGAAGTAATTGATAAAATTTTCAAAGTACCTGCTGCTCCATTGTATGCTGATATCACAATGAAAAGTGCTATAGATCATTACAAGCAAAGAAAAGCAAATTGCAATACGCACATCAGTGCTAAATGGTTGAAGACCCCCCGAACTTGCTTTACCAGATGGCCTAAGTTGCATCGTTCTGATTTCATTGAAGAAATAGGTGATATGATTACACTTCTCAACAGGTTAGCAGGTTTGAAGTTTTCTAATGTATTTGAAAGTTAGATGTACAAGTAAATCGTGGTTATGAGGAAAGGACAGTCTCATATTTTCTGGGGAGAATTTATCAGTGACAACCTATGTAGACAATTGGCACAGGTTCATACTACCTACACCTTTTATATGAATTCTTATTTGGTATATATTGTTGCATCTCTCAGACAGTTTCCTGGTCTTTCTACAAAGGGGAACAGATCATTAGTGCCAATCTGGGAATATTATGATCAACTAACTCTAAAACCCAGTAGGCATCATTATAGAAGAGTACAGGATGCTTTCTTTGGTTACTTTATGTGTCTCTTTGACAAATCACTCAAAGTTAGAAGAGTTTCTGAAGTAGCTTGGGAGAAAGTAAATAAATATGGTTGCTTATTTCTGCAATTTCCTACTTTCACTTATATGAGAGTTGGATGTTTTACTGGACAACCATACATGTTACCTCGATACCCTACTAACAAAATTCTTCTGATGGAGTTAGCAAGACAGTTGATGACCGTACATTCTATACAACTTGCTAGTCGCAAGTTGGGTATTATTATTTCTTCTCATAATCCATTACAGATTGGTCGATATTCTTTAAACACTTCTCAAAAAGCGAAAGCAATGGATGCGGAGCTCCAAGAAATCAAGTTGAAGAAGTTCATCGCAAGAGAAGATTTTGATTACCGTGGGATGAAGGATAAAATCAAAAGGGCTTGTGCTCATGTTCATCGTCTTGAAGATATCTGGGTGGATCTTCATATTGAAGAAGATATAAGGAGGATGGATTACAATAGACTTACCTTAGAGTAGATTGTGGATCTTAACTTGACCAAATTTCTTGAAGGGATGATAGATGATGGAGAAATCCTAGATCCATAATACATTGAACAAAGAGTTGTAGAAGCTCCTTTCCCGTCCCCACAATGGTCTAAAAAGGAGTGTGATTCTATCCTTGATCGTTTTCAGCCCATCCTCGCTAATACCAATGCTTGGTTGAAGGATAATAATGTCAAAACCATCAAAATCAAGAGTGCTATAGAGAATGACTTGGCCGGTCCAGTTGGGAAAAGATCTAAAATCAAAGATAAAACTAAGGAAGGTGCTTCTTCTTCTAGCACAAGAATTAAGTTAAGGGTTAACAGAGCAATGGTAATTCCTCCATTAGAAGTATCAACAAAGGGGAAAGAAAAATCACAGGTGCAGGTACATGTTATTAATGATGAGGATGATACTTATGAAGAAAATACAACAAAATCACCTCCTTTGATAGTCTCAAATTCTCCTCATGCAGTCATTCCCCAAATACCTATGGATATTGATACAAATGTATTTGTAAATCCTATGGAATCAAGAACAATTGTTGATGCTAGTATGGAGATTCCTATTGGAAATTTTCATGAGGATTTAGAAATATTTTTTTATGATAATTCTTCTTATGTAACTCCTTCCAGCATTCCTCTATTTGAGATTGATACTTCTACTTTGAATTTTGATAAGTTTATGACAAAAATAAATCATGTGCAACCATCTGAGCAAATCCCTATTGCCATTCAAACTGATACTTCTCCTAAGGTGACAACTATGGTACATGTAGAGCCAATTTCTTCAGAAATCGGAGTTGTTGTCTCTAATGTAAGCTCATTAAAATTACCCTTATGGCTAAGTTCAATTACACCCAAAAGGAAAAAGCAGGAAATCTCTCCTGATGTATTTGATTTCAAACAGATTACAAAACCAAAATCTAGGGCTACAAAGAGAGCAAAGAAGGTCTCACGGGTGGTGATAGATGAAAATAAAATGAGATATGCAGAGATAGTTGAGCCATTAGCTAAGAAGCCACTTGAGGAAATGCAGCTATCAAATTACAGACTTACTAAAGTTGAGCTTGGAAAATAGACACATTCTGGTCTTATGCATGATGCCACAGATTCAGTAGCCTCATTGGTTCAAAGGTATGATGAATTACTAGCAAAGAAAAGTGAGCTTAAAGAGAAGAATTCACAACTCATCTCAGTGATTCAGAAAATAACAAACTCTCCAGAGCAAGTTAATCCATTAACTTCTTTTACCTCTGAAGAATCAGTCAAGCAATTGGAGAAGATTGCACAAAAAGCTAAAACAGTTGATTCTTGGGCAGCTCGGCTGATTGATCAAGGTACGCCAGTGATTGAAAAAGCATTACATATTTTGAGTACTGTCAGGGAAGCAAGAGTTAAGATGAATTAGACTTTGGAAGCTTTCAAAAAAAGTCTTGATTCACTTAGAAAAGATTTAAAAATATGGCATGAGATGGATCAAGTCAAGCTAGAAATTCTACGCAACAATTCAATAATACCAAGTAGAGAAAAATATGTAGAATTTGAAGAGCTCATGACAAACAAGTCATTGGTTATTGAAGACCTCATCAAAGATGTTCAGGCTACACTAGAGATGAGTGACGAAGTTGAACAGGACATGCTTTCTAGTTTTGAGAAAATGTCTTGCAGGGTCCTAAATCACGAAGGAGAGTTACTAGCAGCTGATGTAATTACTACTGAGATAGCAGCAAATCTTCGTCAAGAACTAGAATCAGAACAATTTAACATGAATTCAATTCATAAATTTGTTAATCATCGAATGATCCTTGATAAGATGCAAACTTCCATGAAGAACACAAAGAAGCAACAATAAGGTGTTTTGATGTAATCCTTAAGACTGTTGTGGTTGCCAAGAACACACTAGGCCCCGATCCAGATGAGTTGCAGGAAATTATCAGCAAATTTCAGTCTTTCAAAGCTAGGACTGAAATGGAATAAAAATGTCTCATAACACTTTATTTTTATGTATTTTATTTTTGACAAGTTACATGTAAAAGCAAATTTTGTAATCACAAGTGTTCCTTTCACTTGCAGTTTTGTAAAATGTAATTACATGTGATTATATTACAAGTCAAAATACAATAGGACTTGTAATGTTGAATAAGTCAATTGCAGTTAGTTAGTAGTTGAGAGAATTTCTCAAGTTAGTTGGGATCCTCCCACCTTTGTCTCAAGGCTTCTCTCCTATAAATACTTGAGGGGATCTATTGTAATTATCATCTTTTTGGAAATAGAGAGAACTCTGTAGAAATTTACAACAAAGAAGACTTTGTGCTTTATGTATGTAAACCTAATTTTTAAGCAATACAAGGAAAAGAATATAAGGTTTAAAACTTTGTGTTGAATCTTATTGAATATTATTAGGGTTTTCTTATGTCATAGTAGTAAATTTTTTGAGTTTTTCTTGAGAAATTGTGGAGCTATTGTGGAAAGACTTTGGTCTGATTCCTTGTAGTCTTTGTGTTATAAGTTTGAAAGATTAAATCAGCTTAATTTGTGATTAGGAGTTGAGAAGAATTATAAGTCTTTGTGCTTGTGATAATTCACATATTAGGTGATTCTTGAATGCATTATACTCATAGACTTTGTGCTATTATATGTTGCAACTTGTTCTTAAAATTATCTTTCTAAAAGGGTAGATAGGATCTCAAATCCTCAAGACTTTGTGCTTGGAGATTGTTTTCCCGTCCCAGAGGAGGTGACAAAAGTCTCTGTGCTTTTAGGAAACTTCATTTCCTCTCATTTATATTTCAAGCTGCTGTAATAGTTTAAAGGTTATTGCCACTTTTCTAAGAGGAGAAAAGAATATAATCTTTCCTGAAGAAAGAGGAAAGGTTGCTGTCCCACCCGTATTAGTCTAAATTAGTTAATAGAAAAGAGGGAGCCTTCCCTAAATTAGGAGAGTATCGTACTCACACACTGTGGCTGAAACCACAATTTTGTATAATCTCCAGGTATACAAAATTTTCACCCAACACATTTCATTTGCTAAGTTTCACAAACATTTCCAAGACTTCATACATCTTTCATATGCCTTTTATGCACTTTAACATACCTAAATATGTGGAAATATAAATATGGTATATTGATATATGCTTGTGTGGATGTATGAATGTTCATAGGATTTAGTATGTTTTTTATGGTTTAATTATGATTGTTAAATAATGTGAATTCCTTGGTAGAAAAACTAACATCTTGCAGCCAAGAAGACTGTAGCCTGCAACAACTAGATTTATAGCCCACAACAAAAGACTGTGGATGGTTGCAGGGGAGAGCCAAAATAATTAGAGAACAATAGTTCCAGAGGGAAGCAAAGGTTGTTATTGAATAGTCAGCTATGATTAATCACAAATGCAATTTTATCCACCAATAAGACAACTAGAAGAAGAAGTTTATTCCAAATACGAGTAACCATGACGTGAAAATTTACAAGAAACATGTTCCTATCATGACAGTTAATCATTAGGGACAGAGTCCTAGTTTGATTTTCTTTCTTCTATTTCATATTTATGGGTTTCTATTCCAAAGACTTGTCCTCTTCCTATCCTTGAGGGAGAGTGGACATATGCATTAATGTTATATTTTTAGTCTTTGATGAATAAGACTCCTCTCGAGCCTATATATTGGGATCTGTGGTTGAGGAGTAGATCTAGTAGTAGTAACAATATGCTTATTTTTACCAATTAATAACTATTAGTTTTTTTTGTTATAAAGATGTAATAGATATGTACTATTGAATGATAAATCTTTTAGATATTCTTGTTAGACTGTAAGAAGTTCAATTTTATGTAATAAAGGAGTTTAGTTTGTTGTCATGAATTGTTGATCAAGTAGTGCATATTTGATATCTTCTGTGGGGGCAACAACTCGAGCAAGGGCCACTTGAGGTACGGCCAACCCATCTTATTTTATGTTACTAGATTAGATGTTGCATTATTGAATTCACTTGAGATAAGTTCCAATTATATGCACATGTGAATTTCATGAATGATATTCTATAGCATGAATTACCTTGAGTTATTCTCCAAAGAAATTAGAGGTTAGAAGTTAGGAGTTAGAAGATAGAAGTATTAGTTAGTTGCAAGTTCAAATATAATAGCTAGAAGTTACAGTATTAAGTAGTAAGTACTTGTAGCATAAGCAATAGATTTATGTTAGTTCCCCTGTTCAACAATTTCATGCTTTATTTCCTTTTCTAGCTTTTACTATTTTCAATACATGTGTGACCACCTATGTTTCATCGATATAGGGCATAGTAGGATCCTTGAATCCACATATAGTGCTAGCACTGTCAAAAGCTTACGAGCCCTAGTTGATAATTAAATGAAGCCTTTTGTGAAGGTTTAGTGAACTATCCAGTTAGGAAATCATCCTGAGTTACGTGTCTACTTGCAAACACCAAGTTAATCAGACGTTAGAAAGGCCTTATAGGTATGTGGGCCAAAATATGCATAAAATGAATTATTTCTTGATATATAAACGTATCAAGACATTATACCCAAATTAGGCACACAAATAAATAGAAAAATACATTAAGAATGTATTTTTCACCTTTCCATTTTGCCCCCACTTTGAGGTACATGTGAATATCTAAGCATACATTGCACATCTCTATGCATGTAGTATTCTCAAACATTCATGAACTAAATGCAATAGATAAATGAACCTGCTACTCTCTATAGAGGATGAAGATTCTCCTTTCATGTTATTTTCTTTTATATATTCTCTCTATGAATTCTTGAAATACAATGGATAAAATATTCTATGAGTTGATTTTAAATTACAAGATAAATCAAATATAAAAATGAGAGCATTAATAATTATATATGAACCCCCCTTCACTTGATTGAATTCATGGTTTGCAATTGACTAAAGGAAGATCTTGTTAGATATGTCAATATAAATATAAACACATAAGAGAAAATTGACAACAAAATACATTGTGAGAAAATAATAATCAATTCGTGTAATAAATCAATAATAGATGATAAGCATGCAAGTGCATATAATCATCAAAGTATTTGAAATATATTAGTTATAGTCAGAAGATTACATCATGAGAATCATAGCAATGGACTATAAAATAGATTCAAATACAATTTCATTTTCTCCAACATGAAATAATAATGATGTGACCCACTATAGCCAAGAACACTTGTAAAAGTACAACAAAAGGCTCAATATGGCATCCATGAGCATGAACAAGCATAAAGTAGGATATGCAAAAATAAGTTGAGATAATGGAACGAAGGCATAATAGTGACATGAAGCCTAACAAGATCAATTTAACAATGCCCAATGGCAAGAAAAAATCCCAAATGTAGCAAGTGTGATAAAGAGATAAGTGATATGAATCTAGACTATCAATATGATAATGGAGCTCAATATGAAGAGAAAAGCTTGATCATCCTCAATGTAGGATCAATATGATAAATATGTGATCATATAGGTGTAATGTGGAATACCTGAAGCCTCACACTTAGTACATTACCCAAGTGAACATTTTTTTAAATAATAACAAGAATGACTCTAGCATCAAAGATACAACATTGATAGGTCACACTAAACACTAATGTACACACAAAGTGTCATGTAGAGCAAAATGAAACACAAGATATAAACAACACTAGATGACATCACCATTTCTCTAGACAATGTGTGACAAGTGGGATACTTAAAAATCATGTGACAAAGTCACCATGTCAATCCTACAAGAGAGTAGAGTTTCATCATGATAATTATTGGGTCTTAGCTCACAATCAAATTCTCTCATGAACACAACACAAGAGTACCTTGAATCCACTCCCTAAACACACTCAATAACACTTTCAACACTAAGGGGAACCTATTCAAAGAGGTGAGATAACCACAAGATACCACAACTCAACTAGTCAAAATGACCATTGGTTTATTCCATGAATGGAATTATTACCAATACAAAAATGGTAATATATCCCAATTAGGGACACCTATCAACCAATTTTAACATGGAAAGACTCAACAAGCACATGTGAACATTTGTCATATGCAATTTTTTCTTTGAAAAATACTAGAAGTACATTTTATTTGATGAATAAAGGATAATTGCTCATGGAAAAGATACCAATATATGGGAGAGACGCCTATTTAAAAATGAGGCACTAGCATGCCATGTTGTAGTCCAAAAATGTATTTTTGTCCCACCATAGCACTATAAACCTATTTTAGGGCTAGTATCTAGAGGTGGAGGGCACTGAGACCCTCACTTGGGACCTCATCTCAAACACTCTACCAAGTTTCTCTAACATGAGAAAAACCTAAAAAAAGACCTATAGACAACTAGAGATCCAAGGTGGATGATAGGAAATCACACCTAATCTCATGGACTATTTGATCTATAAAACATGTGCAAACAAAAGAGATGCTTCTTAAGTATAGGGAGATATACTAAGAACTTTGAAATAAAAATAGGGATGTATGAGGAAGGGAAATGATCACAACATACCCCACTCACACTCTCTTCACAAGGAGAAAATAAAACAATAAGAGGAAACCTATTATGACAAGTTTGTTTACAAAAAACATAGGATAGAGGAATGGATATACCCAACATATCAAATATACCATAATTAATCATTTTCTAAAAAAATAAGTGTATTTTATCTCCAAATCAAATATTACATAAATTTATTTTATTAAAATCTCAAGAATGAAGAAGACATTTAATTTAATGCTTGTATTCAACACCAACATCAAGATGGATAATAATAATCAAATGTTTTTCACCACTTAAGTGATTAGATTAATAACATCTATCAATGAGTTTCATAAAAAGATAAAATTAAAAAAGAGAACATCAACCTCCTAAATTTTGTGTTTGATGGCATATTATAATAATGAGAAAATTGAAGGTAGAGAGTAGAGAACGTCCTCTTGCACAAAATCCTAGGCTCTACCAAGACCCTACATGTCCCCAAAAATGGTTTCATGCCACCCAACCATATGATTCCCTCTAGTCCATCCCATCATGTTAGGAGATAATCACATGGGTACAAACACACACACTCATTCAAATAAGGAGAGAGAGGTCACACACAAGCCATCAATTATAAAAAATCACCATGGCATACACATGCCAATAATTATGATCAACCTTTATAGTATACACATTCCGAATAAGTACGACTAACCATCATTGTATAAACATGCCCAAAGGAGAAATATTGTTAACATATGAACATAAGACATAAACTACATTGCATATCATACACATGCTCAAAGAAAAAATATCACCAAGCATATATGCTTAAGAGATAAACTACATCACATAGCACACACATGAGAAAACATTAAGGATATAACACAATTATGATCATATATAACCAAGATCACAACCAAGTACACACATACATGACATAAGTTAAGTCTCACATTGAATACAAAATCAAATGGAAAGGATGAGGATCCTAGAAGTATGACAAGGAGTGTCATCACAATATCTCTACAACTAAGAAGGATTTAGCATGCATCCTAATCATAAGGTAAGGTAACCTAATGACATCCAAAAACTCCTATAGTGTGGTATGTTCTTTATACTCATACTAAGTTGCCTTTAAATCACTCTAGTTATATTGTAGAATTAACATATTAATTCATTTTATTTACCCAATGAAGTTTATTTATCACGTAAGTAATAAGTATCCACTCATTTTATCCTCATAGCACTTTGTATTTAGGAAAACATCAAGAGTCGCTTCTTTTCTACTCAGACATAGGTTCATCACGTCAAATCAGTAATTGAGAGTGCTACAAAAATTAATGCAATAAAATAAATAACATTTTTAGATATAGTCTAAAAAGATTATAAATGGAAAACTATTAAGGATTCATGTTATCTCTAATTCTAATTCATTCATGTATGTATTCACAATTTATTAATTTTTAATATTTTTAAATGTAAAATTCATAAAAAATTTCCAATTTCACCATTAATTTCAAAGGCATAAAACCTTAAGAAATATTCCATATAACTAAAGGAAAATTTAGAAAACTAATAACACCTTTGATTGTAAATATTAACAACATTGTTATCCAATAGAATCCACATTTCATGAATCCCTACATTTTTTTATAATCATGATTAAAAAATGGAGTTTTAAAGAACTTGAATCAAATTAATTTAAACACAATTTTAATCCAACAAGTAACCTACAATAGAAAGTCATATGTATCCATTAGAGTGGGTGTGTCAAAGCATAACTTTAGAACTTTAATTATTAAACAATTAAAGAGGAATACCTTCAATCTTTGAAGAAAGCAATACAAAATTCAAGCAAACTCAAAAGGTTTGAAGAGGCAATTCACCTTCAGTTCAATCCACCCAAAAATATAAACCTTTTCTATGAAAATCTAAATCAACCATCCTTAAAACAATCTTTCTTCAATCTTTTTCTCTTTTTTTCCAAAAGAGGGTTTAAGAGATCTAGAGATTTTTTTCCTTTGTTTAAAAAATGTTGGAATAAAATAGAATTACAAGTCTTTTCCTTTTACCTCTTTTTCTAATTTCCATTTTATTTTTATTTTTCTATTTTCCTTTCACAAAATATCTTTTTAACAACTAAAAATGTTTAAATCTTTCTTTTCATTTCTAAAGATAATACTCCAAGCAATAAAATATTCCCATTTCCTTAATTTAAATAAATAAATGAAATAATTTTAACTTTGTTTTCCTTCATATATTGAAATAATTTCAAATTAAAAATAGCTAATTGTAATAATGAGAATCCAAAATCCACCTAAAATATTATTCAAAAATTTAGAAGATTACAATATACTTACATATTAAGCTTGCTTAGGAGTATCACCAACTAGAGTTTTGGAGACAACTCAACATCTATGAGACTCTAATACACAATACAATCCAATACCCAATGAAAAATATATATAAAATTTGGATTTTGGGGGCGTTTCCCTTGAACCCCCGCTAGGGCATGCAATCCCCAAACCCTATAGGGGGTACCCCCTACACCCCTTGCACTCAAATTTCAAGGTTGATACATCATTTTCCTAACAATTGAAACCTTATTTAAATAAGTGATCAAATTATAGACTAAGAGATTAATGGAATAAAACTTGACTTGTGAATCTTCAATATCACTCACTAGTATATTTGGTTAAATAGTAACCATGTAAGGAAAGACTTAGTCAACCTTATTAATTTTGTTGAAGATGATTAAATGATTTGATCCAATATGGATAGAGCCACGAGATATATTTTTCCTACTGTGAACTTTCATTTTTAATAAGATATGTAACTACATTGGTGATTGATGTTTTCACTATTATTTTTAATTATGTTATGAAAATCTCTCTTCAAATATTTGTGATCAATAGAAACAATGTTGTAATTCTTATTAACTAGGAAATAACCCCTTATCTTTTTTATAACAAAATATTGTTTATCTTAATCCCTAACATGAGACAACTAACATAATAAATATTAAATGACATAGGATACATGAAGTAAATGACATTAGATAAGATAAGATCTAAATGACGCTTAAGACTTCTAGAAAGATTCCTAGGATCTAAGTAAACTAAAACATGTGAATAGGACCTACTAGTGGACTAGATAGGTAAAATACCATATTCAATCAACACAAATAACCTAATTATATTACCATCTCAAGGCACTAATATATAGAAGAGATAAATGTAAGACACCATGAATGGTATTACAAAACAAGTGGCCAATACCACACACCCAAATCTAGGTGTATAAATCCTCATGAGATGTCTCACACCCTATGAAAACAATCAACATACCCTAAATAGTAACTCCTCTTACACACCTTACATCCACCTCTTGCATCATAAGCATCCTAATTTTTTTCATAATGGTAAAATTTACCAAGATCTCAATCCTAGGTACTTCATGGGAAGATTGACTAAATCTATCATAAGATCTAATAATGGAAGATGTTCTTATGCCTTATTATGTATCCTAAGTTTTACCCAATTTTTAATATATCTCAAAAAGTAACTCCTAACATAAATGTCACTAAAATTAAATGTGAGAGTAAAATAATTAATAAGTAATTTTGATACAACATAGAGGGGCATCCAATTCTATCCCGTTTATGTTCCTTAGATACATAACAAATTATTTATAAATAATGTTAAATAAAACTATTAAAACTTGTCTAGGATTTACAAGGTGAATGACACCTAATTACAACATAATTTACATTACAATGATATAGTTAGGAAACATAATTAATCAAGCTCTCAAATATGAGAGACCCATAGCCTCTCTACATCAACCAAACTTCTCTATGTTATCTAGTTTACTAAGAAAATCTGTAAAATTCTCCAAGGTGTCCACTTTTTATAACATGACTCTACCACCCTCAATAATTTTCTAAACAAAGTGATATTAAAAATTAATGTGATTCATTTGGGAATGATACATTAGGTTTTTAGTCAAATAAATGGTACTTTGACTATCACATCCAATTCTCACATGTTTACATTAAAATCCAATACTTGAACATAATCTTTCTAATCATAATACCTCCTTACAAACATGTGTTTTAATCGTGTACTCTACTTCTATAGTGAATACAATTACTATAGGTTGTCGTTTTCTCATCCAACAAATTTCTCCTCCAAACAAAGTAAAAAACGTAACCATTGGTGAAAATTTTGTAATCCATATCACTAGTCTATTTAGAATCAACAAAACCCTATAAATCAACTATCTTGCCCACATAATTAGTTACATGATAATAACTACAATGTTTAGACATTCCTTGTAAATATATTAAAAACATTTTAACATTTAAGTCTAGTGTCATTTTCTAGGGTTTTACATAAGCCTACTCAAAACTCCCACCGTGTGGGCAATATCAGGTCTTGTACAAACCATGACATACATAAGGATTCCGAAAACAATGGCATAAGTCTTTTTAGGCATACATTTGAGATAATAATTTATTCTAGGATACTATTCTAGAGATAGCCTAGTGCCAATAAGAAAGGGAATACTAATTGGTTAGTAATCCTACATGGTAAAATGTTGTAGAATAGTATCAACTTCTTTTGATTTAACCATAATTTTTTGTTAACTACATCACTATAGATTTTCATACCCAAAATATATATTTCATATCAAAAGTACTAAATAACTAACCCTTATTTTCCCTATTCATTCCCATATTATTTTTAATGAATGATATATCAACATATAGGACATTATCAGTAACTATTTGTAAATTAATTTAAAATAGACACAGTGATCAAATTCACTTCTAATAAAGTTATGATCCAATACAAGAGGATCAAATTTATAATACCACATTCTTGGTGATAGCTTCAAATTGTATAGAGATTGCTTTATCCTACAAACCAAGTGTTCATGTCCATTCACCATTAAATTGTTAAGATGTTTCATAAATATTTCCTCATCAAGACCCCCATGTAGAAAAAATATTTTTAACTCCATTTAATCTACCTATAAATAGAAATAATCTAATAGAGTTTAGTTTAGTCACAAGGAAAAAATATCTTACTGAAATCCACTCCCTCAATGTAGGACTAACCATTTTCCATATCACTCCATCTTACTATTTGTTTTGAATTTATTTTTAAATACCCATTTAATTCATTGGATTTAATCCACTTGGGAAGATCAAATAGATACTGTGTCATTTTTTCAAATCCTTTATTTCATCTTCCATTATCTCTAACAAAAACTCATGCTCATGTGAGGAAAATCTCCTTCATAAATATAGATTTATTTTTAGTACATGCTATTTAAACAAATACACAACTATAATCAAAAGGAATATACCTTTCAATTAGATTATGTTACCTCGTTTACCTTCTAAGAGGTATAATAAAAGGTTCATGTTGTTCCTCATTAGAACTTGAATTTGAGCCTTCTTCTCTTTCTATCATATTATTATCTATGTGCATCTTCCTATTTATTAATCTTAATAGCAAAATACAATGTTTTTTTAAGCTTCTCATGAATTTTTTCATCATTTTAAAATTCTAAAAGTAACATCCTCAGAATATAATTTTTTATAATTTTACACAACCTTAAATCTTCTAACCCTTAATATTCTCACCACAACCCATGAAATCACACTTGTTAGCCCTAAAATCAAGCTTAGACTATTTTTTATTTAAGAATATAAATATATGCATCACTTCCAAAAACTCTACAATGTGAAATTGATGGTATCTTACCTATCCGCACCTTATAGGGTGTTTTTTCAACTAGAGTAGGAGTGGGAGACCTATTAATTTGACAACAAACAATGTGTATAAATTTAACATAAAAATATTATTCAAGCTTCTTACAACTTAACTCTGCCCCAGTTTCCAATTTACCTACCCCTATTTTTTCGAAAATGGTGATGTTGGATATAGGGGAAGAAGTGAATATTGCCTAAGGAGGTCTCCCTTATGGTGGAAAAATTGTAGGTACCCCTAGAGAAGGTTTAGGATTTAGGAGTGAGTGTCGACCTCAAAGAAGGAGATATAGTGTATTCTGACACCAACCTGTCATTGGAGGATATGCATTTCTTATCCCAAAAGGAGGTAGGAAACCTGAGTGACTCTCTGGCTTTGTTGGGCTTTCCTCCTCAACCCAGTGATAAAGAGGATGAGGATGATTGGTCTCAAGCTCTAATTAAATCTAAAAAGAAAAAGAAGTTGGATGTTGGGGGGGGAAATAAGGTGGGTAGACCTTCCCAAAAGGAATTCAAAACTAAAGACACTGTTAGGGACGTGGCTATTGGAAAACAAAGAACCTTTGATTTGATTGCTGGGTCAAAGTCCAAAAAGAAGTAGCCCTGGCTGTTTCTCTAGGGTTTGGGTGGTGTTGTGCCCTATTTTTCTCTATGAAGTATCTCTCCTAGAATATAAGGGGCCTGAATAGCCTGTATAAACAAATTTTGGTTAAAATTTGTATCCTTGACAATAAAGTGGATGTTCTCCTCTTCTAAGAAACAAAGATGAAGAAAGAGACTTTTGATAAGGTTATTTTGAGCATATGGCCTAGTGTGAATTATTTTGTTAGTGAGGCTGAAGGGGCTTCTGGAGGTATAGCTACTCTTTGGAATCCTTCTAAACTAAAAGGAACTCTGTGCTCGGCTAGTAGGAACAGTTTGATGGTTTCCATGGAAGATTTTGCTTCCCAAGAGAAATGGAACTTAATGAATATCTATGCTCCCAACTTGAGTAGGGACAAACTGCTACTTTGGGGATAAATGATGCCATTACTAACATAAAAGATGATCATTGGATACTGGGAGGGGATTTCAATTCCCCTCTCCTTCCTTCAGAGAAGTTAGGGGGGCTGGATGACTATTCAGATAGCATGATGGAGCTGGCTAAATTCCTAAATTCAACTAGTCTTATTGATATCCCTCTCCAAGGCTCTAAGTACACTTGGTCCAATAGAAGGAATGGAAACCATCTAATCCAAGTCAAGCTAGACAGGTTTATGATCTCAGCCAATTGGAATATCTCCCAATTCCTCTCTCTTTCTGCTCTCCCAAGGTTTGGCTCTGATCATAATGCTTTGGTGCTTAAAAGAAATGTGGATCACAATAGGGGACCTTTCTCATTCAAATTTGAAATAATGTGGAGCCTTCACCTGGACTTTGTTGCTCTTGTTAAAATTTGGTGGGAGGAACCTACAAGTGGCACCCCTATGCATTTCTTAGTGGAAAAGCTAGTAGAATTAAGCAAAGAGTGAAAGGGTGGAATAAGGTGACATTTGGTAATATCTTTGAGATAAAGAATACTCTGGGAAACAACTTAAAAGAAGTTTAGGATATTATGGAGGTTGCTTCAGTGGATGATGAGATATGTGCTAAGGAAAGAGACCTCAGATCTCAATGGTTTAAGATAAACACAAAGGAGGAAATATTTTAGAAACAAAGTCTCATGTTCAATGGCTAACTGAAGGGGATAGGAATACTAAATTCTTCCATCAATCTACTTTGAAACACAGAAGCAGGAATAGGATCAGACCGCTTGTGAAAGAGGATGGCTCCATGGTCTCCACCGAGAAAGAAATTGCTCGGGAAGCTGTAAACTTCTCCTCTCACCATATGGCCCTAGAAAATGTAAATTAGGTACATGATGACTTTCTTGAGGTGATCCCTAAAGTTATTTCTGATCTTTATTTAAAGAATATGACTAACGCTGTCTCTATGGAATAAGTTAAAAAGGTTGTATTCTCCTTTGGTGCTTTTAAAGCCCCTGGTCCAGATGGGTTTCCTCCTGCTTTTTTCTAGACCTATTGGGACATTGTCAAAAATGATATTTTTAGTGCTGCTAGAGATTTCTTTAGGTTGGGCAGGTTGCTTAACCAACCGAATGTCACCTTTATAGCCCTTATCCCCAAAATTATTGATGCCTCTGCTATGAAGGATTATAAACCTATAAGCCTTTGTAATACAATTTATAAAATATTCTCTAAAATTCTTGTGTTAAGGCTCAAACCAGTGCTTGAAAAAATGATTGCCCCAAACTAGAAAGGTTTTGTCTAGGGAAGAAACATTCTTGATGTTGTCATCTCCACCCATGAAATTATCCACTCAATGGACCATTCAAAAAAGCCTGGGATGGCCTTCAAAATTGATATATCCAAGGCCTATGATAGAGTCTCCTGGTCGTTTCTCTTTGTTGTTCTCAAGAAATTTGGGATAGAAGGAAGATTCCTTAAGATGATCTTTGCTTATGTTACCTCCCCCATGTGCTCTGTTATGGTTAATGGTGTCCCCCAAGGTTTTTTTTCTTGTGGTATTGGTCTCAGGCAAGGTGATCCCCTCTCACCCTATCTTTTCATAATTGTTGTTGAGGTCCTTGGAAGGAACATCCAAAAATTGGTGGACTCTAAAGCTTTAAAAGGTGTTAAAGCTGCCTCGTCTCTTTTTCCTGACTCCCACCAACAATTTTTTGATGATACTTTTATGTTTGAGGAAGCCTCGGTGGGGGAATATGGGTTTTGGAAATAGGTTCTTAATGACTATGCTGCTATTTTTAGCTAGTTTATTAACTATTATAAAAGCAAGATATACTTCTTTAATAATGACCAATTGGTTAAGGATAGGGTGGTGAAAATATTGGGATGTCAGGAAGCTGCCCTACCTGAAGCCTCCCTTGGGTTACCTTTGATTTCCAAGAAGTTGGAAAATAATTACTGGAATCAGCTGATTAAGAGAGTTCAAAACAAGTTGGCGGGATGGAAGGGGAAGCTTCTTAGCTTGGTTGGGAAGATCCAATTGTTGAAAGCCTCCTTACAAAATATTCCTATTTTCTACTTATCACTCTTCAAAATTCCTGCCTTTATAGGGGAAAAAATAGAATAGATTCAGAGAAGATTCTTGTGGTCTGGAATTGAAGAAAAAAATAAACTGTCTCTGGTCAGTTGGGAAAAAGTGTGCACTCCAAAAAGGGTGGGTGGTTTGGGGATAAGGAGAATTACCTTGCTAAATAAATCCCTAACTGCTAAAATTGGATGGAATCTCCTCGAAGGCTCTAAAGAATGGTGAAGATTTTCCAATCCAAGTATTTGAATAACAAGAATCCAAGCTGTTTTCTCTCTATGTCTGACCTGCCTAGTGGTTCTGCTTTATGGAATCACCTTGTTAAAATAAAAAAATGTGTTGAAACTGGGGGTTAGAAAGAGAATCATAAATGGAAAAAATACTAACTTTTGGAAGGACCCATGGATTGATACTTCTACCTTGTCTTCAATTATTGAACTGATTCCTCTCAAACAAAGCCTAACCATAATTTGTGGAAAAAAGGTTTCAGACTATGTTAACTGGGAGATGGACGAACCTAACTGGAAGGAGCTCAAAATTCTATTAATTTGGCATAATTTAAGAGGTTAGAGATAGATAAATTGGGATACAACCCTATTAAGGCTTCATAATCTATTTGGGGAGGCTAAGTGGTTTGATAGAGAAAGGGAAGATGAATGGTTATGGAAGGGTAGCTCTTCAGGATGTTTCTTGGTAAAACAAGCCTATGAGGAATTGTTTAAGCCATTGGTGGACATCAAAGATCATCTTTGGGAAAAGGTGTGGTTAAAGAACTTGGTTCCTAAAATTAACTATTTCTGGTGGGCTACTTCACACAGAAAAATTCTTACAATTTACAATTTGGTAAGAAGGGGATTCTAGTTGGTTAACAAATTCTCCCTTTGCAAGCAGGATGAGGAGTCAATAATGCACATCTTCTTTCACTGCTAGTTCTCAAGAGAGGTTTGGTCCTTCTTCCTACCATTATTGTCCACTAATTGGGTATTTCCTCACTCAATGAAGTTGTTTATAGAAAGTTGGTCAAATTGCCCCTTTTCCCATAATGTTATTGTTGATCTCTGGAACCAAGTTCCCCCCTTTGTTGCTTGGGGAATATGGAAGGAAAGGAATAATAGGATATTTGGGGAAGTGGAGAGAAGCAGTTATGAGGTTTGCATGGTCATCAAAACACAAATTAAGGAAAATACGGAGGTAGGGAGATATAGTTTCTCCAAAGTTTTCCCTAACTATAAAGAGACGAGGATAAAGCATACTTGGGGTATTAGTAAGGATCTTACTAACTTCAATTGGACCAAGATGATAACTAGAATGTCTAGAGTGTGGACCCCTCCTTAGAAAGATTGGATAAAGTGTAACTTTGATGGGTGCTCCAAAGGAAACTCGGGAATAGCAGGGGCAAGGGGTTTGCTCAGAAACCACAAAGGGGAGTGCATAGTGAGCTTTGGTGTTAACTTGGGTGTCTGTTCCAATAACAAAGGTGAGGCTATCGCTGTTTTAGGGGGCTTCAAGGCCCTTAAGGAGTACGGCTTTAAAAATGTTATCCTAGAAGGAGACTCTAAGATTATTGTGGATATTTTGAATGGAGTGGATACGCCACCCTAGGAGCTAAAAAATATAATTGACAAGTGCCTGGCCCTGAAGAGTTATTTCACCATTTGCAAGGTGCAGCATGTTTACAAAGAAGGCAACAAATTTGCTGATTGTGCTGCTAATGAGGCACTGAGGTGTATGGGGTGGACTCGTTGGAAAAATAATAACATGTTGAAGTCTTTAAGAGATATGATTTTAAATGAAAAATTTGAATATGATTACAATTTACAAAGATGAAGTGCTGAAGCTATGCGGGAAGCATGGGAGACCTTATTTTTTTAAAGGCTTGCAGATTAATGATGTTATTGGGTGTACGGTGTTGTATTTAATCATCTCATTTAGAGGTAAAATTAATAATTTTTTCCTTCCTGAGAAGATCAAGGATCACATGGAAATTCTTAAGTTGAGAAGGGATGCCAATTCTATGCGTGCTGATTTTCCTAATGTCAGCCCTCCTCGTAGTTGTAAATATTTGCAAGGTATGAATATTAATGTGATGTTTATTACTTGTGATAAAAATGATGAGATCATGGCACTAGGAATTATGTTGTTGGCTTCCCCTAAAAGAAACTTCTGGATTCCTCATTTTTTATGGGTTTACTTTGTTACTTTGAGTAAAAGTTTTTTTTGCAACACATGTAGAGAGCCGAAGAAGTGGGAGGTTATGAGGAATAGCTCACAGAAGCCAAAAAAATTGCAAAGTGTTAAAATGGGTGGGCCGAGGAAGTGCATAGAGCCTCTTGACTGCCAGGAACTTAAGAAAAATGTTGAGTTGTGGAGGTTATTTGAAAATGTGGGCATGGTTCCTTTCTTTGAAACTATGAAGGGCTACAATGAGAATCTAACAGCCAAGTTCACCAATTCGTGGAGGAAGGGAAGTGTTGCTATCAAAGCTGTCAAGTTCGAGGTGACAATGGGTTTTATAGTAGAAGCAACTGGATTATAGAATCAAGGAATAAAGGTGGCTAAGAAGAGTGGGGTCGACTACCAGAAGTTTGTGGAAAAGTTTTTGCATGACGAGGAGGATCTGAAACATTTCCAAAATAGGTATGCTAGGTTAGAGCTCCTGCATCCCTATGCTCTGGTTAGTTTATTTGTCATGAGGTATTTTACTTTGGAAGGAAGATACATGTCTCTACATGCATACCATTTCCCATTGCTAAATCATACTAGGCATGGTGAAAGAATTAATTTACCCTTCTACTTATTTTCTTCTCTACAAATTAATATAGAGAAGGATCTCTGTATAAGTGTGCTCTTGCACTTAACCCTCATGGTAACCCTCTGGTAGCTAGAAATGATAATCCTAACTGCTTTGATGGAGACAATGAGGAACCCCCTATGGATGATATTCCTACTGAGGTACCTAATCCTTGCTTGCCTCCCTTAGTTGTTGCTAGGAGGGTGTTAATTCCTACTAGAAGCCCTTCCCCTGCTGCAAATGTTTTGAATCCCTAAACCCTTGTGACTCAAAAAATTGCTGGCAAAGGTTGTATGGAGGCTGAGCTTGTGAAGGCTACCCCAGAGAAGAGAAAACACTCTCCTCTTCTCCTGGGCTTACCCAAGGCGAAGAAGATTAAAAAATATCTCAATCCTCATAATGAAGTCATTACTATTAGTGAAGAGGGTGTGGAAAATGAGGAGTTGAAAGAGAACATGTAGGGGCAAGGTAGTGGAGGAAGTGGTGGTCGTAGGTCAGCCCGCTTGGCTAAAGCTGCTTCTAAGGACAAGAAAGGTAAACAAAAAATCACTGTGTATGAAGAGGAAAACCTAGAAATTGAAGATTTTGAAGCCTAAGTGGATGAAGATTTTAAAGGGATGGACTTTGAGGATTCTACCTATGATATGGGGGAAGAGGATTCAGAAGATGAAAAGGAAGATGATGAGGATGAGCAAATTGAGATAGAAGAGGATCAAAAGAATGATAATTTTATTGTTCAGGATGAAGGAAATACGAGCAATGAGATTAATACTGACGACTCTAACATATATTTTATAAAGAGAAAACTAACTTATTTATAGGTTCAAGAGGACGATATGGAGAAAGCCTTGGTTACGCTGATGAAGGTGACTAATAGGTTGATGCGAAGAGCGATGATGGGTGTTGTTTTTGGACAAACAAAAATAACCAGGAAGATGAAAAAACTGGGAAAGTCTATTGAATTAAAGGTGCAGGACAATTCAGAGGGACCTGACTGGAGGGAGCACATCTCCCTCATTGGAGAATATGGGGACTTGTTGAAAAAATCCAAGTAATTGCTTTCTTATGATGCTGTTTAAATGACTGCTATCCTCTTTTTGTCTTTTTGCTTCCAAATTTTGAACTGCTATTTTATAATAGCCTTGTTATGGTTTAGGACTACTTGGTACATGGTGGGTTTGATTAATTTCCTGTGTAGTTTTAAATACTCTAGCATAAACTTCTTGTTTTTGATTAATTCTGGCTGGTCTATGGTTATGGTGATGAATTATGGCCTGCGTGCCACCCTGGTTATTGTTTTATGATGTTGGCTGGTGGTGCTGTTTCCCACCTTGTTTCGGTTCCTTTTTGTTTTTTTTGGCTATAACCATGGGATCAGGGCCCTTTCCCTGCTTATCTAATAAAAAACTTAACATGCTTCTAGTTCTATCCATCAAAGTCCATTTTGTTATTGAGTATATGTTGTTTTCTATCTAACAACCCTTACATGCCTACAATAATCATCAAAATATTTAGAGAAAATCACAACTATTATTTGTTCTCAAAACATTTGCTTTCCTATATGTTTGTTTCTTAGCAAGTGCTTTAAACTCTTTAAAATTAGAAAATATAGAAGATTTATGCTTTAGAAAGAAAACCCATGCATATCTAGAGAAATCATTAATAAATGAAACATGGTAGACAGATTTTTAAATTAAAGGCACATACATGGGACCAAATACATTACTACATGGATAACCTCTAATTTTTTTTAAGCTCTTATACTACCATATTTAAATGAAACCCTATCTTGTTTACTATTCACACAATGTTCAAATAAATAAAAGTCAATAAAATAACTAGATAAATCATTGATCATATTTTTGTTAATAAGGGTTTGGAGACCATTCTCACTAATGTGAGCTATCTTGTGGTGCCATAATTCATAATATATAAAGTTATCAATTACATTCATAGAGTTAAACAAAATTAGACATGTTTCCAACCTAAAAAGGGTACTAGACCAAGTGCCTCTAGCCAACACTAAGTTCCCTTTGATCAACTTGCATACTTGCATTTACTCTTCTATAAAGTAACATGCACCATTGAATAATTTATTTTTATACAAAAATCAAATTCCTAGCTAGACTAGGGATATGCAATACATCTATATGGGTTTAACCTTTCATCACTAATAATTATTTTTATCTTCCCTCTGTCCTCAATATTTGGTTGTTATTATACTCGAGGACAACTTCCCCACCATCATATTAAGATGTATATGTTGTAAACCACTCCCTATGAGGAATCATGGTAGGATGTACCTAAATATATCAATCAAGATTTGCTAGTAGTCATGTTGGAAAAATAATAAAATATTTAACAAATTCATCATAAAAGGATTTATTTGTATAGGAATCATGAATATTTTCCATTTTTTTATTTTGAGATTCCCTTATTTGTCACAGTTCCAACACTTCAACCTATACTTACCAAGTGTCTTAGACCTTCCCTTAGACTTATATTATCCTTAGATTTGTCCTTACCATCATTTTTCTTTTCCTTGCCTTATTATTTATATCTACTATGCACATTTAATGTTTCTTTAGACCCATCCAAAGACTTTTTCCTCATTTACTCTGTAAGGATTAGATTATGCCAAGATTTAGGCAATAAATATAACAACAATACACACTTATCCTCTTCCTCTATCTTCACATTAATAGACTATAATCGACTTAAGATTAGATTAAACTCATTTAAATATTTTAGAATTGAGTCCCCATCCTTCATTTTAAAATAATATAATTTTATTTTTAGAAATAACGTATTAATGAGACCCTTTTCTATTCCATAATTTATATGGAGTAGCTTCATTAGAAAAATTCAATAAAATAAAATAAGATAAATACAATTGTATGATGCCACAATATTTATATCAAATTTTAACCATTTTTAATCTAGCATATTTTCTAGTTTGGTTTCACCCTTCATGATAATCTATTGATCTATTTCCTCCAATAGATCCTCCATCTTTAACTTTCAAAGGTCAAAACTTGTGCCATTGGACTTTTATATCTTCAATCAAGATGGACTAGCCATGATCTCTATCATCCATAACTTAAAATGGAAAGAAATAAAACATACTCCTAGTACAAAAAAAATCAACCAAACACTATAATAGAAGCACCCCTTTGTAATCAATCCAAATGTGGCTCTTATATCAAACATGCAAACATAATGTAACTATATAATAAAATATCTTGATTTTAATGCAACTAAATTTAATAACAAATGGTAGATCATAGATGAAAATAAAAATTAACCATAAAGTAGATAAAAACCATAACATGAATATTTATGTGGAGAAACCATTTTGAGAAAAATCCACATCCAAAGGACCCAAGCTTGTATTAATTATAAAATATGTTACAATACATCAACTTATCCCTCAAAACTCTAGTAGCATAATGGTACTGGAATGACCTACAAAATACATTGATCATACTACCATCTCAAGGAATAAATATATAGAAGAGGTGATTATGAGACACAATGAATATAATTCCAACACAAGTGGCTAATGCCACACACCTAAAACTAGGTGTCCAAATCCTCATGAGATACCTCACACCTCACCAAAAAGGTCAACATACCTTAAATAACAAGTTACTCATCTTACACACCTTTCATCCCCCTCCTATGTCATAAGCATCACAATTTTTTTGGTAATAGTCAAATTAAACAAGATCCCAATCCTAGCTGCTTTGTGGGAATATTGACCAAATCTATAATAAGATCCAACAATAGAAGATACTCTTGAACCTTCTTCCACATCCTAATATTTAATCAATTTTTAACATCTCCCCAAATTTAACTCTTGAATTAAATGCTACTATAATTACATGTGAGAATAAATAATTAATAAATAATTTTCCTACTACATAAAGGGGCATCCAAGTCTACCCTCTCCATGTTCCTTAGATAAATAATAATTATTCATTGATGATGTTTAATAAACCTATTCTAACTTGTCTAGGATTTGGAAGGTGAATGCTTCCTAATCCCAACACTCTTTTTGTTGAGATTTTTTTATTCTTGAAATATTTTATATTTCATTATGATATCATGACTAGATCATATAAAAACAAATTAATAATTCTTCATTACACTAGATGGAACTAGGTACACACTATTTATATAATTTATCTATCAAAGAAATATGGTTATCTATCATTTATAGCTTTATAAGTTTATTTAGCACAAGACATTGGCCTTACTTATTTTGATGTCATGCTTATTGTATTAAAATTTTGTGTATCTTGTACAATTCATAAATTACGTTTAAGTTTTGTTATATGTTTTAATCCACTTATGAATAACTTACTTGAAGTGGTGTTTTGATATTTCATTGAATCCATTTCTCCACTCTATACCAATCTAATATGAGAACCTAACTCACAAAAGTACATTTATCTTCTATCTTTAGGGAATCTCAATACCTTGTTTTTTTCGTTGTTGTGATAAGTTTGACAATTGATTAAACCTTCTATGGGACCATGAAAATAATTATGACTTAAACTATCTTTAAAACATTACATATTACTAAATTATCAACACATTTTTTGTTAGGGTAAAAATAAGGGTTTTGAAAGGGCCCCATCCTTTTACAAGGAACCAAGTAGGAAGTATTAAGAACAACAAATCACAAACATTAAACTAGGGCTCTATAATAGCATAGGATTTACAGGGAATAAAATAAAAGTTACCAGATGATGAGATAAAATTCAACTAATAAATAGCCAGGTGGAACAAAACGGCCATTCAATTACTGGCTAGCTTAAATATTAAGGAACTTTGCTTCTTGTCTTTCTTCACATAGGGCCTGGAGTTTGGAGGTAAAAGAATTTTCCTTAGTCTTCCCATCTTTTAATTCATTCTTTCTCTCTAACCTATTGCTCTTTTGATAGGTCCTTCTTGAGAACCCAAACTCAATATTATACTAGTGCTAACTATGGTCTCTTTGATTCATGCAATATCTTGAAAATCTGTCACATTGAAATACTTAGGGAAGCTATCACTTTGGACTATAACTATTATTCTAGTCTTTCCAATTTGGAATCTAAGCCCATGACATACTCCTTAATCTTATCTTGAATCAAAAGAGAGGTCTTCTAGTAGCACATTTTGTTATCTTTCTTAGTTTTGCCATTTTAGAGTGTACTTAAAAGAGATATTTGTTCTTTTTATTGTCATAAAGCATGCCTTTGATGATATCACACGAGAAGTAGAGGGGATTTTTTTAAGAACTCCAAATTTTGAGAAGAAGAACCAACCAAATATTGAATTGGAGGAGGGATGATCCAAAAGGGGGAAATAGTGGGAATGAGAGGGGAGATATGGATGGGATTAGAGAAAACTTTGATAATATAGGAAGTGATTTTAATTTTATTATTTCATCTTCTCTTTTAATAAATCTATATTTTCTATTATGTTGACAAGTTGTTTGGCTTGAACAATATGTAACACTTTTTAATGACATTATAGGAAGTGATTTTAATTTTATTAATTTATTCTCTCCTTTGATAAATCTATATTTTATTTAGTTGTTTGGCTTGAAAAATATGCAACATTATATGTTATAACTTTAATTTATAAATTGGGATTGTCATTATTTCCTCATAATATTTGACCCTTAGATAAATAAAGATTGGATTAATTTTGGATTTGTAAATTAAAGACTTTAATTTCAACTATGTGACATTAAATAACAACATTCTAGGATCTAAATCTAATGTGTTGTTTATAAGTTATGGCTTAAATTTAATAATAATGTGATTATGCTAAACTAGTTACAAGTGGATAAAAGTATTGAGAACCTACTTAAAATATATTTAAATATCTAAATACCTATGGTGATGATTATGCAACACATCGATTTATTATAAGATTGTTAATGATGCCTTATTTTTATACGTAACACAATACAATAGTGGATCTAATTTGGTTTGTATGTATAATATTTGTTCTTATATTTCAATATTATGTAAAGAGGAGTAAATGAGGGATGAAATTATTCAAGAAAGGGAAAAATTATTGTTTAGTTTTTGCTAATATGTACCACAACAAGATTTTTACACTTTTCTTTGTATAAAATATAACGTATATTTAATATTTTTGTCTATGCATGATATGATATGATAATTAGTAAGTTGTGGCTCTTAGTTGTAGGAAGTTCCAAGTTCAAGTAACAACAAGAAATTTATCACTTTTTAATTATTTTGAAGTATGTGCTAGTTATGCTTAGCCTTTATTTGCTTCTTGACATGTTGAAGGAAAGAAAAATTTAATTTAATTTCTTGAAAGAATGAGAAAATAAACTATATGAGCTTCATGAAAAAATTATGTTCATTTTTATTGATATATTTGATTAATGGGTAGAGTTTTTTTTATAAAATTCAAGTTTACTTAACTATATATGGACTAGAGTTTAGCTCTCTAAAATTTAGATCATTAAATTAGTTTACAACTTTGTATGATGGCAATGTAATATATGTTAGGAAAATGTGTCTCAACCTTGCAATCACATAAGTTATTGTTCATCTGACGACGACAGGGGGGGGGTCTCCCCCTATGAGAGGTCCTAGGGGATCATCCCCTTGGCTGGGGTCCAGGGACAACACACCTTGGTGGGGGCAACACCCTTAAAAGGAAAATTTTATTATTGTAAATATGGACTGCTCATCATTTTGTCTCATATCTAATGGTCAACATTTTATTAGCTTGACTTGCCCTAGAAGGCAACCCTATTTTATGAGGACATTGTATTACGACTGTGTATTGTGATGTCTAATGAGAGTTTGATAGCAATTGTGTTGCCTCTGGATCTCTAGTTGGTGATACTCCTATGAAAAGCTTGCTCTACAAGTGTGTTGTAATCTTTATGATTTATGGATAATATATTGGGTGGCTTTTGGAGTGTGGGGTTTTTCTCCTGAAAGTGTTTTCCCCACATAAATCACTATGTTGTGGTATGCATGATATTTGTGTTTATTTCTATTTAAGTTTCTATAACTGTTAAAGATCTATAAATTTTTTGCATTATTCTCCTCTCAAGATTAGTGTAGGAAGTTGTTCCACTACCTTAGCTTCCTTACAAGTGGTATCAGCGCTTGATCACCTTTGTTTCAGTTGTGGGTTGTTGGGTTTTTTGAAATAATCCATATTTGAGTGGGAGCTTGTGTAGAAGACACTTTGTGATCTTGTTGCAAGAATTTTCAGATGGCCAGTTCATCGGGGAGAATAGAGATGGATAAGAAATAATTTTGAAATGTGGAAGCTAAAGATGGAGGATCTGTTGATAGATTGAGATTTGTGGGATGCTGTTGATGAGAATGTTTCAAGGCCTGTAGATCCTACTCAAGCTGCTCAATATGATTTTATGGACTGTAAAGCTAAGGGTCTAATCAGATTGTGCTTGGTAGAATTTTTTTTAATCAATGTCCATAAAGAGACCTTTGCACATAAACTATGGAAGAAGCTTAGTGAGATGTATCAAGCAAAATATTTAGTGAACAAGATTTTCTTGAGGAAGAAGTTGTATTAATTGAGAATAGAAGAGGGTGAACGAATTACAGACCACTTGGAAGCATTTAATATGCTGGTCGCTTAGTTGGTATTAATTGGTGTCAAAATGGATGAGGAAGATAAATGTCATATCCTGCTTTGTTCTTTGCTTGATTCATGGAATTTTCTTGTTATGGCTATTGGGAGTACTTTTGTTATTTCAAAGACTGAAGATGTGGTGGGTTCTTTGCTTTCTAAAGAGATGAGGAGGGAGGTATCCATCAGTGCCAAGGAGGCCCTAAATGTTCGTGGAAGACCTAAGGAAAAAGGCAAGAAGAATGAGAATCGTGACAAATCCAAATCCAAGGGGAGATGTAAGTCTCCTGGAAAGTTCAAAGTTATTTGTTGGAATTGCGATAAGCTTGGACATGTTTGTAAGGACTACAAAGAAGAAGAAAAAAATTGATTCTGATTCTGAGTCTGAGAAGGAAGATGGTGACACATTCATTGCAACTTTGGCAACTCGTGCAGGTAATGATGCATGGTTAATTGACTCAGGTCCATCTTTTCATATGACCTTTAATAGAGATTGGTTTTTTGAATATGAAAAATTTCATGGAGGTAAGGTGTACTTGGGTGATGATTTTCATTTAGACATTGTTGGCCGTGGTAAAGTTAAAATTAGGTTTTTTGATGGTAGAATAAAAAGGATTAATGGTGTGTTGCATATCCCTGGTTTAGCACGAAATTTATTATTTGTGAGCAAACTAATAGGTGCAGGTGTGTAGGTAGTATTTTTTGATGCAGGATGCAAGATGGTCAAAGGTGCTATGGTGATTGCTAGAGGTGTCAGATATGGCACATTGTATAAGCTTGATACATGCACTGTTGAGTGTAATAGTACTTCTGTTAAAATCAAGTTTGTGGAAAAAGTGAGGTTTTCACCTTCAATAGATGGTCATGGATTTTGGGAACCCAAGGGTGCTCTTTCTTTTGAATCAAAGTTACCTGCAGAGAAAACTATGTTATGGCACCAAAGACTTGGCCACATTGGAGAAAAGGGTGTAAGGACCTTGAAAAATAAAAAAACTTGTTGAAGGTCTATCTGATTGTAATCTTGAATTTGATTTTTGTGAGCATTGCATTTATGGAAAACAAAACCATGTTCAGTTTTACTCGAGTTCTCATAAATCTTGTGGTGTATTGGATCTTATTCATTCTGATGTGTTTGGTCTTGTAGATGTTCCTTTAATTAGTAAATCCACATATTATGTTTTGAATTTATTGATGATTATAGTAGGACATGGGTATACTTTCTAAAGAGTAAATCTAAATATTTCAGTCTATTTAAAGAATTTAGAGCAATGGTTGAGTTGTAGATTGGAAAGAAAATAAAATGTTTAAGGACTGATAATGGTGGTGAATTTTGCTCTAATGATTTTGATAGATTTTGTAAAGATTGTGGTATTCATAGATAGAAGACAACTCCATATTCTCCACAATAGAATGGAGTTGTAGAAAGAATGAACATGACACTCATGGAGAAGGCTAGGAGTATGCTGAGTGGTGCTAGTATAAAACAAAGTTTTTGGGTTGAAGCTATTGCCACTACATGTTGCCTGATTAATAGATCTCCTACATTAGCTCTTGTTGATAAGACACCTATAGAGGCATGGTTGGGCCACAAGCCTTCATTAAGACATCTTAGAGTTTTTGGTTGTGAGGCATATGCACATGTGCCAAAGGAGAAGTGAACAAAGTTGGAGAACAAGGCTATGAAATGTATCTTCATTGGATGCAATTATGGTGTGAAAGGATACAAGCTTTGGGATATTGTTGCATAGAAGGTAATACATAGTAGAAGTGTTCTTTTTAGAGAAACTAAGCCTTCTTCTGTTACATTATAGCCAAAACAAAGTAAACAAGAATATGTGATTCAATTTTCTTCTACACTCGAGAAAGTTGAATTGAGGCCCATGGATAGACAAGAAGTTGAGGAGAGCTCATCAAGCTCTGAATCTTCAAAAGAGGAGGAAGAACCTCCAACTCAACTTGTTTGTAGGTCTACAAGGCATAGACAACCACCTAAAAGTTATTCACTTGATGATTGGAGATGTATTTTTTCTTTGAATACTAACATGGATGAACCCAAATTGGTAGAAGAGGCATTAGGTATGAATGATGCAGAATCCTAGAAGATTGTTATGGATGAAGAAATGACAACTTTGAAAAAGATTGATACATGGAATCTTGTACCATTTCCTAAAGGAAGAAAACCACAAAAGGTTACTCTCAAGTTGAAGGTGTTGATTATGGTGAGATATTTTCTCCTGTTGCAAAAATGACGTCCATTAGATTTTTTCTTTCTATTGCTGCTACTTATGATTTAGAGATTGAGCAAATGGATGTGAAAACTACTTTCCTTCATGGCAACTTGGAGGAGGATATTTATATGACACAACCAGAGCACTATGTGGTGAAAGGTAAAACTAATTTGGTTTACAAATTGAAGAAATCTCTGTATGGCTTAAAACAGAGTCCTAGGATGTGGTATCAAAAATTTGATACATATGTGTTGAGTTTGGGATTTGGATGTTATAAATCAGATCATTGTGTTTATTATAAAACTAATGGTGATAATTTCCCGTTTATTACATTATATGTTGATGATATGCTATTCATTGGTAGAGGGAAAGGTATGATTTCAGAACTGAAAAATCTCAACTTGCTGCTAAATTTGAAATGAAAGATCTTGGTGCAACCAAACACATTCTTAAGATGGAAATTTAAAAATATAGAGTGAACAAAAAGCTATGGATTGGCCAAAGTAAGTATGTCAACTCAATTAAATACAGAGGTTTGATATGCAGGATTGTAGACCATTGTGTGTTCCTATTTTAGTAGGAACAAAGTTATCTATTTTAGATTGTCCAAAATCCCCATTAGAGATGAAAGACATGAGTAAAGTGTCTTACCAGAGTGCAGTTGGAAGTTTGATGTATGCTACGGTTTTGTACTAGACCAGACATTTCCCAAGCAGTGGGAGTTCTTTCGAGATATATGTCTAATCCTGGTAGAGTTCATTAGGATGTAGTTAAAAGAGTCTTCAAATATTTGTGTGGTACCTCATATTATTCCTTATGTTATCATAGTAATATGATTGAAGATGAGATTTCCCTTGATATTCATGGTTATGTGGATTCAGTCTGGGAAAGTGATGATAGAAAATGATCTACCAATGCTTATGTTTTTACTTTATTTGGTAGTGCAATCAGTTGGATGGGTAAGTGATAGGCTGTGGTTGCTTTGTCCACCACTAAAGTAGAGTATATGGCAACTACTCATGCTTGTAAAGAAGCCATTTGGTTTAAGAGGCCATGTTCAGATATTGGAATTAAACAAGGTGTAGTGACAATTTATTGCGACAATCAGAGTGCGATATGTCTAGCCAAGAACTTGACATTTCATGCTAGGACCAAGCACATTGATGTACAATATCATTTTGTTAGAGATATGGTTGAAGATGGTAGGGTAAAGCTGGTTAAGGTAGAGACTTGGATGAATGTTGTTGTTTATTAAACTAAACTTGTGAGCACAAAGAAGTTCAGATGGTGTTAAAAAACTATGGGCCTTCTAGCCCCTATCAATTAAGAGATGATATTTATTCACCCTCTTGTTGCTTTTGCAAGGTGTTCAACAAGTGGGAGATTTGTTGGGAAACGTGTCTCAACCTTGCAATTACATAAGTTACTGTTGATACATAAGGTACTGTTCATCCAACGATGACAAGAGGTGTGGGGGGGTCTCCCCCTATGAGGGGTCTGGGGGGATTATCCCCTTGACTGAGGTCCAAGGGCAATGCACCCTGGTAGGGGCTTGGGGGAAATTCCCTAAAAAGGAAAACTTTATTTATATTTTATTATTGTAAATCTAGACTGTTCATCATTATGTCTCATATCTAACGACCGATATTTTATTAGCTTGACTTGCTCTAGAAGGCAACCCTATTTTATGAGGGAATTGTATTACAAATGTGTATTGTAATGTATTCTGAGAGTTTGATAGCAGTCATGTTGCCTCTAGATCTCTGGTTGGTGATACACCTGTGAGAAGCTTGCTCTGCAAGTATGTTATAATCTTTGTGATTTCTGAATAATATATTGGGCAGCTTTTGAAGTGTGGGGTTTTTCTCCTAAAAGGGTTTTCCCCACATAAATCACTGTGTTGTGGTACGCATGCTATTTGTGTTTATTTTTGTTTAAGTTTTTATAATTGTTGAAGATCTGTAAAAGTTTTGCATTATTCTCCTCTCAAGATTAGTGTAGGAAGTTCTTCCGCTACCTTAACTTCCTTACAATATATACAAGAATAGGGGGACAATTTAATTTCAACCATATCCTTGCAATCAAGTCCCCAAACTAGTCAATACACCCATTTTTCACTTTAAATATTATTGAAGATAATATTGAACTTAGAATTTTCATTATTGTAAAATAAAAAAATGTTACAAGATAAATTTTGTTGTTGCTAAATAGAGCATGTTACTTTAAACATGGTTTTATTAGTGCAAATTGAAATGATATAGGAAAATTAAACATAAGATCATATTTAAATTATTAAACTATAGAATAGCATAGTACATGCTATTGATTTTATTCCTGTAAAATAGATTGTTACTAATTGTTACAATACTCACTACAAGAACTCTAAAACAAACCATCTTCAACTAAAAAATCTCACTATTGATTATACACATATCTTATTTAATTTGTAGACTATTTTCCTCCTTTTTCCCCAATGGATGAATCCCAAAAATAATATAAAAGGTCAATCTAAAAAAATGAATTTCACTATTTGGTAGATGGATATTTCACCTTCCATGTTAGCCCTTCATATCCCATTAGTTTCCTAGCTTCAATTAATTATGTAATTGCAATAATTTGAAATTTTTTCATTCAAGTAATGATGGATAGTCAAGCTTTATGTTTATTTTCTATTTTATCTTTTCTATGATATCATTTCCCCATTGATGACTTTTTTGTTACACTCCTTACATGTCTAAAAAATATGTCTCCTTTAATTAGACCCTCCACATCCCCATTTATTTATGGGGAGTTAGCTCTATTTAAGTATTATATGCTAGTCAACAAATAATTAAGCTATTTACATCATTATATTATTGGCATGAAGAATCCTCTTTTTCAAAGTGGTTTGATTCTTAACAAGTTTTGGTTGTGAGAAAGTAATATTGAAGGCATGTTATTTATGTTTGAATAGTTTTTAGTCCTTGCCTATTAAGGCGGAGACTTATGTTTTTAGTGTGCTATTTCCTATTAATGCATTCGTCGAAAATTGCACTAGGAAGGGAGGGAACTATTTATCCTATGGTTTGTAGCATTTTCATTATTAAAATGAAATTTGGGCTGTTTTTTGTAATTTTCTCATTGGCGCTCGTGGTTTTGTATTTTTCCAATTGCAAATTATTCTTGGGAGGAAGAAAGGAAAAAAATCATCTATTTCTAATGTCTTGCTGCTATATATGTACATCTTTGTTGAGAGGGTTTATGTGGATAGGTGGCATTGTTGATAGTAGTTCACATCCATTGTCTGTACCACCACATTTTGCATACCGTATGAATAACAAAAGGGAAACACCAAAATAAACCCCAATATTTTTAGATCTACTTTTCATTTATTTTGAATAGATTGAAGCAAATGTTGTGGAGAGACTATCCTACAAAATCTTCCCATTAATCTCATTGGCATTATTAACTCCATGAGACAATTTGTACAAAATATTGAGGTAAGTCGCTTGTCATGGTTTCAACAAATTTTTTACATCAGTAGTTTGTATTAGATTTTAATGTCTATTTTTCTATTAAATAATAGAAAGCTTTCTGTTTCATTCTCCTTTATTTTGTGCTTTTTGTCTCTTGTTCTATTTCTTCTCCAGTGGGCCTTAGTCTTCGATAGTTGGCATCTCATTATACCACTGTATGACCTTTTGTTTTCTTGTTTGTTCATGATTTATTTATTTTCTTTATAAACCGATATATTTCAGATTGTTTTGGGCTATTGGATATATTTCATTATTTGCTTTCCTATCCTTCTGTTGTACAACTCATTAAAGGCATTCAATTGCTTGGTGACTCTTAGGTTCAACTTCTTAATGGCCTTTAAGTTGATGATTCTTTCTTTGCTCTTGCTGAGATGAATATTTATATTCTATGGCAATGAAGTATTTAGATATTTTTATCTTGTCAGAGTTACAAAATTCATGGGAAGAAAATGTTGTATTATAGGCAAAACTCTGGCCTTTGACCTCTTGCTATTAAATAATTCTCTCTAAACAAGTGCAACAAAACACTCTTAAACAACTCTAAGAATGCACTGTGTTTCTCATGAATGCATAGGTTTATAATTCTTGTGGATTGCATGAATGTGAGATTGATGAATTTTCTACTATTTCCAAAGTGTTTAATAGATGAGTGCCCAATTGGTATAGTTGAGAGATTTAAACCACATGTATGTCTCTATTTGATTTCCTAAGATGAAACGAAACAACATTTCCATCATTTGACTATAATAAGACAAGCATGGGATTTGCTTAATCTTCTATATCTTCAAAAAAATTCATGTAACACTTGAAATTTGACAATGTAGCTGTTAGGTATTCTTGCAATATTTGTTTCTGTTTTGACGTAAGTATTTTTCAGCATATATGCTTTCAAATAGTACTACAATCTATGAATGAGAATGAGCACAAATGAACCATGAAAATGGATTTTTTTTGGTGGATACTTCCATACAAAAGCAGATTTTGCAATAAATTATGATATTTATATGTTCAAAGTATATCATTTGATCTTTTTCCATATAAAAATGAATCATTATGATGTTCATATTAATAATTTCCAGTTACAAGAAGACTGCAAACAAACATAATCGAACTGAAAATGGGTTCAGAAGTCACAACCCAATCAATTCCATTTCGTATTTACAAACCCGATGATGGGCTGAGAAGTCATAACCCAATCAATTCCATTTCCTATTCACAATCGATGATGGGTTAAGAAGTCACAATGCCAAATGTCTTGTCATTAAATACAAACAGGGAATCCACCCATATTTACTAATGTTGACCTGTGGAAGCCTAAAAAATTCAATGTAACATAAAGAAATCACACTGCAATGAAAAAAACTACTGAATCCAATGAGGAACTTCGTTTTTACTGTTCAGCTTACATATGGATCATTCATAGACCCAAATTGTTGGATGTGCACACAACAGTTTGTTGAAAAAGCCTTTGAGTGCTGTAAACAAATGCAATTGGCAAGTGTAAAGTCAAACTCGAGAATCTGTCAGCCATGCTTCACTGATTTGGCTATGTACTTGTTTCATTTGTCAGATGGTATTTGTATATCTCCAATCATCGAAGAGAGCATCCCAGGCATGTTTTGTCTCAATTCTGTAAGCTAATTTAAAACCAGGGACAAATAGAAAAATTGAACCTGAGGAAAAAAGATGATTTGTGCATCATACTATGCATGTGGTTTGTTTCTAATACAATTCAAAACCTCTTCGTTTTTGTTAATCTGACACAAAAGAGGCGGTGGCTATCTAGTTTTGTTTTTGTTTTTTCTATATATATTCATATTATGTTGATCGGCATCAAATAAATTTACTGCCAGCAATTCATCGATGAAAAATTCACCGTCAACAATTCACTGCAGGAAAATTCACTGCCATGACAAATTCACCTAAGGAAAATTCACCACCACCAATTCCCCACCACGAAAAATTAATCGCAAACTTTCCTTGGTGATGAATTTTCCACCGCAGTGAATTGCTGGTGGTGAATTTTCCTTGAGGTGAATTTGTCATGATGAATTTTCCCTCGGTGAATTGCTGTCAGTGAATTTTCCTAGAACCATGTTGATCAATCAAAATACAACCCGTGGTACTTTCTTCGATTACTCTATACACAATGAAAATCCCTCACCCATTCCTATTAGGTCATTTCCAAACATTCGTGCTTCTCAATCTGTCTTTGAAATACCCAGGAAATGAACAATTTTTTTTGACATGGATAGCCCCAAAATAATGGTAAATTATACCTAGAAAAGATAGTAGCATGCACCAAGATGGTTTGTTCCAACTGGTTAATCTAGTCTTTCTAGTAAAATTAAGTATTCTACAATATCTTGCCCTTCTTTTTGTTGGCTTTGTTGTTTTTGAGTTGGTTTCAAAGATGCAAACTAGTTTATCCGTCCAGGATTTGGTGTAATTCATTTATTCTGTCGATAAGTTTCGAGCGCTTATTGTCTATCGATATCTAATCTATGGTTGTGCTCTTTAAGTTCCTCCGAAAGATCTTGTAACCATATGGGTACTGTATAACATAAATTAGAGATACAAAGTAACCGAGCGGAAACACATGAGAATTCATTGGAAATAGCTTTGTTTATCCATATACTATTTTATACGAGATTAAATCCTGCTCGAACTACAGTAAATTTGTATTGGTTACAGGTTTTTGAAGGTTTTTAAAATGGTCTCACAGTCAAATACACATCTGGGCACCTCAAATCCAGTGAAATTCTATACAAGCGGATCACAATTTGCTTGATAGTTTCCAACAATTTGTGTCTCATTACAAGCTTGCCTTCCAAACATAAGAGCTCATGTATGAGCACAAGGTGGCCATGCAAATTTGCCTTAATGTGGCACCATTCAAATGCTAGAGTTCCCAAAAGGATTTTGGTGGTCGATTGGTATCCCATAAGGAGCTCCATCAAGTGTTCGTTTAAATAGTCGAAGTTATGGCCCTCTGAGTTGACGAGTTTTGGTGTTAATGGATTTGCTTCTGACTTTTACAAAGTCATTTGGGACTGCGTGGCACAACCTGTTAAAAGTCTATCAAGAAACCTTGCACTTCAAAACATACATTTAGGTAATCTTATTAACTAGGGAAATGTTAAATCTACCTCTAAAGTGAGAGATTGAGTTAAATACCATTTGGTATTTTGACTACACCATTGAACATTTATCAGAAGACTTTCTCCAGTCATGACATTAAATTCACCATCAACAATTCATCATTGGAAAATTCAACATCAACAATTCACTGTCAAACAATTTATCGCCATGACAAATTCACCACCAACAATTCATCACCGTGGATAATTCATCACATATACAATTAGAAAATTTGATTTATGATAATAAAAATGAAAACATTTTTCAACATATTTTATTTTATTCTAGTAAACCAATTATACAACAATATAGTCATCTCTATTATTAATGCGGTGGAAATTATTCTTTTGCAAAAAAAATCTCAAAGGCGATGAATTATCCACGACAGTGAATTGTTGGTGGTAAATTTTCCACGAGATGAATTTGTCATGGTGGTGAATTTGCTTGAAGCCTCTTAACACCTATTGCTAAGAGTTCTGTTTGGTTGGAAGAAACTAGCCTTATCAAGAGTAGTTACATTTTTGACAATATTCTTGCTATTAGGAAGGTGTGGAGTGGGTTTGCCTCTCTAGGTAGAACATTCTCTTCACCAAAATCGACTTTAGGAAGGCTTAGGACAAAATTGAGTGGATTTTTCATTATAGTAATGCTGAGAATGATTAGTTTTATTTTCCTTGTTTGTTCATGATTTATTTCATTTCTTTATAAAGATTGTTTTGGGTTATTGGATATATTTCATTATTTGCTTTCCTATTCTTTTTCCATATAACTCATCAAAGGCATTCAATTGCTTGGTGACTCTTAGGTTCAACTTCTTAATGGCCTTTAAGTTGACGATTCTTTCTTTGCTCTTGCTGAGATGATTCTTTATATTCCATAGCAATGAAGTATTTGGGTATTTTTGTCTTTCCTAGAGTTATAAAATTCATGGGAAGAAAATGTTGTATTATAGGCAAAGCTTTGGCCTTTGACCTCTTGCTATTAAATTCAAATTGCAACACTTTGTCCAAAGGAGTTGCAATAATCCATTTTAAAGATGACATATGCTCCTCATAAAAAAATGCCATTAGCAAGTTTTCATCAGTCACTTACTTTCCATTATGTAAATCCATACTAGACTCTAACCCTAAGTAGCCTAAGATCAAAAACCATGAACATTTTCTTTAGGCAGGGACTCCAACTGTAGCACAACTCTTGTTCGTTAAGATGCCTACAAAACTACAATGACTATTTTTTTAAGAAGCTATGTAATTACTACAAATACATTTTTTAGTATTTTTTAATTTAATACAATTAAATTTCTACAATAATTGTGTTTAGAGAAAATGATTTTCTACAATAATTACATGCAATGTTTCCAAATTAATTTATGCAACAACAATTGTGTAACAATTAAAAACATTTTTTTTGTAGTAGCTAGATAACTATCATGAATTAAGTTTTCTTTTAAAAAATCACGAATTAAGTTTTACAATAATAATTATTGATCTAGAATAACTTCACCCTTATCCAATTCTACAAAGTCGTATGAATATATATATTTTTAAATTACCTATTTTTGGGTGATGTAAGATTATTTTTTCACTTTAGGATGGTTCTACATCAAACACTATGAGTGATTAAGAAATGTGGACTCTTGATGATGAAGCCTAATTTAAAAAATATAGAGTCAAGTTTAGTATGGTGAACAAAATTATCATCCTATATACCCATATTATTTTATTTGACTAGATAAATTCAACATACTCCTTACCTTGTGATTCCTTGAAAGATCCAAAATAAAGACCGATGATATTTATTCTTTTTCCAGGTCTCAAGTACTTATGGTTTTCAATCAAGAAAATAAGAATCTAGTTTTTTTTAAATATCATCTATAAGTAGCCCTCCATGGAAGAATGTATACATGCTTGACTAAATATTGTAGAACAATCAACATCCTTGGGCAATTAAATCAAATATATTTTATTAATAATCCACATGGACCAATATTTTCTATTTAAGCTTGATATATGTTTTATAAAATCTCTCTCTCTCCAACTTTGATAGTACCTTATCACCTATTTGGGATTTATTTTTCCTTCTCTCCACATCAACATGATTTTTGCATCTTTTCTTACTTTGAATGAATTGTTCCTTCACTTGTTTATATACTTCTTGCATATACTTTACCAAAGGTTTTGCTTCAAGACTCTTCAAACTCAAATTTGTTATAGTAATCATATTTACAACACCTCCAAGGCTATGCACATACAATAACTTTTAGGAATTAAGGTGTTTCAACCTTAAAAATTATTGATTTTATTTATTAATTATTTAGCATTTTCTCATAGCTTATTGCATGTTATTATATATGTTTTATTTAATATTTATGCTCTAATGTAAATGGGGCATGGGAGTTTGATTTGACATTATTTCCCATATATTGGTTGTTTTTATTGTAAATTATTAAGTTTTTGTAAGGTGTTTATTATTTATAAATTTGTAGTGTCCTATTTTGTAGATATTTAATGGTAGATTCTTATAATTGCTATAAGATCCTATAAGGAGGAGTTATTGGGAATCTAACTAGCTAATGATGGATATTACCACATCAGTAAGAAATTATTTTAGGTAGATAATAATATAAACTTTGGACATTGTTGATGAGTGTTTCTACATAGCACAACTTAGACAAATAAAGAGTATTCTATCTCTCTTGAAAGGAAATTATATCCTAGAGAATTAGAAAAAGACTACCCTGAGGCTTCTATTATCAAATCTTGATTATGCAATATAACTTAGTAGTTGACACACTTTGCTGTTTTAACAAAGGGACCTTACTATTGCTCAAACTAAAATAAGGGTTTGAAAATTTTCTGCTTGATATAAATCCTAAAGTTGAAGATATTTGTTTGTAATTTTCTATGATGCTTTTCCTATCAAAACTAAATCCAATTTTATAAATAAATTTTAAAATATAAGGTGAGAAGAAACTAATGTTGAGAAAAATTAAGGACTACCACAACATTGATTCAATATATCATATAGATAGATTTCCTTTAAAAACCAATTCTTGTTTAACTAGATAAATTCTCACAATGTCATAGAAATAGTGCTATCTTGAACAATGAAAATAAAATATTTTTGGATCATAAAAATTCATTTGAATATCTAGTTCTGGCACAATCTAAATAAATATCCATAATTGAACTAAATACCAACAGGGCTCAAACTAACCATACAAAGGAACTTGCAATCAACAAGCTACAAATGCTATGAACCAAGGATCTATATCAAATATCATAACACTTCATCATTATTGTAATTGAACTTTATCTATTATTGAATAAATGAATCATCAATTATTTGAACAACACAATAGAACACCAAATCAATATTACCTACTTGTATTAATTTTAAATATAAGAGTTTCAAAAATTCCAGTCAACAACCTTTACAATGAGAAAATGTCGCCTTTTATAGGCAAGAACAAAAAACGTAGGGCATAACCAATGGTGGAGATCATCTCAACACCAAGAGTTAGGATTATATGACCATTAAATGCTTGAGGCACAAAATATGTATCATCCATCTCCAACTATATTTAGTTAAAAATTATCTTGGGAAAGACACATTTACAACTCATTAATCCTCTAGAAAATGTTACAATTGGCATATAGCTATCATTAAATTATAGCTCCTTTATATTAAAAGATATGAGGCAAAATTTCCCAAAAATATAATCCTTGGCCAACCTGAAAAGAAAACTAGCACTATGCCTTCTTTTACAAATATTTGTCATTGATTAAATTTCTTCCTTCTGCTTTCTCCTTTACTAAAAATTTCATGAAGGATATCAAGGTAGGAGTAACATCAAGAAGTGGACCAATTGAAGCATGAGTTTTGTAACATTGCGTGTCATATTTTTGAACTCAATTTCTATGGGAATTGCTATGGAAAGTCATCCATGCTAGACGCTTACCAACAAAATTATATATTTCTATCAAAAGTACAAATTTATCTAGATTATACTAAGATAACACATGTCATTATTATGTTCCTTACAAATTTGTAATTCCCTCCATTGCTTTAACTCCTAAATGTTCATCTCTATACTTGGATTAATATCTAACTCTATTAATACTTTCAAAAGTTAAACACAATTCAAAATTTCCCCTATTTGAGAATTAATTTTGTTTACCTCCTTTTCTATTTGGTACACAATCTCTCTTCTGATATGAATATTACATATTTCCAGTAGTGAGGTTCCTTATTTTTATCTTAGCTCAAAATATTCTCTCTTAACAAAAAAATATTTGATAATATTTTCATAGCTTCCAATTTTGCAAATTACATACCATGAAACCTCTCGTTAGCCTTGCAATATTAAGATAACTTATCAACTTATTCTTTAAGGACAAGGAAATTTTTCTATATTTGGGCAACAACATTGATAACTTTATTCCTTTTTTAAAAAATTCTATCTATCTAGGCTCGAGTGTTTGGGCCCAAGACTTCATTCTTTCCATTTTATTTACATATTCCTTAGATAAAATTATGGGGGGAATAACTATACCCTGTTCACTTTGAATGAGAGTAACCAAATGCTTAATGAAAGCAGTCAACTCTACCACTTGGATTTTTAGTTGGGCTTTGATAACCTCATATATATTCATCCTTTGTACTATATTGCACTAACTAATCCGTAAATCTCTTCAATTTCCTATGCTCTATTGGTGGGTCCCAAATTAATGAAATATTAAAATCCTTAAGTTGTATACTTCTACTATCTTTCTCTGTAGTGGGAGTTTCCATATGTAAAATTCTCAATTTGGAAGCATCCTTGATCATATAAGACCTTATTTTTTCTTTCTTCTTTTCTCTTGGTCTCTCTATTCTACTCAAAAGACTTTCTAAATTTAGCTTGAGAGTCTTTATTACTGATTTCTTATGCTTTAATTGTCTCTACAACCATTTTGAAGTAGTAGGTTGTTCTATATTTTGATTATGTGGTCTATGTAGAACGAGAAACATTAGTTTGAATATTTTCTACATTTACACCCGTTTCTTCTATTGGTATCTACTCCAATTTTGGTTCTTCATTATGTGTCTCCTCTAATGATTTCTCTTGATTAACTAGCAATTTACATCTTTCCTCAAATAAGAAATATTGTCCTTTTCTTAGGCCTATAGCTTCTCAAAAACTCTCTCCACATTGTCCATAGTAGGGGGCTCAAGAACTTCTTGGGAAATAAGAATTGAAGTATCCTAAAAGTTTGGCTCAAAAGTGTCCTATTAATCTTAGATTTAAAATGATAGTAGAAACCTCCTTAAGTATGTTAGATAAATGAGCAATGAAAATCTATGGAAGGTTAAGAGAAGTGGAAGGGAGAGAAATATATGTAATGGTAGATGCACTGGTAGATATAGTAAATTGAGGTAGTGACATGAAACAAGAAGTTTGGGAAGTAGGTGATAAAATGGGAGATGAATCAATGGTTATAAGGTGAAATAAGATGAGTATTGGTAAAAGTAGGAATTGTTATCACTTAGGATTGCACCTTGGTTGAGTTGCACTCAACCATCCTATGTAACATGGAAACATCCTCAAGCTATGGGTTGCTTATAATGAGGATGAATCTCCAGAGCGGGCTGGTTCCCTTTGATGGATCACCTAAACCATAAAAAACTCCAAGGAAAAGGGATAGAGAGATTGCTTGAAACTGAAAACTAATTCCTAGGAGGTGATGCACCAAAATATTTATGTTAAATTGCTTTAACCAAATCACAATGTGACTCAACAAGGTTCTTAATTGTTCACAACTCAAATTAAACCATGAAGCACATAAATATTTCATACATGAAGGTGTTGGTTTCAACCTATTACATGAAGGAAAGACAAATTTCACAACTACAATCAACTAAAATGGACACACAACATATAACCTACACTTAAACATGCATCCTTTGCCAAAACATTACATAAAATGGGACAAAAAGGACTAAAACTCCAGTCACAACTAATCATCTACCAATTCATCTGCAACATGAGGAAAAAGTAAAATGAGAAGGAACTGTTGTCATTATTCATCAAATCAAAAGGAAGGTTTTACAATGCATTTCAGAATCAAGTTACAAGGTCAATCTTTTCTGTTGTGAGCATGAAAAGATAGTAAGAACTGAAGAAAATAAAGGCCTAGAGATGCCTTTATAAAGAAATCCAACTCCTAAAATCATCCCTTGATTGATTTGGGAAAGAGAAATTTAGTCACTTAGCTTGATTGAAGCTGCTTGCTGCCCCTAACTGTTGCAAACTCCACAAAATCAACTTCTAGGCTACATGACACCCTTCTTTCCAACTTGGTTGCCCACCTTTGATGCTGAAGAAGATTGATATGTTTCCATTTTGAAATTTGAACTCTGCCTTTGTCATTTAACTCTGAAAAAATTCAACAATTCAGGTCATTTGAGTAGTGTATCTGATTTAAAAAGGCTGCTTGATAAGAAAATCTGCCTCAAAATCAATCTTCTAAAATTTTCCCTTAAAACAAGCAATTACTCCATTACACAACCTGCAGTCACTTTGAAGTTCAAGAATCAATCTACAGACAACATGACTCCTTCAAAGCTTAGAGGCTATAATGTTGAGGAAGCCACCCTTTTATGACCCTTTGAAAGCACAGTGCAATAAAACATTGCCTTCTAATGAAAGGACTATCCTCTTCCTAACCCCTATCATTCACATGTAAATCTGCCCTGCGCTTGCCAAAACAAGGTCATTACTGTCATTGTCAATGCTTTATGTGTTTTTATATTTGTGGCTTTCCTACTGAATATCAATGCACATGATTTTTCCTTCTCTTAATTGATCTTAAAAACCTTCATGTGATTGCTCTTTGCATCTTCACTATCTCAGACTAGTGAAGTTTTCTGTCAAACTATAAACTAGGTTTTCGGGAAATTTAATGGGTTTTTTCATCTAACTGTTTCCTGATTTTTGTCAAAAAAATCATGGAAGCCTAGTTTGTGGTTTTTGAGATATGACTATGATAATGACTAAGTCTGAATGCTGTCCTTTTAAAACTCAAGGAATGATGATGGGACATACAATAAACCCTAACTTGTGGAAATAAGAAGAAGCCTCCAAACAGATAAAAACACCCTCACTAAAGATCCTTTACAAAATACTTGAAAAATGAATCTACAAGTGAAATGGAAAGAGGGTTTTCATAACCATAGACCCATCATGAATGCCTTTCCTACATAGATCTATGCATGCTCTTGCATGGCCAAAAACTAATGACTTTTGATGTCTCCACACTTGTTTCCATCATTCATTTCTCTTTTGGGTGCACTTTCAATGTGGAACCAATCAAGAACAAAACCTTCTTCATCTCTGAAATTGAAAACAGTGAATGAATGCACTCTTCCTCCTGCTGTCTTGATGTAAAAACCCTTCCAGATGCTCATCAAGGGCTGATATAAACACTGGCCACCATGAAAGACCTCCAAAAGCTTGAAAAACCTAGTGAAGAATGCAAAAAATTGAAAACCTAGGAGAACTCGAGCATTCCATCCTTTATTTTTGTCAAAAACCAGGGAAAAAACTTGCATGGAAAGAAAGTCACGTGGATTTTTCCATCTTAACACAAAAATCAAAGATAAAATTTAATCTTTCTTCCCATTTGCAAGTGAATATCATGAAAATAAGCCTCATGAAATAATTAAAATGCTTTTCCAATGTTTTGTTATGAAATAAAAGCTCCTTGACTCCAATGCTTGACTTTTAATATTAGCATTTGCACTATGATAATATTTGAAAGGAGATTTTCTTTAAAATAAGCTTTCAAACTTGGTAAAAACAAGGGCTTTTAATATATCCTTTTCCCCTTTTAATAAATCTTTTCAAATGAAAACCTTGTAAAACCTTAAGAGGGACTATTAACCTTTTAATGAACTATTTGAACCTGGAAGGTGAAAATAGATAACATTTTGGCGACTTTGAGGGGGTTTTGCTTGTTGAAACAAGGACCAGTAGCCTTTTAATATCCATTGGGCATAGGAGTCAAACTAGCCTTAAAACAACTCTAGGACAGACTTGTAACCCAATTGAAAAATGAAAAAAACCCTTTTGATAGGACAACAAACCTGTGCACTAGCACTTAGGGAAATGAAAACTAAACTAGAACATTGGTGCAACAACACCTTATTTGAAAGAAACATCTATTCTAACCTACTCTAACCAGCAAAGGACAATGCAAGGAGTTGTTAAGGGTATGGTCCATACCTAGTGTACTAGTGTCAATACTAGGAGTGAAAGAGCTAGACAACCCAATATCCACGATGATTGTGCTATCATGGGATGACATGAGTCTCAAACTTTGTCTCACTATAGTATTAGCAATAGGACACCAAATACTCATGCAACTGATACTAAATGAAAGATGGATGCAAATGAAATATAAGCTAAGAACAATGAAATGATTATAACAAAAACTTTGTAAACTGAAACAAAAAGCTATAAACAACAAACAAGAGCACAAAAGCAGAGCTTTGAATTTTGAAAAATGCAGTGCAGAATCTACACTAGTACTGATTTGCCCAGAGGGGTGTATTAGTCCTAGTGATACTTTTTTTCAAAATTTTCAAAAATTTTCAATTAATTTTTATGATTTTTTTGTTATATGATCTATAAACTAAGTGCAAATGCAGATTTTGTATGATTTTCAATGATATGAGGTGCAAAAATGCAACCTATATGCACTTTCACTAAAGAAAAATTAGAAACCCTAGAATGCCAATTAACTAATGCAAACCCTAATGCAATGTTAATGCAAGCAAGATCTAGGATGATGATGCACTCCAAATCAGAATTATGATGTTCTAAATGCAGGTTCACCAAAATGAAAGGAGGAAAATTGTATGTTTCTATGCTTGGGAGATAGAAAAACAATCTTCTACACTCTCATTTAAGGATGACCCTAAATATCTCAATCCAATGGAGAAAGGGGAAATAGATCTAGAAATAGGGTTGTCCTAGGGGATGATTATAAACTAATGAGGGGTTCACCACTAAGCTAGGGATTGGAAAGACAAATGTAATGCAAGATGTAATGCTTAACCCTAATATGATGCAATCTTTCAATAAATAACCTAGAAAAGTATGTAAAACAAAACAAAAAGTTGCAAGATGAAATGTGTGCACCTGGAAATCTAAGAATGATTGGACGAAGCTATGAAAATTTGAAAATAGTGACTTTAATGATGACTGGGACTCATATGCTAGGCTAGACGAATTAGTCCCAGATCTAGGTTTCTGTGCAGAATCAAGAATCAGACAAATGGGTATCCGAAACTGTAAAAACCTGAATTTTGACCTAAACTAGGACTCATATGCTAGAACTGGTGTATTAGTCTAGTTAGGGTTTTCTAAAACTTCAAAGTTTGAATATGGTCTTCAAGATCTGCTCTATGCTTCCCAATTGATTTTTAGATCCGAAACCCTAATTTGCAACTTGTATCTAAGTCTTCCAAGTATCTCCAATGCAAGGTGACAACTTTAACAAACTTTTCCAATCTTTCTCTTCAATGCATCTTCAATCTAAACCTACAAATCACACACTAAAGGGAGGGAAAAATGTTGTTTTGTTAGTAGAAAGGGGTTTGCCTTGGTCAAACCCTGTTTTGGTAATCAAACCTTGAAATGGAATAAAATAGGAATGGAGAATGACAAATGAACAAAATAAGATGTTGCAACTCACCAAACCCTAGCAATGAAGTCTTGCAAACATGTATGAGATGGATCCAATGGATGTAGATCTTGAATCTTGCTTGAATAGTGTAGATCTTGAATGAAATGCTAGCTTGAATCATGAAACCTTACATCACAAAATTGTTAGCTCAACACCAAACGTGATGCATGATGACTTTGACATGATGCTTGCCACTTGAATATTACTCTAAAATGCTTGATAATCTACTCTTGAATGCTCTTGTAGACACTTGAATGCTCTTTTGAACTCCAATTTACTAGATAGGGATGCTCATTCAACTTGCTAGGTGTAAAATGAGTGAAAGAACCTTGTATTTAGACTTAATTATGCAATAATTCCCAAAATTACAACACTACAAGCTGACATCAGATCTAGGAGGATAAAATCCCACCAAGAATTTGAATTAATTTTAATTTTGGTCCACATGAGACTCATACGCCCAAGATGGTGAATGAGTCCCATTAGGCATAATTTATGGGACCAAATTCAAAAATGCTTAGGAAGGTATGAAACCAAGATCGAGACCCAAAACCTTAGGTGGGACTCATACGCCCAAGGTGGTGTATGAGTTCCAAACCACCAAATTTGGGCCACACAACCTAAAAACACCTGAATTGTGATTGGATGTCGATTTTTGTTGGGATCATCCTCGAAAAGATGCATTAAATGAGGCTTGTGGATGCAAAATAAGGCCAATTAAAGCATAAAGAAGCCCAATTATTAATGAAAACCCTAGAAAATCATGAAAAATGTGTTACAACACTTTACAACACCTTAAATAAGGTTGGATTAGGTTTATTTAATTCACAAGGGCCCAAGACCTAATGTGAGTGTGTTAAACACACTACAACACTAAGTCAAGGCATCATTAAACTCAAATTTACAAGGAGGGCCCAAACAAGTGTGAAAATGTCATCAACGACATTTTTCAACACTACACCAAGGTCTACCCAATAAATCATGGTATGCCTCCATTGATATGATATCACATTAGACTTTATCTTTAAATGAATTGATCTGAATATTGGACAAACACTTAATTTAACAAAAATGATGTCCTTTTTGCAATCATATCATTTTTTTGCACATTTGGGGGTGTAATTTTTCCCAAACTTCTTTACCATTTATTTTAACATTAACTTATCTACATTACCACTATCAACTTAATGACCTTGCAACATTCACCACTAGATTTAAAGTTATCCCAGAAAACATTATTCATTTGCACTCATCACCTATCTTCCTTTCTAGGTTTTAGTATCACCCTAGATTAATCATGAGAGATTCTACTTGATCTAGTTCTTTCATGTGTTTGGGTGATGCAACTAATTCTTTTTATACTTGTATTATATTTTTATCACCTTTATTCCTCCTAGCACTACCATTTTGTGCTAGAAGACATTCAAAATTCCTATTCTAAATATGTCCACACCCAAAGCATGTTCTAGAGATTTCTCTTCCTCTTCTTCATAAAGGTAAGATATTTCTCCATATGCATGATTGTGATATTAGGAAGTTATTGCTTCTCCTTCATGGTTATTCTATCCTATTTGAACTTTTTATTGATCTCATCCTCCATAAAATATGTCTCAACCTCTTTTTAAAATATTCTTAACAACATCTCTTTGAATATTAATCCAAAATGATAAGCTTCTTCCATGATTTTAATTAGATCATACTCAACTCACCTTACATGTTTCTCAAACCATTTACCCATATCAAGTCCATAACTTCATCATGTATTATTTCCACTTTTGTATCTTCTATTACACCACTTTCAATTACTCTTCTATAGATAATATTAACAATTTTGTCAATCAATATGCAAGTTGAGTAAACACCCATCAATTAGATTCAAACAATCTCTAATTACTCAATATACATTATTGATTGCAAAAATCATTGACAACATAGCATGCCATAGGTTGTACTATTTATTTCTACAAAGTAAAATACTATAAGTAGATTGAACATAAGACCATAGATATATTATCATTGTAGAATAAAACATTAAATGTTTGATTTTACAGCACTCCCTACCATAGCTCCAGGATAGGCTAGCAAGTATGAAGCATATCTCTTTATCATCAAAGAGATTGGAAGTGTACAACCTTTTTACATCTGATGAAGCAACTTCAATTGGTCAATTCAAAAGGTGAGTCAGTGCTGTTGATTCCTGAGTTACGACCAACCATCCATATCCACATCTGTCTTATTCTAATGTTTGCCAATGGTGGACAGTCAGAAGAAGTATCAGTTTGCCATTAAGTCACCTATAATTTGTCGTCTGCATATTTGATTGGGCATCCACATCTCTTGTTCAAACTCCATGACTAAATGTTTAAACCAACAAATACAAGTATGACAGCTCTATATTTTTCTTTCTTGCACGAATTTGATCTGACTGCTTGCACTACTTTTTCTATTGCGTATGTCCATGCACTTTGACCCGGAACTTGGAATGATAACCTCATTTCCTTATCTTGGACCATTTTCCTCGTTTTGGATACTCTCTGCTTTATGTATATTCAAAATAACTCAAGGAAACACTTACAAAGTATATGTGAATTATAATTAAACAGTGACAACAATAATTAAGATTAAATTGAGTTGTGAGTTTTCTTTAAACGTTTTTTACTGAGTTATGAATCCGTGAGGTCACAAATGGGGGGACTTCATCTTCAATATAAATTTTGAATACTTACATTTCAATGGAGTTTGAATCTTGATAGCAAGAATAATGACACAACAACTTAACCATCACACCATGCCACTATTGGCTAAATTGAGCTATGAGTTAATTAAATATAACATAAGATATTTTATTTGAGCATTTAGAATTTTTCTATGTTTGATAAATATTAGTTAGTTTGATTAGAATTGGTGTAAATATAGGTCATGGGTTATTGTTTTAGTACTATGAATTATATTGTAATGAGCAATGTTCAAAAGACTTTGCTTCTTCAAAGAGGTCAATAATTTATTAATACAAAATTGATAATTTCATGCAATATAATTTTTTTATATATACAATTTATATTTTTTTTATATTTTCATGCTTTTGTTAATTTGTTACATAAGGATTTCTCATATCTAGTATCAAAACTCTTTGTAGGGCCAATCTTACTGTGGTGAAAAAATCTATTTTATTATTATTGTGTTTTAATCTTTCAATGCTTTTACAACTATCCACTATATGCTCTCATCTTGCACCTTTGGGGAACTTGGTGAGTAGAAAGTGGTTACAATAGTGCCAACATTGGGTTTTCCCTTTTTTTGTAGAAGTTTTTATTTTATTTTGTAGGCTAGGAACCTTTTATCAAATGCTTTAAAATAAGCATAGAAGATCTATTATTTTACACATAATTGGATTCCCCATAAAGGTTTCCAATGAAGGAGAGAAGGGTTGCCTTCTCAAGTCATGCCATCAAATAGAATTTGTATATGGTATTGTGCTTCCATGTACCCCTCAAATATATAGAAAGACCCCTTATGATTTTTTAAAACCTATCCTTAGGAAGCCATTGGTGGTCTATAGCCTATGATCCACTAGTAAGCAATTAGCCTATTTTTTTAAAATTTTACTATACTTGATTTAGTAGGATTTGTATATTAGTAGGCTCATAGAGTCTACACACCCTATAGCAACCTTCCTTTTTTCCCCACATGCCTCACTTTCATCCTGATATTTGGAAAATAGAAGAAATTATCACCAAACATTGTTTTTTTAAGATCTAGTAGCTTATAAGTTATAACAATGCATGTAGAAGGGTTTTCAATGCCTCAAATCTTGACAATAGTTCATTCCTTTAGATCCAATAGTTGACAAGGCATAATAAAACATGTAGAAGGGTTTTTAGTGCCTCAATTCCTAATAGTGGCTCAAAAATTGATAAATTACTTAGTGAGAGCTGCACTCAAAGGGTTGAAATAGAACTTCAAGAAGCAAAAATAAAAATAAAAAACCAAGATACATGGAGAAAATATGTTAGTATTTCAATCCCACATGGGAGCTAAAATTCTTAGAAACCCTAACTCAAAATCAATAATGCCTAAAAAGGTGAATATTTTTTTCTTTTTTTCACTTCTAGAAAATAGTCTTGTTGGAATTATATCATTGCATAGTCATTTTGAGCCCTATCTTTGAAAAAAAATCAACACCCCACCATATCATGGTTGTGTCTACCCACTCCAACATCAATGAAATGGACCATAAATTCATAGAATTTGAGTCTCAAGTTTCATAATTGCAAAAAATGATTCTTTAGCTACCCAAAATACATTCAACAATCGCCTCAATAATGAGTGGCCTTATGATAATGAAAATCCATTTGGTTCTATGATTTGTGTCCCCAAATTGGACTTTCCTTGATTTGACAACATCAATCCTATTTGTAAGTAAAATAGAGCTAAGAATAACTCAATCTTCATAACACTCCTCCAACGAACAAGATCCCTATTTCTTCCTTCCTTCTAGAAAAAGAAGTTGTCCAATGATATTAGTGGTATCCCAAGGGTTATGATGAACCCAATTGGAAAAAACCTTTATCAAACAATTATTATTTTTCTTTGGCCCTAGATCCTATGAGGATTTTATTGATTCTCTTACCAAGGCATTTTTTGAGAATATCAAAATAAATTTGAGCCACTCCCTAATCATGTAGCTTGTCTGACCCTTTTTCATAAGTTGTTTCATTAGTGGCCTTAAAAATCCTATCTAATTTGAGGTCAAAATGGTCAAACCAAACTACATGATGGAAGCTCTGTTTTTGGTTAAACTTGTAGAGGATAAGCTCACTTCTCAATGCCATTTTAATTTCTTTACTTTTTTAAGAACACTACATTACCATGCCATATTCTTCCATAGTCTTTCAAATTCACTTGCAAACAACTTATTGAGATTGAAATGTAGGTGAGAAAATGGTCTATGCTATATCAAAATTCACAAGGGATCACAAATGTGTTGAACAAGAACTCTATCCTAATGATGAACAAATGAAATATGCTCCAAAAAGATAGTTAAAAGACCTCCCTACTACCAATTCCACTTCTAATATTAATTCAATAATATTTTATCTATGCCCTAGCAAGGCTCATCACTCCTCAAAATATGAAAATTAAAAGGGTATTTCAAGAAAATTCTCTACTACTCTCATTGACTCTAGTAGTACACATAATTTTATTGATCCATAATTTGTAAAATATGCTAATTTTTTTGTGCATCTATGCTCCATCTTCAAATTTATTATTACTAATACGCGAACTTTACCTTGCAAAAGGATATGCTACAATGTTCAAATGATTTTGGGGGACTATAGCCTCCATTTAAATATGTTTTTATTACCCTTAGGTGGTTGTGATATAGTTCTTAGAGCTCAATGGTTGTATACTCTTGGCTTGATCTGGTAGGATTTCTCTAAACTTTGGATGCAAATTTTTGATAATGGGAAAACATATACCTTAAAGGGTCTTACACATAAATCTACTAGTTGTATTAGATCACATTGAATGGAGAATATTCTAAATAAAATATCCCATGTAATTATTTCTAAAAAATTCTCTATACAATTCAACCCTCATGATTTTGGCCACTCTATAGACTTGCAACTACTTTTGAATAAGCATGACACAATGTTCACCAATCCTCCTAGGTTATTTCCTCATTAACTAGAAAACCATTGTATTTAGTTCTTTCCAAGGAGTTCTCTACCTAAATTTCACCCTTACATATATCCGTTATTTAAAAAAATAGAAATTAAAAATTTTGTATAGGAAATCCTAAAGGCTAGTATTATTCATTCTAGTACTAGCATATACTTTGCACTTATTTTTATTATTCACAAAAAATAATGGGTCTTGGCCTCTTTTCATTGACTTCCTTGCATTGAATAAACTCAACATTATGTACCAAATCCCTATTCCAATGATTCATGAGTTAATTGATGATATTCATGGTGCCAAATTTTTCTCAAAGTTGATTTATGCTTTGGCTGTAGGAGTTTATGGTGAACTCCTCAAACACCCAAGGAACACCTACAAGACAAAATAACTTCCACAAGAGAGAAATGGTATAAATATCATGCTATCATTAAGGAAGCAAGAATGCTAAATTGAGTATGACAAAGTACATATGATGCCTTGCTTCTATAGGCAAGCAATGAGATAGGATTAGATAAGATCATGACAAGTTTCTTAATCCTATCACATGTGACAACTAACTAACTACCTAGGAAATGATGCATAGATAAGATAAGTTCTAGAAAAGACAACTCATCCTTCTAGAAGAATCTTATATCCTAAGTAAACTTAACATGTGAATGGGTCCCCTAATTATCTAGTGAATGAATTAACTAGGTACAAGACATTTATTCACACCAACACCCAACCCCCCTTAAGTGCAACTTAGGGAGAAGATTATTATGCAAATATGAAAGGATGGGTCTCGGCTACTAGGCCATTTTAGGTAGGTCCATGTACAAATGCAAATGCAATGACAAAAAAATCTCACATCCGGAGAAAAGGAGAAAACCCTGTGGGTCAAAAATCCTCCCCAAAAGAGAGATGAAAGAAGAGAGACCATTTAGTGCCCCCTCAATGAAATGATCCATCAAAAATCCAATCAATCTCCATCCATATAAAGGATGATAAGAGAGATCATACAACCCCCCCATAATGAGATAACCTGCTACAAAAGAAGCACTGGAAGCACACTTGTGGAGTAACACTGGAATCCTCAATTTGGCAAGCAAGGAAAGATACTTTTGTTTGCTAGAAACCATATTAGAGTCACTCAAGGACTCAGGTCAAAATCATGATAAATCAATAGTAGACCCAATGCCAAGGAACACTGGAAAACTCACAAACTGACACAACTCTAGAATTTATGAAGCAATAGTTGATTGAAAAATGATTTGGACCTAAAATGAAGTGCAAAGAAAATGCTAATGCACACAAAAAAGGAAATAGTACATGCACTGATGAATTTTCACATCTACCTCCATGATGAAAAATAACCTTAGATTTGTGTAGAGGATGAAATCAACTTTTCGACGATATAAAGTTTTTGAAAAACGACGTTGTATGCTTAAGTTATGAATTTTTTAAAAAAGCTGAATTTAGCCTATAGAAAATGGGTTGTCTAGAAAAAAAAAGTTTACTTTTGATTTGATTTTTGAATAATCTATTCACTGTGTGTACAAAATATTAAAAACCCAAAAATATTTTGATGCTAAGAATAAAACCCAAAAATATTTTTTTGATCCAGCAAATAGAAGATGATTTTTTTTCTTTAACCTTCATCCTATAGAAAAATGATGTGTGACGCTTTTTGGACAACAATTTTACTTCAGATTTGCTCAAGTTATGCAAAATCTAAAAGATACTGGATGAAATTTTGACCCTGGGAACAAAACCTAGAAATTGTTTTTCTTACAAATGAGGGGAAGCATGATTTCTAAAGAAAAAATGAAAATGGCTCCAATAAAAATGGCTTGCATCAAACCCTTGTAGATTTGAAAAAATATGTTAGATTTTGATGAAACGAAAGTCGATCTCGACTTTCTCTGATGCCATGGATTTAATGACGAGGCTCTCAAGACCTCAACCTGTACCCAACAAGACTTTCACACCAAGATTGGTCCCTCAAATCTGGGAAGATGTCTATAGCACTAAAGCTCTGATACCATGTAGGAGTTTATGGTGAACTCCTCAAACAACCTAGGATCACCTGCAAGACAACATAACTTCCACAAGTGAGAAATGGTAGAAATATCATGCTATCATTAAGGATGCAAGAATGCTAAACTGAGTATGGAAAAGTACATATGATGCCTTGCTTATATAGGCAAGCAGTGAGATAGGATTAGATAAGATCATGACAAGTGACTTAATCCTATCACATGTGACAACTAACTACCTAGGAAATGATGCATATATAAGATAAGTTCTAGAAAAGACAACTCATCCTTCTAGAAGAATCTTATATCCTAAGTAAACATGTGAATGTGTCCCCTAATTACCTAGTGAATGAATTAACTAGGTACAAGACATTTATTCACACCAACATTGGATATCACTAATTTTTCTCAATGAAGTTGATATTCCAAAGATGTAATTTTGCACTCTTGAGGTTCACTATAAATTTTGAGTCGTACCCTTTACGTTTACCAATACTCCTTTCGCCTTTCAATGCTTGATGAATAATGTTTTTTTGACCCCCTCTTTAAATATTTATCTTGGTCTTCTTTGGTGACATTTTTATTTATACTAAAAATTGGGGAAAACATTTGCAACACCTTGACATCACATTATAACTTGTCAATAACCAACTATGTGGCAAACACTCCTTTGGTTAACAAAAAATTGAATACATTGGACATGTCTCTTTTGTTGGTGTTTTGGTGGACCTTGACAAAATACAATCCATCCATTTACATGACCCACTCCAAAGACACTTAGAAGCCTTTGTGCATTTTCGGTTTCACTAGGTATTAAAAAAATATAAAAAATTATGGGAAAATTGCTACTCATTTGACTTCCTTACAAAAATTCCTTCTCATAGACCCATATTGTTGCACATTATTTTGAGGTCCTCAAATACACTGTGTATA